>OY855914.1:13455782-13989998 GCA_963693305.1 Meandrina meandrites
GAATTGAACAATCAATTGCTGATTACAATGTTATTTAATTTTCCATTTTTTTTTTCAAAGTTGTTTTTTTGTTTATGAACACAAATTTCAGTTCCGGATTTTTTTCATTGAAAGATGTCGATTTCACGTTGCGTTTCCTAGGGAATATAAAAAAACATGCAGCTGGAAGGAGAACATCTTAAGTGGCTTCACACTTGAAAACGAGGATTCATATTATTTTGCACTGTAAAACATTTATTCCAATTACATACATGACAATTTCTTTTACAAGTGCGTGTCGTGCTCGAGCTCCGTTCGACCGTTGCTTCGTTGACAACATCCTTGCTTCCTGATTGGATTACGATCACCGCACCAAGCCCGCAATGAGGCGGGCTATTGTTTAAGCACAATTACACCGATTATCGATCCCGAACCATTCCCAGGGGATTGCTAACAGCTTTTTTCCACTACATAGAGTCTAAAGCGCATGCGCATTAGACTCAAAAATTGAAGGCTAGATGTAGATTGAAATGTTTTACAAGTTGTGACAAAGAAAACGCTACACATGCAAATTCTGTCGAATATTAGACGACAAAGAACAACTCAAATACGTAGTCCCCTTTTTTCATGTCAGTCCACACTTATCGTCACATAACTGTTTCTAAATTTAAAACTTGTGCTGGCAATTACAAGCTGTGATATCGTGCTAGCGGGTTTCATGTTCTTACAGCATTAAGTGAGTAAACAACAGACCGATATATCAATATTTCCTGCACGTATGCAAAACAATATTTCACGCCTGAGTTCACCTTCGAAAAAGATCAACTCACGAAGAAATTTGTGTCAATGTGTGTCAACACCTCGAGAACATCAGCAAACAGTGATATGTTAGTGATATAAAGGTGCTCTAGCTGCCAGCTGTTCAAATACGTTCTATTTCTGCCTAAGACGACGCAAGTGAAATAGTTCTTTACTATTAAACTAGCAAAACTGAAGGAAACGATATTGCTCTCTGGATTATAAAAGCTGTAATAAAAACATTTACGCAAATATAAGGATTTCTGCTTCATGAAAAATTAGATTACGCTTAATCTAATTTTTGTTTGAAATTTGTAGACTGTTCATAAAGACAGAAGACTTCTGCTTCAGTATGTATGACTTTATTACACAATAAATGCTTTTAAATTCTACCTTTAAATGTTCTCAGAAACTTAGAAAACAGTTACCATAGAATAAGTGTTTTTCTTCTGTTTATTGTAGCTGGTTGACAGTGCATATTGTGCTCAGAAGTGCTAGTGGGGGGTAGGGGGAGGGGGGGAGGGAGGGGGCTTTTGTTGAAAATAAGGTAGATTAAACAGAAACCTTCTTAGTCCTATTAACACTGTTCAGGGGTTGAAATTCATTTCTTTGTTCCTTCAGGTCAATAATATGCTGCAGTGTAATGTAGTATACCAGTTTTACACATTGCAAAGGTTTCATTGGCATTGTTATTTATTGCAGGCAATTTTGACCATTGTCATCCAAAGATCTGCCAAGGGCTGTTTTGGATAGTTTAGTTTCAGAAGATGACTTGAAAAAGAAATATCAACAGCCTGGTATTTCTCAAAATGCCAGCAGTGTGAACATGACTGCACTTACCATGGCTGCATCAAAAAGTGTTGAAAACAATACACATGTTGCTTATTACCCACCGTCACCTTCAGGTATGAGCTAGTAGTGATCGATGATCGACAGAGAAACCTTTTTGCTCAGAAAATCTCTGTGTCCGTGGGGGTACTCCCAGAAAAATTGGGTGGGGGGTGTGCGGCCAGCTTCCCAAAACCCGAATTACCCTATTTGAGACCAAAATCTGCAACCAAATATGATCATGACCTTAACTAAACATTTGATACCTTATCTAAGACCTGTGGCCTGTTTGTTAAAGGTCCCGAAAAGTTTTTGCAACCGGAAAGCCGTAGCAAAATCTCAAGCCTTATAATGATTATAGAGCTGCTTTATTCATATATCCGCAATATCAACAGAAGTTCGCTTCATACAAGAAGTTTCAGGCATGTACACCTCTCAGTTTTTACATACAGATAAATTAAAAATGGCTTTACAGGCCCGAGAAGTTTCCAGGGCTTTCGAGAAACAGGCCCCTGACCCTTAAGGTAATTCCCCTGAAATAAAACTGCACATAGATTTTTGTTCAAACTTTGTCCAATGAATGTTTATCATATGAGAACTTTAATTATGAAATAAAAAAGGGGGTGCCCATGCTCTTTAAGGAGCAGTGAGGCATTGAAAATGTCCCATTTTAGTATTATTTAATGCTTATTACAAGAACTCATTCCAAGTTATTGTAAACTCTTTGTGCATGTGAGCCCAGGCTCATGAAAACACGTCTCAAACTACAGTCAATGCTTGTGTCGGACACAAATAAATGTTTTAAATTTGATTTTGACAGACAGCCGAATCCTTGTTAAAATACTGGAACTAAATTGCTTGTCACGGCTATCAAACTGCAAAATAGAATAATAATAATAATAATCTTTTATTAGGAAGCCTTCATTCACTATACAGTGGTTTTCAGAAAGGTCCTAACTAAGATTAAAAATACTAAATAAGACTATATACAATAAAACGAAAAAATACATTAGAATTAAAAACTATTATTAAAAAGTAACTTGAATACAAAAGAAAGAGTTAACTACCAAACCTACTTAGAACGCTACGCTTAAAATTTACAAGATCAGGTGCATTTCTGGTGTCTCTGTCTAGGTTGTTCCAGTCTTTCAGAGAGTGATAACACACTCTCTGCTTTCCCCAATTTTTGGTTACATGAGGTAGCCTAAGCATGTCTTTATTCCTTGTGTTATAGCTATGAATGTCCCTGTGAGCTAGTAACTCCATAGAGTGATCCATAAGTCCATTAATACACTTATAAACATATATACAGCGATGATAAAATCTACGTTGTTCTAGGTTAAGCCACTTTAAAGCTACGAGGGCATCAGAAGCTGACGAATAAAGTTGTCTGTCCAGGATGATTTTCGCGGCTTTGTTTTGTAAAACCTGTAGGTCATTCATAAGCTCCACATTGTTCTTGTCGCCCCACACAAGATCAGCATAATCAAAAATTGGTAAAACAAGGCTGTTATAGAAAAGTAGGCGAGCGGTGAAAGGTAACAAATGTTTTATCCTACGTAAAAGACCAAGTCGCTGATTTACTTTAGAAATTACATGCTCTACATGATCAGACCATGTGAAGTCTGAGGCCAGCTTAATCCCTAAATATTTAAACGTACTAACACTATCTAATTTACAATCAAAAATAGATAGAGACATTGAGGAAATATTTACTAATTTTCTGTTGCTACCGATTAACATGGATTTTGTCTTTGTAAGGTTCAATGTAAGTTTGTTCGCTTTTAGCCACATTGCTATGTTGTAAAGATCTGCGTTTAATTTGCTCTCCAGCTGGTGCGGTTCTTTTGAAAAGTAGTAAAGAACAGTATCGTCAGCGTACAATGACACCTCGGAGTGTTCAATAACAGCAGGTAGGTCATTGATGTACACAAGGAACAATAACGGTCCCAAGATACTTCCTTGTGGAACACCGAAAGTAACGGGAAGGGCTTCGGATAAATTATTTTCACAGGAAGTTTGCTGTTTGCGATTTCTAAGGTACGAAGCAAACCACTCCAAAGACCTGGGGGAGACTCCAACTGATGACAATTTGGACATCAAAATCCCGTGATCGACTGTATCGAACGCCTTCGTAAGATCCAGAAATACGGCACCACAGATGTTTCCTCTTTCCATGTTTAATAAGACTTCATCGGCAAAACCAGTCAATGCAGTGGCTGTTGAACGTTTGGACCGGAAACCGAACTGCTTGTTTGAAAGTAAATTGTTTGAGGCCAGGTGTTCGTACAGTTGGGAGTGGATTACTCTTTCTAAGATCTTGCTGAGAGTGGGCAGTATTGAGATGGGACGATAATTTGTTGCATTTGTTCGGTCACCCGATTTGAACAAAGCTGTCACTTTAGAGCACTTCCATATCCCCGGAAACTTTCCTGAGCGTATAGACAAATTTATTAACTTTGTGATGGAATGACTAATTGATTGGGCGCCACACTTCAAAAGCCTTGCACTTATATTGTCCAAGCCAATAGCTTTGTTAACCTTGAGACTAAACAATTGTTCAAGGACAACCGCTTCGCTAATTTCTTTTAATTGAAACGATCCAGAAAGACGAGCAATCGGCAATGAAGTGCGAGCTACAGATGTTATTTTGTCAGCTAGAATCCTCCCTATTGAAGCAAAGTGAGAGTTCAGTGCAGAAGCGATAGACTGCGGAGTTGTATGATGAGCTCCGTCAGCGATAATACATTGTGGAGTCGAAGATTTGTTGGTACGAGATGACGCTTTGTTTACAGCCTTCCATAATTTACTTGAATCTCCACTAGCTTCTCTGATTAAGTCACAATAATAACTGGATTTGGCAGACTTAATTTCACGGTTCACCAAATTTCTGAGCCTTCTATACTCAGTCCAATGGAAAGACGAGTTCGATTTGATAGCCTTACGGTGATGGTAATCACGGTCTTGCATCGCTTCATTAATCTTGGTATTCATCCATGGCAACGGCACGCCTCGCACTCTACGTTTTTTTACAGGCGCGTGTGAATCCGCAATGTCCGAAAATAACTTATTCCATGTGAAAACGGCGTCGTCAATGTCAGCTTCATTTTCAACAACATGCCAGGGAACGCCTTCAAGATCTCTTTTAAAAGCGTTGACATCGAAATGCTTGTATGATCGATATTCAATTGTTCTTGGCGAGGCCTTGGCTACACCTGATTTCAGAACACAAAAGATAAGGAAATGATCACTGAGTGTGACAGGAACAACACCAGAGTCCACAATGCGATGTTCATTGTTCACTAGAATTACATCAATAAGTGTTCGTGACTTGTCAGTTACTCGAGACGGATCCTTTATGAGCTGTGAGAAATCCAGTGTGCGCGAGAATTTCAGTAGCTCTTGTTTATCTTTCTTGCTGCAGTTGGAATGCGGGAGCATATTTACATTCAGATCACCGAGTAGAACCAAGTCGCATTTGTCCAGGTTAATACTAGACATGCCGTTATAAAGATTGGAAATAAATTCGCTAAAGTTCGCCTCGGGCGCTCTGTAAGCGCAACAGATTAGTGTCGGGCGACACTTGGTGCGATTTAACTCAATCCACAAGCACTCATTATTGCCAGAGTCAATATCATGCCTGACGCGAAACGGCAATCCTTCACGAACATAAACAGCAACGCCCCCATATCCTGTTTTATTAACAATCCTATCCCGTCTGATACACACAAAACCAGGCAATGCAATCTCGGTATCTTGGATGGTATCATCCAGCCATGTTTCCGATAATGTGAGAATATCAATGGTTTTGTTATCCAAACCTTCCAGGCGTATGGAGTCAATCTTTTGTCGAAGACTGCGGATATTTAAATGTGCAATCTTGAGCCCTCGAGTTCTTCTGATATCAACTAGACTCCGATAACCTGGATTGGTTTCCACGTCGCCAGCCAGGGCTAACAGGACAAATGCTAAGGAAGCATGTTGGAACAGCTTACAGGCAATATATCCCTTCTGAAAGCCACTGACTTCTTTATCTCCGATACGCCCGTGACGTTTCACTGGGGCATGAAATGCTTGAATTTCCACCTTAGAAGCCAACTGGGTGGCGAAACAGACATCCCTGACTTTGCATACCGTATTGAGTGAAGGAATTTCCAGGATAGAACTGTTGAAGATTAGAAATAGGCAAAGGAATATGCCAATTTTTAAGGACAGAGAGTTTACGCGTCCGGCCGCCATTTTGTTCACACCTTCTATTTTGTTAGGGCAAATTTAGCCGAGTACTTTTCGTTAGACGTATTGATTTGATCACAAATGATCAAAAATCCAAAGCCAAACTTGTTCGTCACAATTACACTCAGAGAGAGTTCATTAAAAAAAAAAAAAAAAAACATCACCTACAGTGCAGCTGCTATTTTTCTTATTTATTAATTGAGGTTTTATAGTTGATTAACAGTTTTTTTTCTTCTTAAGTGTTCTTGAGAACTGAATTTAATCCAGTAAGGCATTTCTAAAACTTATTGAAACATCAAGAGAAATCAGAAAATGTTGGCATATGTGTTGATGACCTATATATGAGGAAAACCTTTATATGATATTGATCAAATTTGTGAGAAACAGAGGATACTTATTATGTGGCCATGCAGAGATACGAGTGTGTCAGTGTTGAAAAATACACGAGAAGAGATTTTTTGTAACTCTAAGTGGACATGTAATGTTCTCTTTGTTATATAAATATAAACACCAATGAGATACCAAACAATTTATTGTTTGCTGTGAGAGGTGATCTTTCTACATGAGAAGATAACAATCATGTTATTTTCACATGAGAAGATATCATGATTTCGTGCAAAACATCACCTGGTATTTCATTGGTGTTTATATAATAATTAAGTTCAATCCTTCAGGGGTTTCTATCTGGTGAACGTTTTCTTATTAGTGATTATTAGCAATTCATGAACATTCTCAGACATGTTTAATTTATTTTCATGAATACCTTTTAGTGACAAAGGTTATGATGAGGGTATAGCAGCAATGACTGGTTTGAAAGTGATTTCAAGTAGTCTTTTCCATAAAGAAAATTGGTCATCTGCTGATGAAATGGCAAAGGAAGCCTCACAACATGATGAGTACTATGCAGGTACATAACTACTAACAATTATTATAATTAATTTGCTTTTATTACAGGACTAAAGGGCCAATAACTAACATCATTTTAATTCTGAAACTATCTTAGCAAATATAGAAATTGTAAGTAGTAACATTATGGTAAATAGTCGTGCATTTTTGTCATGAGCCCCTGGCTCGGGAGATTGGGCAACCACTCCCCACGTTTACAACTCAAAATGAATTTACCGTACCTTACCTTATCAACCAATCAGATTGTTCTATTGCCAGTTCAATTTTGTGCTGAGGTCAAATTTGTGAAAAGTGCTTGAGAAATTGGTCCATGTGCACAAGCTGATGTGAGATCAATTAATTATTATATTAGCCTGTGAGCAGGCCTGTGCCTCCTTTCTTTCCTTGTGATGAGACTGCTTGTAGGCTACAATATTATAGACCTACAAACTTGGAACTAATGTGTATACCATAATGCATAAGCTGTCATAAAGACACTAGTACATGACATACATTTATGTATATATTACACTTTGTACCAATGCCACAGAAAATACTGACAGCCAATCAGAACACAGGAAAGTGGTTGTATATTCCAATTTGGACAGTATTAAATCCTGCCTTCCCATCATGCACCATACATATGTGTTGGCCACTGTATTTTCTATCGCATAGTATAAAATAAGTATAAAGGCTGATGTGTACACCAAGAAAACTCCAGTGACACGTGAAGTATTCCACAGCACTCAAATGTGTTGCATAACTAGTCTGTAGTATAATGATGATAATGATACTGATACTGATATTGATACTGATACTGATACGGATAATAATATTATTATTATTACTATTTAAGGAGGGTTTAAGGAATATGGTGATACCACTAATAATATATTCTTTCAGCCTAAATAATGAAATGTTTCTTATTGTTGAAAGAGCAAAAATTGATTGATGGTGGTCATGGTAGGGAATATATAGTTGTTAAAACACTTTCTTGTACTGTTTTATCTGTAGCTTTGGAATTTGACATTGATAAAGGTACAACAAAACTTCCTAAACAGATCAAGTACAGCCTGCGGCTGTCACACACACTGGCTGGTGATCTGAAGCGCTGGCGGACTGAAAACACATACCCAGACTTTCAGGCTGTAGGGCCCAGGAAGGATGAGGAGAGGTCAGAGATATGAAATGCAAAGCAATATGCAATTAGTTTGTAACACCAGTAGATTAATTCTGGTACAGTACCTTTAATTGCATTAAGTAACCCCCTTTAACATGGGAGTGCCCCTTAGCTTTCCCTAGGGCTAATTAGTTTCTATATACCAGAGGGACTTGAGTTGCATACCCAATTAAAGAACCTAGAGATACAGCCTACATTTTATAGACATTAAAATAATCTTATGGTCACCCCATATACCTGAACATGTCAGCCTTGAGCAATTCTGCCATTACACCAACCAATTACCAGGTGCTTGGCCTGGCGATTGCACTTGTGATATCTGCCTTAGATATGGGGCTTTTGGTCAGTATCTAATTGCAATTGTTACACAGCAGCTGTACAACTATGTAGGCTTGCTTTTCAGGGTAAACTTTTGGGTCATCGGTTTGCTGTGCAATGTCTTGGCATTAAGCTTAAACCTACAGCTGTACTGTAATTCTGTCAGAGTAACTCTACATACTTAATAAAACTGCTGATTTTCTATTATTGTTTTCTCTAGCCGTTGTTGTGAGGGCTATAAGTCACGCTTTGTGCTGTTGCAGTATGCAGTTGACATGGCCATCATTGTAGAACAGTCTAATAACCTGACTCAGCCAATCCCATTAAAATTGCAGGTACACCTCTCCATCTCACTTTTAAAAGACTTTATCTTCATGTAGATCCGTGAGTGAATACCATTTTGCTATTGATTTAATATATATTTTTTGGTTTTCTTTGTAGCAATTTCCTTATCCAAAGTTCACTCAGAATTTCTTCATACAGACAGTTGAGGGATTGCTTCCTCTTTTAATGACACTAGCCTTCATGTACTCAGCTGTAATGGTTATCAAGGTCAGTTGCTAAATGCATATAGTTTTTACTTACATTAATGAAGCTGCACTGGGCTTGTTTTTCCAAGTACATACTACATGTATTAGAAAAGTGAAACAAATGTCAAATATAATGATTATATTCCGGACTTAGAGACCAAGAAAAGGTAGATAATCAAAATTACAAAATTGTGCTACCTGCAAGTGGAAATTTTGCTGTGAGCCAAATTATGGCCTACAGAGATAACTACAGGTACTTGTAGTAATTATATATTATAGTTAGAGCAACTTTCAGTTGAGTGTCGAAAGTAATCAGTCAATTACGTTGGTTTTGGTTTTACTATGGTTTGAGATTGGCTGAGTAGTCTAATTGGTTTCACAACACTCAATCGAAAAGCGCTCTATCATTATTGATCCATAGAATTAGTATTATTTTCTATGAGGACTAACTGAGGCTGACTAGTAAAGAAAATAGTTGTGGAGGGAGAGCAAGAGACATTGGGATGGACCCAAGGTTGTGAAAGGAAACTATGAAATGATAGTTAATTATCTTCAAGATGGGGTTAAAAATTGCAATTTTGGAAATAAAGGAATTTTAAGCCTTGCTGGCATAAAAGTTACTGGACACGAAATTTTGGTGACAAACAACATGGTCTGCATATTTAATAACTGCAGTGGTTGCCTTTTGTAGTGGTTCGTATTTTAAGAGAATCTTGATGCATGCATGCTTGTCCTTCTTAGCTTTTCATTATGCCTGTGTCACTGCTACTTCTGTGACTACAATCCCATACAAAAGTAGTTGGGAAACTTTAGCTGGATCATGTATCCCCTATTCTCCCTAATTAATGTTGGAAATTGTGGCATTTTTTCAACAAAAAGGGCACAAAATCACCTGTGATTATCAACATTGTAAGTGGGAGGCAGGGAGAACTTGCTTGGTGTCCCAACACTTTTGTCTGGGATTGAAGCTTAAAAATGCATTTGTAATAGATCTTAATTGTACTCAAGCCAGTATTTCAATTTAATAGGAGTTGGTCAACGAAAAACAGAATCGTTTCAAAGAATCAATGAAGATGATGGGACTGGCTAATTGGATTCACTGGTGTGCATGGTTCACCAAAAATCTACTGTTCCTGCTTGTTACCATTAGTATAGCCACTATTCTACTACAGGTAACTGACACAGAAATTAACAAAAAATTGTCTCATCCCTTCAGTGCCTTTTCACTGGTGGGGTATTAAGTGGCAGATAACAAATAAAATTGTTGGTCCAAATCGTTGTAAAACACTTCAAGTTTTATTCGAAATCAAATCGTTTAGTGAGCATGAATTTGATTCTCAGAGAAACACGGCATGCCAATGTTACTCTTGAACTGAACTTACTCTTGAACCATCAGTCATGGGAATTTTTGGGTGATGTAACAATGACGAGAATTACAAGCTTACGACAGCTGCTACACCTCTGGAATTTTTAATCTTGATATAAAATTGTCAAGTGTAGACAGTACAACTGTTTATAGCGAAACAGTACAAGTACAAAGTGATGGAATTTTTATTGGTTATTCCTACTGTAAGTCCGTCGGCCGTCGTTTATGTAGTTGCATGTAAGGCAGTTTTTTCCGCAACGGAAAGAACCGCGGGGTTGGTTAGTAATGGTGGCCGGTTTACGAAGTTTAGCACTAACTAATAAGTTGCTGAGGACACTCCCACTTCTACCGGCGAAACTAGACTTATTAACCATTACATTGACTGCAACTCCAAAAACGTTATTTACATGGTACAATGTAACAACTGTCACAAACAATACATAGGAGAAACCAAACGTAGACTTAAAGACCTGTAGCGGCCAACTACGCTGGGCTAGGCCAATAACTCGTATTCATTCAGGTTAACACACATTTAATATGAATTGACACATCTGAACATCTCAAAGTACTGAACGATTCGCTGCAATAAAAGAACGATACGCTAGCTTACAAACTTTGTGTACAATATAGAAACACAAGCAAAACAACCAAGCGAAAGCTATACTTACAAGTTATTGTGCCTACATTCCGACGATCGCGGTACAAACTTAGAAATCCGTTCGCTCACATGGCGAGAGAGAAATGCGCCTACATATTCTTAGTCAGCGGTAATGACTACTTCATGTAGCGAATACGAAATGGAACTTACACGCTCCCCGCCGAAAGACGATAAGGGAGTCTTTCTAGACTAAACAACAACTATTGGATTACGAATAAATCCAGATGTACAATGTCTCTTGACCTTTCAAATGGTCAAAGTCTCAAAACAATGTTCTATATAACATAGTGTCTGTACTGAACTGGTCCTCCCAAGGATCTTGTTGCATGTTACTCCTCGAGTACAACTCATCCTGGGCTTTGTCCTTCAAAGCAACTTAGCAACTTCTCTTCCAACACACAGAGCTTTCGGACATCTCTCCGGTAGACTCCGTCCGCTGTTCTGACGACTACTTGGCGTACAATGCCTTCGCTGTCTGGAAACGTCTGCTCCACCAACGCTTTTGGCCATCGCCCACGAGGGGTGTTCTTGTCTGCCATCAACACTAAATCTCCTACTTGAAAGTTAGGCTGTTGACGCAACCACTTTTGCCGCTCTTGGAGCGTTGGCAAGTACTCCTTCGTCCACCTCTGCCAAAACTCGTTTGCGAGGAGATGAACGTGTTTCCATCTAGCTTTGAATTTATCTGATTCGTCGAACACATCTGGAGGGGAAGACGGGTTTCTCCTTAGCAGAAGAATATGACTTGGTGTGAGTGCGTCCAAGTCTTGCGGATCACTAGACACAGGAGTGATGGGCCTGTCATTCATAATCTTCTCTACCTCAACGAGAAATGTTCTTAAGGTTTCATCACTTAGTAAACGCTCTCCAACTAGTGAGTACAAGATTCTTCTTACGGAACGAATGAGTCTCTCCCAAACTCCCCCTTGATGGCTGGCCGCCGGTGGGTTGAACTTCCACTCAATGCCTCTTTGGGTAAGTGTGGCTTGAATCTTCTCCTGATCCCACGCTTGCAAGGCTCTGGTAACATCCACTTCGGCTCCTCTAAAATTGCTGCCATTATCGCTGTAGATAACGGTTGGGGGGCCTCGTCTACCAACGAAGCGCAAAACTGCATTAATGAAGCTGTCTGTGGTCAGGTCTTCAGCTACTTCTAAGTGGACTGCTCGGTATCTTAGGCAAGTGAAGATACATCCATAGCGCTTGTTTAGGGACATATTCTTCTTTGATCTTGTGTTTGGTCCGTTCTTAACATACAGTGGGCCAAAATAGTCCAGTCCTACTGCTGCAAATGGGTAGATGATCCTGTGACTGTCTGACGACACTCGAACTACTGGTAGTGGTGCGGTAACTTGCTCTCCTAGTTTGGCATTCTGACGCCTGCAAACATGACATTTTCTGAGGACCCGCTTCACTGAAGAAATTCCCTTAACGATCCAAAAGCGTTGCCTGATTTCAGCTAGCACTTGGTAACTTCCGACGTGTCCATTCAAATCGTGGTGATGACGAATAATCATCTCCGTAACTGGGTGTTTGCTAGGTAGTATCATTGGATATTTCGCATCATACTTCAGATCTGAATGCTTAAGTCGTCCTCCAACACGTAAGACTTCTTCATCCTTGAATGGTTTAAGTCGGGCTAGCTGACCGGTCATCGGGTTCTTATCGACCTCACAGGGAAACGACTGCACTTGTACAAACTTCAGAATTCTCTTTTCAGCTTCGGCCACATCACAAACTGACAAAGGCACAGGACTGCACTTCAAGCTTCTCATTGAGTTTCGAATCACTTTGGTCTGCAATTGAGAACACGAAGTTCTGTGAAAGACACGGATAAGCCATGCGACTATTCTCCGCAGCTGATCCCATTTTGAATACCGTTCAAACAGAGAGCTCCAGAAATCTTTCTGGACAGTGGCTGCCCCAACTGTCGTCTTCTCTCTTTTCACACCTTCCTCGCTTTCCAGGAGATCTTCTAAGGCTTCTGCCGGTTGCGGAGGCCACTCTTCGTTGTCCTTCCACAAGAACTCTGGGCCACACTTCCATCTCTCTAGTTTCCTTGTCTCTGAGGCTTTGATTCCTCAAGAGGCGTGGTCTGCCGGATTGAGTTCTGATCTGACATGACGCCACTGACTTGGTTCCGATTCCTGGCGTATAGCGGCAACTCGATTGGCTACAAAGGTGACAAATCTTCGCGACTCGTTAGCTATGTACTTCAGAACTATCATTGAGTCAGTCCAAAACGTTATGCTGTCAATCTTCAGTCTTCCTTCCAATTCCTTCATTACAACTTTGTTAATCCGGGTCGCTAAAGTGGCTGCAGTTAATTCTAACTTTGGCACAGTCACTGCACTCTTCAGGGGTCTCACGCGAGATTTACCCATGACAAAACTGCAATGTATTTGTCCTCGATCACTGATGAGGCGCAAATATGAGGCTGTCCCATAACCGTGCTCTTGCGAAGCATCAGCGAAATGATGAAGCTCTGCCCGCACAACCTTGCCAAAGTCTCTAGGCTTAAAACATCGCGCAATGCTGAAGCTCTGTAAGCTCATAAGGCCTTCTCTCCAGTTTCTCCAACGAACACACAAATCTTCTGGAAGCTTATCGTTCCAGCTAAACTTTAGTTTACACAGTTCTTGATTAATTTCTCTTCCCGGTAGGAGCAATGGACTTGCAAATCCAAGTGGGTCATACACAGTTGCAATTGAGGACAGCACTCCCTTTCGGTTCTCTGACTGTTCTCCTTTACCAAAAACAAAGTTTATTGTATCTTGTTCTACGTCCCAATGGATACCTAGTGCTCTATCCAAAGGCAGGCTGTCGGATTTCAAATCCAGGTCTTTGACGTGTGGAGCTCGTTCTTCTACTGGAAATGCTGACAAGAAATCGCGGCGATTCGACATCCATTTCGTGAGTTGGAAGCCTCCTCTAGCGAGCAGTTCTTGCAGCTGTCTGCTGAGGTCTACTGCGTGTCCTGAATCAGCAAATGACTTGAGTAAGTCGTCCACATAGAAATCTTTAAATACAGCATCAACGACTTCTGGTAAGAAATCTTGCTCATTGTCCTTAGCTGTCTTTCTAAGGGCATACCCGGCTACACTTGGTGAAGACTTCGCACCGAAAATGTGTACAAGCATCTGATAAGTCTTCGGCTCTCTAGATAGGTCGCCATTTCGCCACCATAAATAACACAGTGCCCCACTATCTTCTGGTGCCACGTACACTTGGTGAAACATTCTCTTTATATCTGCTGTGACTGCAATGTCGTCCACTCTAAATCTGAGAATCACTCCTATGAGGGTGCTGGTATTCTCCGGCCCTCGCAACAGCTGTTCATTCAATGACGTTCCACCACTCTTAGAGGCACAATCAAAAACCACCCTTGGTTCTTCTGGCTTTCGGGGATGCCATACCGCATGATGAGGGAGGTACCAGATTGGTTTGAACTTGGGAACTTCATCATCCGGCACCTGTCTCGATGAACCTTCAGTTCCATATTTCTCCATGACACCGCTGTATTTAGTGTGGAACTCTGGGTCTCCCAGCATCTTTCTTTTCAACCACATCAGCCTCTTTTCTGCTGTTGACAGACTATCAGGAAGGTTTGGACATTCGCTACGGAATGGGAGTCTGACTTGGTAGTGCCCGTTCACGAGGGTCGCAGACTGATCCATTATCTCTCTGGCTTTACGGTCTTCGATTGACATGCCTTCCAAATCCGTGTTGGTGTCACCAAACTCTTCATTGTTTTCTTTGTAGCAATTTCCTTATCCAAAGTTCACTCAGAATTTCTTCATACAGACAGTTGAGGGATTGCTTCCTCTTTTAATGACACTAGCCTTCATGTACTCAGCTGTAATGGTTATCAAGGTCAGTTGCTAAATGCATATAGTTTTTACTTACATTAATGAAGCTGCACTGGGCTTGTTTTTCCAAGTACATACTACATGTATTAGAAAAGTGAAACAAATGTCAAATATAATGATTATATTCCGGACTTAGAGACCAAGAAAAGGTAGATAATCAAAATTACAAAATTGTGCTACCTGCAAGTGGAAATTTTGCTGTGAGCCAAATTATGGCCTACAGAGATAACTACAGGTACTTGTAGTAATTATATATTATAGTTAGAGCAACTTTCAGTTGAGTGTCGAAAGTAATCAGTCAATTACGTTGGTTTTGGTTTTACTATGGTTTGAGATTGGCTGAGTAGTCTAATTGGTTTCACAACACTCAATCGAAAAGCGCTCTATCATTATTGATCCATAGAATTAGTATTATTTTCTATGAGGACTAACTGAGGCTGACTAGTAAAGAAAATAGTTGTGGAGGGAGAGCAAGAGACATTGGGATGGACCCAAGGTTGTGAAAGGAAACTATGAAATGATAGTTAATTATCTTCAAGATGGGGTTAAAAATTGCAATTTTGGAAATAAAGGAATTTTAAGCCTTGCTGGCATAAAAGTTACTGGACACGAAATTTTGGTGACAAACAACATGGTCTGCATATTTAATAACTGCAGTGGTTGCCTTTTGTAGTGGTTCGTATTTTAAGAGAATCTTGATGCATGCATGCTTGTCCTTCTTAGCTTTTCATTATGCCTGTGTCACTGCTACTTCTGTGACTACAATCCCATACAAAAGTAGTTGGGAAACTTTAGCTGGATCATGTATCCCCTATTCTCCCTAATTAATGTTGGAAATTGTGGCATTTTTTCAACAAAAAGGGCACAAAATCACCTGTGATTATCAACATTGTAAGTGGGAGGCAGGGAGAACTTGCTTGGTGTCCCAACACTTTTGTCTGGGATTGAAGCTTAAAAATGCATTTGTAATAGATCGTAATTGTACTCAAGCCAGTATTTCAATTTAATAGGAGTTGGTCAACGAAAAACAGAATCGTTTCAAAGAATCAATGAAGATGATGGGACTGGCTAATTGGATTCACTGGTGTGCATGGTTCACCAAAAATCTACTGTTCCTGCTTGTTACCATTAGTATAGCCACTATTCTACTACAGGTAACTGACACAGAAATTAACAAAAAATTGTCTCATCCCTTCAGTGCCTTTTCACTGGTGGGGTATTAAGTGGCAGATAACAAATAAAATTGTTGGTCCAAATCGTTGTAAAACACTTCAAGTTTTATTCGAAATCAAATCGTTTAGTGAGCATGAATTTGATTCTCAGAGAAACACGGCATGCCAATGTTACTCTTGAACTGAACTTACTCTTGAACCATCAGTCATGTGAATTTTTGGGTGATGTAACAATGACGAGAATTACAAGCTTACGACAGCTGCTACACCTCTGGAATTTTTAATCTTGATATAAAATTGTCAAGTGTAGACAGTACAACTGTTTATAGCGAAACAGTACAAGTACAAAGTGATGGAATTTTTATTGGTTATTCCTACTGTAAGTCCGTCGGCCGTCGTTTATGTAGTTGCATGTAAGGCAGTTTTTTCCGCAACAGAAAGAACCGCGGGGTTGGTTAGTAATGGTGGCCAGTTTACGAAGTTTAGCACTAACTAATAAGTTGCTGAGGACACTCCCACTTCTACCGGCGAAACTAGACTTATTAACCATTACATTGACTGCAACTCCAAAAACGTTATTTACATGGTACAATGTAACAACTGTCACAAACAATACATAGGAGAAACCAAACGTAGACTTAAAGACCTGTAGCGGCCAACTACGCTGGGCTAGGCCAATAACTCGTATTCATTCAGGTTAACACACATTTAATATGAATTGACACATCTGAACATCTCAAAGTACTGAACGATTCGCTGCAATAAAAGAACGATACGCTAGCTTACAAACTTTGTGTACAATATAGAAACACAAGCAAAACAACCAAGCGAAAGCTATACTTACAAGTTATTGTGCCTACATTCCGACGATCGCGGTACAAACTTAGAAATCCGTTCGCTCACATGGCGAGAGAGAAATGCGCCTACATATTCTTAGTCAGCGGTAATGACTACTTCATGTAGCGAATACGAAATGGAACTTACAAGACCGCTTCAACGAACATCGCAGACCTGTTGACAAACAAACTAACAGCTCTAAGCCCACCACAGTATCAGAACATTTTTTGTGTAACAATCATAACGCTACTGACATGCAACTAATTCCTCTTGAACTCGTTCAATCTAATCGTGACAGTGAGAAGCATACCTCATTGAAAGAGGTCAAACTCTTGAACCTCAAGGTTTAAATAAGAAAGATGAAACTTAGTACGTTATTTTAGTATCAGCATTCTACCTTTTGTGCCATTTATAGCTTTTTCACAGCATGTCATACTGTAACGTTTCTCCATATTTTTAAATTTCAAATTTTAACGTTTCTTTCAACCGTTACTTATCTCTTAGCCGCGTCACTTAGATTAGTACGTTATCATGCATTATTTGCTTGTTATATCGTATTTCCTATTTTTTAAATTTGTAACGTTTAACTTTTAGAGTCATTCTTTGTAACACCCTGAAGAAGGAAGGCCGTGCCTTCCGAAATATTGGAAATATATAAAGTTCCCAACTGTTCAATCAGCCTTGCTTTTCTTCGTTTATCAAGATGGTCGCCAGAAGCCTGTCACGTATGCTTCAAAATAATGCCTTATCCCACGATTTTTAACAATCTGAACAGTTGAAGTTTTGTGAGAAGTGTTTATGTGAATGCTCACTTGTTCATGAGAGTGACATAACTGCCTTTTATAGCAGAAGTGAATTCCAGATGTTTTCATTGATTTCCGGCCGCCATGTTGGTGCCCAACTGCATGGGCACCAACATGGCGTTTCCATACAGAGGTCTGTAAATTTGGGTGGAACATTTTGACGGATAACTCGAGTACGGAATACCGTACAAACCCGAGACTTGGGCAAAAAGAATATCGTGTAATTTTCTACAACTTATAATATTCTTGAGTTTTTTCACTCAATAGTTTTGGATTGACTTTTATGTGGCGTGACAGTGAAAACCAGCAATTATAATTATATCAGGGGCGGATCCAGGAATTCCTGAAAGGGGGGGTTGTACACTATTGTAGTAACCTTTAACGCCAATGGTGTGGAAGGCGAGTTACGGCCCCGTGCCTCCGTGCCTCTGGCTCCCCAAAGAATAATGTTTCAGATTTTTCCCTCTAAAGCGTCTTTTGCAGCATTCCCGAGACTTCAAAAGAGTTGTGAAGGCATGATATAAAATCTGGAATTTATCTTATTTATATTATTTCTTATTTTTAGGAAGAAACAAACAAAGTAACAAAAAAAATGCTGCTCAAAGGGTATATCATCATTAAAAAGGTACCAGTGCTTGAAATTTATGGCTCAGTGGTGGTCGTATTGACGGAGTTACACTGTATGGGGTGAGATAAGAAAATGTACACAAATGAGTGACAGTTGGAGCAATGATAAATAAAAAACAAAGGAAGCTATATGAGGGTCATAGAGTGGAACGGAAGGAAAGTATAAATATAATGCTTCTATACATATAATAAATAAAAGGAAAAAAGCAAACTCAAGAGCCGAGTACGTTGTGAATAAAATTCAACAATAACATTCACCTTCCTAGCTTTGTCTCATTGAATTCTGGTCCATCCCATAATTCCAAGTGGTCAGCACACCGACATTTGCCATCACAGTTGAATTCCATTTCAAAGTGAGAGAATTCCAGCCGAATAAACTTACCACGCGGCATAATGATTGTCCAATCACACTGCATCGAGTTCGGATATGGATAATCCGGGTATCGAGGCGATGAAATGCTTTCGGAATGTTTTGTTAGTGAACCGCCACATCCTGTTCGAAGAAAAACAATTTGGATGAGATGAAAATTAAAAAACCGGTTTTCGGTGAAGTAAACCAAGTATTACCAGACATAGCCAAGGTGTAAAAATAGGTACCGGAGAATTTAATGCTGAACGTCCCATTAAGAGCCATGCTACGGATACGGGATGAAAAACTTGGCTTGAACGCAGACTTTACCTTTTACCTTTACATCATCAAAGTAAAACGTACACACATTTTATACCTTACAGTTATTCACCTTTTTTCCATTGGCTGGTGTAAGAAGCATTAAAGCCCTGATATGCGTCAGACTTGTCAGAATAAAACCAAATTCTCAGGCTGTTTGAGCTTGATGTGATAACCTTTGGTGGCAGACTGATGTCGCAGAAACTACCTGAGGATAAAAAAGAACAATGATATATAGCACCATTTTACGAACTTAGAAGGCAATGGTTATTAGCGCGTTGAGAGGTCCGGGTTCTAGTTCTTGAAGAAGTCGTGGTACCATGTGTTGTGTTCTTGGTTAAAAAGCAGTGCTCCACTTCGGGCCGGAGTATTTCTGGGTGATGGCGAACTTTCAGACCAGACTCAAAAAAGGCTGAAGAGAGGGGGTGGGCGTAACTAGCATCCCACCCTTGGGAGTAACAGTACTCCCAAGCTGATTACTTCAGAAATGACATAAGCTCCGCGCGAGCGCAGACATGACCTTTGCAAAAGGTAAATATTTCCCGGTTGTAACTAAAACCCACGGCGATGAAAGGATGAGACGCAGTGGATCCAATGCGTACCCGGATAAGTTTGTTTTCAGTTATACTCTAACTCCCATAGGAGCGAGTAAATTTCTTAATATCGTTTTATATACTTAGCTTTTTATACCTTTTTATTCCTTTCATTAGGATAAGTAAAATGCTGACAAGAAGTATCGCTATTTGCTGGACGCGCGAGGAGAGAGGAAACAGAAAGTCGAGGGTGTAAAGTACACGTACCAAGAAGTTGATCTGTGGATCTGCTTCCATCCTTAACCTCCACAAGATCAATACATTTTCCTCTATAGCTTTCTAATTCAAAAACGTCGAAGGAAAGTAGCACAAAACGACCGGGCTGTACTTGAATGTTCCAAATACATTCCATATCGTTGGGGTATTTTCCTGGGAAATCTGGGGATTGAAATGTCCCACTGTCCTGCGTTAGAGTAAATTTACAACCTGAAAAAATCAAGCAGAGAAAATAAATTACTGTCGAACATGAAACAACTGAAGACAAAACAAGATGGAGAGCCTGCTGTAGATGAACATCATTACTGTCTACATGCATGTCCGTTTTGGATTTTATTTTCTTAAATTTTTCAATGAAACGCAAAATATGGTGTTTTAGAAATGCACGTCTTTGCTCGAAAAAATGAAAAATCCGCCAGTTGTTTACGCTTGGAAAACTATCTTTTTTAAATGCATTTTGAACGCCCTTTATCACCGCCCGAACCGTCAGCTGACTGAGTGGATTTGGGCACCAAGCTACCTCACATGAAACTGTGAACACCAGAATATCTTGGATATGTAAATTTCTGCAGGGAACTGTAGAAAATATAAACAAATGGACAGTAATGATGCCAACTGGTTAATTTTTGCGAGTTATTTGTTAACTATTTTCTCTTTCGTACTCCCACTTAATAAAACCTCACCATGCTATGTGTCTTTGCATTGCCATCCGCGTTAGCCTTAAATTAACTTGCTTTCATGGCGCACAAGTATACTTTCCTCGCCCCTTTTCCTCTTGTTACAAATTTTCCCTTCCGTCACCCTGTAAATCCACCGTTGTTCTTAACAACTTCTCCCTTACCCACTCACAGAAAAGTTGACTTTGTCACTCGGGTCATCAACGAAGCAGCTGAGCCGGTTTCTGAACATGTTGATCAAAGTTAGCCGACCATTTATAATTCAACATTGCATCATGCTGACTTTTATTGATCTGAGAGAGATTAGAACTTGCAAACAAAGAATGAACTAAGATACTGAAACAAACGCTAGAAAGTTAATTACTGGCGGCGAAGCGAATGTTTAGGATATCAGACCTGGGATTTCAACCTGGTGGTGAAAGAATTGACGACTTTTAAAGATAAATTTACGATTTCAGAAACAAAGGCAAACTGTGCCTTATTTGTTATTTATTTTCTAGCATTCAAACGATTTAAAACAGATTCTCGAGATGTTAAGTGGCTGGCCTGGCAGTAACTAAATCTCTACTCCTGAGATTAATTTGAACGGAAATAAATCACGAAAAAATAGTAATTTTTTGTATAGTGTAAATTTCAAAAATAATAGTGAGACTTAAAAGGTACATAGAGAAACAATGTAGAAACAGTTGAGCAGAATTTTGAACTGGTGTCAGAAATGTTTGCGCCGTGAAGTGTATGGTAATTCAGTCACGTTCATTGTTAAACATTGCCAGGAGCGTGTCTTTATCAGTTGCACGCTGCAAGTAAACACGAAACGAAACACTGACAGTGTTTTATTTGTAGCAATATTTAGGAGTGGTTCACTGGATTAACGTGTAACACCACAACATTAAATATAAAAATGCACCTTAACAACCTTCCTAAAAAGCAGTTGAAACACGCAAAAAGCAATGAAAATCGCTACGATAATACAACTTTCCGGCCCATTCTCTTAGTACATCACCATTGCAGCGCTGACAAAATCTACCAATTTGCCAGAGTGCGATGACAATAACACATAACAACAGGTCTGTAGTGCCCGCGCTTAAAATACATCAGCACACGAATGTACAGCAAATATATACAGTACAATAAACCGACATTCTACATTTTGGCGAGAGAGTACGAAAACAAATGTTTCAGTTAATTAAAGATACGAAGAAGCTGAAACTTAATTGTAACTGTGACGTTGGAAGGTACTTACCTTGTGCTGTGGTTTCATTTATTCCGCAGAAGGTAAGCAAGATGGTTGGAATTGTAAACTTTGGGTAAACCCAGTTGAATACCATTGTTCTGGTGAAATTAAAAGAAACCACTTCTTAGGTGAACATCGGAAACTGATCTTGAAGTAAAGAGACTGACTGGGTCCGCTTTACAGCACAAGAAAATCAATTTATGCAAATTAATGATTGTACTGCTTTAGTTGTTAAATGAATTGAGAAATTTTTCGAGTTCTAATTAAATTGTACTCAATGTGAATTTATGTTAATTCCATTGAGCTTGTGCTTTGTTTAAGAGTTTCAAAGAACTCTATTGTTTTAAGAACAACAAATTTGGCACGCTGGTGAATTTTGCACGATGGGGCAATGTTTTCGTGGCCGATATTCTTTACGAAAATAATATTTGACATAATTTTGACACAGGAGGTGCAAAAATGGTAGGTGTCATAGAAGTGTCATTAAAACTAGTTTTAACTGGTCGAGAGCGTACGTTTGTGTTAATGTCCAACATTTCAACAAGTCCATTTTTGTCTAAACTGAACCAGCGCGAACACATGTTTAATTTAGTTCTGTTTACTTACTTTTCTTGGAAGAATGTTGTTTTTACTAATTTATTGAACCAGAGCATATTGAAGGAAACATATATGGGCTTATATTGCTAAATTATCAAAAAGTGGGGTTAACTTGTAGTTTCCAGTGCTTCACTTTGGTGCAACGATATCCGACGGGTTTTTATACTCGAATAAATATTTTGATCATGTACACAAAACATCAAACAGATTTGGTTGTGGTATTTTTAATAATAGTCCTGACACGTGCCTTGTGAAAAGGCCCAGCTGCTCCGACACATGTTGTTTGTTCACTCTTCACTTGTGTATCACTTAATCAACACTTGCTTTGGACTGCTTAACATACGTTAAAAATAGCTTCTCCGATTCTCTTCAAAGCAACAGGAAAAAAGGTTAGAGAATCCGTATGCCTTTGTGTGGTGCTCTCAAATTCGGAGTAATAGCTTGTTTATTTAAATAAAGAGCTTCACTCAGTACATGCATATACATGATATACTCTGGTTGGCGGGTATCCTTCCCAGGATTCTCTCAGCCATAATTCTCGCGACCTCAAGTGATTTAATTTAAGAAAAGTACTTAGCAATCAATCAGTCTTGAAGATTTAAGATTTAAAAACGAATTTTAACTCGGTAGAAGTAGCTTTGAATTATGATTATGATGTTGTTATAATAAGCTTGACTTGTTCAAATCTTCTGGAAGTCTGGCCCACCTAGCGCGGGGCAAAGAAAAACATTTTACTTGCCTTGAGTGTGAATCGTAGTGAGCAAGAAGTTTATAAAAACATGTTAGAAAAAGTCAATCTGGCGATAAAGCTGGTTGATAACAAATATCACTATAAATGGTCCCTTTCCTCGTAGTTGAGCTAACACGTGTTATCGTTGTGGAGTAAATTTCAAGTTTGTAAGACACAAGTATAATCTCTTCGCCAGACTTTGCCATTATCGAGTTTTATCGGAAGTGTGCGTGATTCCATAATTCTCGTTCGCTTTATAATTTGCTTATACACGTAATTACCGTTGTTTTTAAGTTCTCTTTCTCGCAGCAAAAGAAATTAGTTTAGGTTAACAGAATCAGTTTGTTGCAAACCAATTTGTATAAAGCTCTTTGTGTTTTAGCGAGTTCGCGATAAAAATACAACAAACAATATCGTTGTTTCGAAGTTCTCTCCTTAACTTTTCTTCACAGCACGAACGTCGAATCGATATTTACACTATCGACGCATCACTAAACTCTACAGAAAAACAACTGTTAATTTCCTTTTACTCGAAAATTTGCACTTGTCGTTTCCGCTTTTCAACATTTGTGTGTTGGTATTGTTGTTGTTGGCACGGCACTTTTTATTCTTGGAATAATTTGTAAAACACGTCTAAAGGAGTGGTACTCATTGCACTCAAAAGCTTTGTTGTTTACCATCAAGCGGCTTAAAAAAATGAAAAATGCCAATTTTCTTTCATGAAGCGAATTTAAGTTGAATATTTTGCGCCTGGAATATTACAGTTAAGCGTTGATAGTTGCCAACGTCCAATGTGCCGTCAAAATAAAGCTTGTATTTTGAGAACGATCAGCTTAGCGGCAAACTGACTGACTGTTGGCTAAAGGTTTTTTTATTAGTTGATAACTTCGCAAGCGCCATTAAAAGTAGCATTAGCCAATCAAAGAACGTGATCCATTTTTTTTGTCTTTTTAAAAAAAGCTACTAACAAAGAGCGGTGAAAGGCCCGCCCACATAAAACAATGAGAAAAGTCGGGAAAGGAAATCTGAATTTGATAATGGCCGTGATTGATGAGTTACTTCAATTAGTAGAGATTTAGGCAGCCTTCAGTCGTTTTGTCTGTTGAGGTAAAATGCATTAAAGCTTGAAATTGTTTTCGTGATAATGTGGGAAACAGACACTCGGCGGCTTCAGTTCAGTAACGAAACATCGAAGCACGTCGTCAACTTGGAAATTCAAAATATCTGAGTTGCTAGCATTGTTTAGTGAAATAACTCTTTATAGTTTAATATATCAGTAGAAAATATTTTTAACTTTACGATATTGAAGCTCGGTAGGAAAATACTAAACATGATTCTGAGTTGCAGGGTGCAACAAATTTGGCAGGAAATTAAAGGGATTCTTAATGCCTTAAATCTCGGCCTTAATGAGACATAATGAGACCTTTAACATTATATAGGGGTCGTTCATCTTGCTGTGGTTCTCAAATGGTGACAAATTTTATAGCTTATTTTGTTTTTATTGAACAATGATAATTTTTTTTATTACGGTAAAATGGATGATGGAGACTATTTTAAAAGTGGATTTTCAATTCGCGTTCACTTGTTTTGATTTAAGAAATAGAAAATTAATGTGGCCCGACAAATATTAGAGGCACTAAATTGGGGGAATTCAAACCGAACCGCAAGGAAGGCGTTAATTCCATGAGTATAGTGTATTTTAAACGCTCCAGGCGTCTATTTGACTCCTACAGTTTAACTGAAACCAAGCGTTAATTCCAGACTTACCGTTTAATCGAAAAAAAATAAGGTACTTTATAATTAAATCAGTAGGCAAACTATTAAAATCTTGAGTGCTTGGATTTTGATAACGCGAATTTGGCCCATTCATCCATTAACACTGAGACCTAATTAATGGCGGCTGACTGATGAGTGGACCTGAATTAAAATCCATGCAATCAAGATTTGACTAGGTTACCTACTGATTTAATTCGCACCAACTTTGCTTCACCGGTGAAGTAAGTTATAATTAAGTACTTTATAATTATATATTCAATTATATTATTATAATTATATATTCAATTATAGGAAATTTATCACCCCAGGGAATAAATGACTTTATGCAGATTGTTGCGCTGGTTAATGTTTCAATAGCTAGGGTCAGATATCAAACGGGAACTTTAGCCCGACCCAGTCCCACTCATTATGAGTAGTTTGAAGGTTTTGTTGTTGTTATTATTATTGTTACCTTTTGTTGTTGTTCTTTTTGTTTTTTTTTTCTTTTTGCTTGTTTTTCTTTTTCTTTTTTTAAAGCCAAAAAATACAATTGATTCGTTTATAACCGCGTGTTAATATATTAATCAAAACGATTCAGCACTGGAACAATCTGAGCGTCCATTTCATATAATATCACTTAACGTTTTAGTTTTACCATGCATTTGTCTATTTTTCCGAGTATAAGTTTTCGAGAAATACTACGCAATCCTTTTTCCCATTTCCCCGCCCTTTTTCGTTCGTTTGCTACCGAGAGAGCCTGAGCCTGGCTACAGCGCTGGCAAGTGCTTTTTCCGCTCAGTTAGTTAAATTGGCAGGTAGGTTTTAGGTAAAACCGATATTCGGTTGGATTAGCCAACGGATTAACCCTAGGACTTGGACAAAAAACTTTAAACCTATAATCTTAAAACCGAGATATGTGTCTCGATTGCTTTTGTTGCACATTAAAGCCGACCTCGAGGCCTAGATGGAAAAAAAGGTTACACAGGTAAGGGACGCGATGCTTTTTAATATAACGAGCTCCCGGGGGCGAGCTACACGTTTACAAATTATTTATTGGACAATGTAGGAATACAAGGTTCCAAATCTTGGCTAAATATATGCAAAAATGGAGAGAAATTTATTTCACTCGATGAAACAGATCGTTCATCCGACCTTTTTACGGTTCTGCTACTTTTCAGATTTTGTTTTGTTAAAAATTACTTATATTCGTCAACACGACTGCCTAGAATATTTATTTCGAACATCTGATCCAGTTCTGGTAAAACTGAACTTGAGTCCGTCTTTTGTCGACGTTCACACCGGACTTATCTCGAAGCGAAATTCATTTTTGGTTTTTCAGTTCATGAGTAGAGCAGTAGCATCAATGACATCAATAAATGTCCTGAAAGTTTCATTAAATATTCAAGTTCAATCTTGTTAGAATTATTTTGCATACATATTGGCAGTTGAAAAACAGAACCATTTTAGCGGAGAATATATTAGCGTTTTGTTTGTACATGCGATTTTGGTCCCATCTGCTTTTAAAGCAGCTTAACCTGAAGCCAACGTGTATAGCATAACTCAGGTTTTGTTTTGTTTTGTTTTGGTAGTCCTCATTTTCGTTTTAGAAATTGCGACATGACTATACTGAGGCGCTTCTCGGAATGACAATCAAAATAAAAAATAATAATAAAGAACAGGAATTTAAACCCAGCTGATCAAGATATGACTTCCTTTGAATTTTTGTTTTTAAATTATATCAAAGTAAATCATATAGGACAACATTGTTATTGGAAATTTTTGAAATGTTTAATATGTCTTTATCTGGGAATAAGAAAATGTCAGGATTTTTAATTAAACTCATCTGATAAGAAAATAAGAACACGTTAAATCAATTAGTTATATCTTCCTGTTGACATTGAGAACACTTAAAATATTCCATTTAAAGTGCAATTTTTACAAGGCTTTACCTATTTTTGTCTGTGATGGACAGGAGCTGTCTGGAAATGTTCACAAGGTTAAGTGTAATTTAATTAGGTCTTCAATTGTCTCGATGACATCACGAACATGTCGGAAATGCCGTACTGGACTGTGGACAGCTATTCCATTATCACGTTTCTGTAGCATATACCACACACGTAAATATTGCTTTCCGCGCGCGCTGATTGGTTAACTCGGAGGTGATTAGCAAAGTACTATACAAAATGGCTTCGCGCGTCGCTTTGGGTACCGAAAGTAATGTTTTGGTTCGCTAGCTATTCAACTTTTGTGGTATATACTAAAACAATTATTCCCCTCAGTGCGCGCTGATTGGTTAAAAATCGTGTTTCTATTAAACAATTAGATTATTCGCTCTCGATTTCTATCGTGTGATAGTTGACGAGGGCGCAGCCCCAGTCAACTATCACGCATAGAAATCGAGAAAGAATAATCTAATTGTTTTAGTATAAGTCTACTAGTCGTTCAAAACTTAAAAAACAAGACAGATCTGTGTTTTTATTAACAATGATAAAAACAGGTTACGCCACGCGAGGATAATTGACAAATAGATCGCATTTTGTTGCTTCCGTGTGCGCGCACCTTCACATTTCATTCAAGATGAGCCAAGCCGATGAGCCTAGTTTAATTACAAAATCAACGATCAAATGATGCAAAATGCCATTCGAAGCCAGGTCAAAGCAAAGGCTTGAGAGACTTGCACTACCGAAGGTCGTACTGCACAGTTTAACGAAAGAAGTTGTTGTTGTTGTTGTTCACAATGGCACCGCGTATCGCTCGCTGCGATACGCCTGTGTCTGTAAGACAGGCAAAATGTGTTGGTTAACGGAAACACAGTAACGCATGTTTATTTACTGATAAACTGATAAATATGTGTTTGATTGACCTAAAACGTTGTACCTATAATAGTATTACTGTGTTTGGCAATACGTAAAGTGTTTCCTTCCTTTTAGTCAGACACGTGACCAGTTACACGTTCGAGTTGGTCTTCAACTTCTAAATTGAAACTGATAGAAACCAAGACTAGGGTTGCAGCTTTAGAAGTTGTGACAGCCTTTTTCTGCAGGAAAAGCAAGTGCTAAAAATGGCAGAGGAACAACTGGAGCTGATGAAGAGAGCTCAGCTAAAACAAAGGAAGAAGGAAGGGTTTATGAACAATAAAGAGTTATTTTCCACCCCTATAATTTTGTGTGCAGATTCAAAGGCTTCCAATATTTCCAGTGTCTAATTTGCTTGTAGATAATGTTATGAAAGATGCAAACATTACCTCCCTGACAACACCCGGATCAGTTTTAACGGGAACGATAAGAGTGATGACTAGTACTACCCCGTCAGCTACAACATCACATTTGGAACCTGCTTCAAAGCCCTTCCAAGTAAGTCCCCGTAGCACATCTGTTCTAGGGCACCAAAGCCACTGAAGCAAGTTCTTTTAGTGGATATGTTGTGGTTCAATTTTATCCTTGGTTCAAATTTTATTTTCCTTTGTTTTTGGGTATGGTAATGTATGATAATGAGTTTGATCATAATAATAATAATAACAACAAAGGATAAAAAAAATTTGAACCAAAGATAAAATTGAACCACGACAGATATACAATGGGACAAACAAGGCTCCACACAAGCCCTCTGACTGTGTGAACATCAGGAAGTACAGCATTTTTCTTCGGAACCCTTGTTAACACGGTGACTTCAAACCACACTCCTCAGAAACACTCCCACAAGTGCACATACTTCATTGTGTCAAGCCTCCTTTGAAAACGCCCCTGCAGTTGCATCTTCTACCGGAGATCAAACATTTTGGATTCTACTAGACACCCCAACATTCCTATGTTAAACAAACTTGGTTAAACAAACTTGTTTGCTAACTCCTTGTTAATAAAGAACAATATTTTTCAAGATGTTGTGGACATTCAAAGAAAGCAAACAGAATTGTCCCAAGTCATGGTGAGCTAGCAAGCCAGAAGCTAAAGCCTTCTACCATCAAGCGAGCCACCTTTGTTTTATGATGATGCTTTGGAGTTTCCTGCATTTATGTCTGCCTTTGAATCCTTAATCGAATCAAAGACCGGAGACTCCTGTGAAAGGCTATACCTTCTCGGCCAGTACATTTGAGGTAAAGCTAAAGAAATTATTAATGAATGTCTACAGGAAAGTCAGAAGGAGCTTACCAAGAAGCTATAGGGATTGTTCAAGAGACGATTCGGAGATCCATTCAAGATTGCAAATGCCCACATTACCACTGTCGTCGTGGCAACCAACCAGACCGAACGATGACCAAAATTTATCCATTCCCCTAAATCGAGAAAAATTTGCTATGAAAGGCATGCCACATATGGACGATTTAAACACTGTTCATGTTCTGCGACAGCATTGGGAAACGTTACCCGGGCACTCACGAAGCAAATGGACTGAGAGGAACAACAAGTCTAAAATTGCGAAAGAAAGAATAGCTGACTTCGAAGAGTTTTCACAATTTGTGCGTCAGCAGGCCAAGCTAGCCATAGTTCCTGTATTCTCAGAGGAAAGTGTAAGTAAGCCTCACGAAGGCGAGAAAGGTATCGGTATTCATCTCAAGTTTGGAGGAAAATCACTTCACATCAGGAAAGAAACAACCCTCGCCACAGGTTTAAACCAGGGTAATAGAAACCGACGAACTCTGGCATGCCCGTTATGCAACAGCCTCACAACTTGAAAGACCTTGAAAGAGTGTGGACAGTTTGTGAAGAAAACTCCGACTGAGCGACGAGAGTTTGTGGCAGAGAAAAAACTGTGCTTTGGTTGCTTTAGTGATCAGCACATTGGTAAGAGTTGTAAGAACACATGTAAACTTGCAACAAGCCCCACCCAACGTCACTGCACAATAACGATTGGACGTCGAAACCAAATGGTATCAGCGATAAGAATCAGTCTGGAGACAAACCTCAAGTTAGCAGCAACCGCACAGCCATCTGCAACATCACTGAAGCGGGAGATGTACCGATCAACATGGGTATATTACCAGTTATCTTGTTTCATAAAAATAATCCAGCCAAGAAGGTTTAAGTTTATGCCTGGTTGGACAATGCTAGTGGCTGAACGTTTGAGAATGAGAAGTCGGCAATGCCACTTGGCATCGAAGGAAGTTACACTTGTTCTTTCAACGATTCAAAGAACATGCAATGTTACGACGAAGGCCATGAACGGATAATATTGGGCTTGCCCAGAACATTCACACGAATTCTCATTCCAGCAGACCGCAGCGAAATACCGCGACCAGATGTAATTGGCAAGATGGCTCATTTGAAGGAAGTTAGCGCCGAGACCGCCCCCTACATAGAAAACATTGAAGTGGGACCTCTCATTGGGTTAAACTGCCCAAGTGAAGTCGCAATACTGTCGCTTCTTGGACGGTACATCAATGGTCTCATCTATACTTCACAACAGAGGGGTAGTATCACGTGCAATAGAATTCATCTTAACCAAGAAGACACCTTTGCAGCCCCCAAGAATATTTTGTCCCACAGAGAATGGTAAAGGAACAGATAATCCCATATGCAGTTTAGCAGATGTTCGAGTTGGACTTCCGAAAAGGGCCGGAAATGTCATGTGAAGACATCAAGTTTTATGAAACAATGGAAAATGGAATCGTCCACCTAGAGGACCTGCATTATGCGATACCTCTTCCATTTACACATCAGAACATTGTGATGAGAAATACTTCACGGATTACTGCAGCTATATGTCTGATCTCCAAAGGATATGCTCGCAAGGTGGATGAGAAGTTCGAAGGTCAAAAGTGAAGAAACTGGAATCTACCATTCACAGAAGCCGAAAGTGCGGGTTCGATGCGGGTGGTATTAGATTGCTCGGCCACATTTGAAGGATGCTCCTTGAATGATATATTCTTTCAGGGACCAGATCTCACTAGTAACCCGGATTCTCACTAGTTACCAGATTCCGGCAAGAACAGCACTAAGCAAACAACGGAGGATTCGAAAAAATTTTAAATACAGGTGAATGATTTATAGCTCCTCCTAAGTAAAACATAAAAAGTTGCGTGGTTTGAACTCTCGCCAAGGATTCGGCCGAGTGGGTCTGGATCGATTCACCGACAAAAGAGAAACGCAAGGTAGACTGTGAACCGACTGGGGCCTGGTGCCCCACCCGTTTAATAACGCTTAAATACCATTTATACCGATTCATTTTTGGGATGCCAGGGGTAAAAGAGACCGGATACGTTTGTTTGAGCATTTTTTTAATTTTATAACTCAGTATAACACAGCATGAAATAAGAAAGCAAATGTGGATCAGTGATGGTAACCAAAAGCGGGAGTTCAAAACACTGTAAACAAGCCGTCGGCTCATGTTTATCAAAAAAATAATATCGTAACGGAAACCTATCGACTGGAGATCTATGAGGGATCATCTCCGCCAAAATCCTGTTTCAAATTCTGTTATGGCGAAACTGGGACAACAACAAACATGTTTTGATCTTGCAACACAATTAAATTAAACAGCCGGTCCCGGGTGTCACAAAATATTAACTGCAAGAAATGTACATCTCCACGGAAAGTTGCAAACCTTGTCCTTCCAGAGAAAACATTTTGAGAGCACAATTATCTTACAGAGGTGCCAAACTCTACAAAAAGAGACAGCTGTGTGCAGACCTATGACCTCTACGCATTTGTACCATATTCTTACAGCATTATTCATCATAATGCAGTAAATAGCCTAGGACCTCTTCCAAAACCCCTACAACTATAACTTATATAAAGAGAGCCAAATCACTTTAATACACGCTTCTCAGAGCAAAACGTTATTAGCCATTGTGAACGATACAAAAATCCACAGTTGGGAGTCCCTACCCGGCCGAATATCTGACAAGGATGTTAATCACCCAATCAAGGAGAAATACTATATTATCTAAACCATCTGCGTTGTAGTTTCCTCTTTCAAAACGCCTTTGAACATCAATAACATAACTTTGTACACACTTTGGTACGGCAGCAATTTTCAAAGCGGAGTAAATAGTCTTTGCAGTAATATTTAAAAATATTACTGCAATAATTTGGGTCTTCCCAGGTTCCACTCGGTTCGCTAATCAACAGAACAGAAACTGGAACAGCGTCAATTTCTGTTCTGTTACGTTGTGTTTGTGATGTTTAACTTCCGTTCTGCTTGTGTAATTTCAGTTCTGTATTGCTATTAAAATTCTATTCCGTTTGTTCAATTTCTGTTCTAATGTTTTCATAAGCGAATTTATAAACTACGCAGGTGCTACATAACAGAATTTGAAACAGGATTTTGGCGGCGATGACTCCTCATAGAGATCTACACTATCGATTTCAACCTGTTGGCCCCGACACACATGCAGTTCCAGATGTCATCATTTTACCAGCATGCAGCACAGGCGACTCACAGCCGGGAACGTGCACCACTCAGTGGTTAAAGTTGTAGACGTTGTTGCTTTTGTTGAAGGTAAGGGCTACAGAATGCACCACGAATCAGTCAAGTTATTGGAAAGCTAATCAGATCATGCTGTTATGTTAATGGACTCAAAATTTCCGTGACCATGTGTAGAGCTTTCTCAGTTGAAATGATGAAACATACAGAATTACAATTCACTTGAATACAATCTCAGTACTCAATCCAAGGTAAGAATGTTTTAGTTCTGTTCTCACAGTAGACAAATTTAATATTGGTAGTCCTATACAGTTTGAAAAAAGTGGTTAGAATTTGAATGGGGTCGCATCAGGTTTTCCCAGAGGACACTAAGGAAATATTTAGTCGAATGAGAGGCAATTTGCTATTAACCGAAAGAAGTCAAACGTAAATGTATGCACTAAGCACAAGTCTAATTGGAGAGTGAGAATCTGTTTATACTTCATTTATGAACGAAAGTTGTGTGGGTTTTCAGATCTTCCCATAAATTATAATTCTATCAATGCTGCTTTCAAACCTGTTCACGTTTGCAAAAGTTATACAGACATTGTTTATTAAATTTTTCGTTTCTAATTATTTTGTTAGGACAACCTCTAGATCTAACGGGAAGATCCGAAATAATTACCGACCTGACACAAACTGCACGTACAGAAAAATCCTTCAAATAAAAACGAGTAAATCTACTCAGCGATACTGTACACCAAATTATATTTAAACGATCTATTGTCCAACGGTTCTATTCTTATACTCGCTTTTTTTTGCTTCTCTTATCAGTGAGTGTGTCGATGATCTCGTTCACATCGTAAACGAATATTTACGCCAGTTTCGTTGCGAGTTACCTGTGCTTGGCTGATTGAGTTCAGACTTTACCCACCGCGTATTTGCTTGCCAGAGATGAAGAAAATTAATTCAGTTCTCTGCATAATTTTTTTTAAGGTATTTAGCAACGCGGACGATAGAATTAGTTAATCAAAAGTATGAGGGGTCATCGCCGCCAAAATCAACAAAAGCACCTCAATCCGTCTCGTGTCACGCCTGTTTCAAGATTTTCGTGACACTAGAACATTGATTTTTACGTAGATATGAAAACTATATCTGCTATATTCCACCACTATAATCACTATAAATACAGTTGAACAGTAAATATCTTTTTAAAACCTGCACCATTATTGTACGCGTTGTAAACAGAAATTATAATTAAATTTCCAAATACTTTCCCAAAATCCACCACATTCAACAGTTCCACTGAAGATAACATGATAGATATCAAAGCACGCTATTCTTTAAATAGGCAAAGTAAAGCTGTTATTCACTGATACATCCTACAATTGCACTAATTAAAAGCATAAAAGACAAGACACTCCAAAGAGATTTTAGAGCTGCATTCATCCACTAAGAAAAGTTAAAACTGTTTTTATCGCTTAATCAAAGTTGAGGTACACGGTAGCGTGATGTGCACAACAACGACAACGAAAACTCTGCAGGCCTACCAACTGACATCTTGTTGATAGGCGTTTCTAAGAGAACTCATCAAATATAATTTCTTTCTTTCGGTTATACATTGTATTATGCGTTTCTAACTAACCTGGTGTATTTTGTTCTTCTTCTACGCGTTTTTCCTGTTGAGTTATAATTAATTTTCATTGATTATCAGGACAATCTTGTCGCAAAAGTTAGAATGTTATCTTAAGCTTGTCTGTATCTTACTTGATAGCTGCTGGCTGCAGTTCAAAGATATCCAAAATTAAAAGCGTACAGCTTATTTAAAGAAAGAAATAGACTCTTCACCCTAAATACGTTACATGTATTCGTCGTATTCCTCTTTAGAACTTCATCCACTGAAAAGGCATTTGTTGTCGCTCTATAAAAGTTGTGTTATATTGTAGCGTGATATTCACAACAGGATATATGAACCTACATGTAGTACATCTTGACTCAGGTCAATCTTCGGGGTCATTTCTGCTTTTCAATCCTGAGAAAGCTCATATCATATATTATTTTTTTCCAAGAGGGCACGGTAACGAATCCTGCAATCTGATTGGTTCTTAGCGCGGGCAAGATTCTCCAAAATCTGCCCACGGGCAACGGTAACGCTTTCGTCAGTTTGATTTGGGGGCGAGGCGAACGAGCCCTCGAAAGTTTTGCTCTCCAAAGTTAATGTAATATCTCACCAACCGTTGTAAATGTGAAAGGAAAAGTAAGCAGTGGAATTAAAGGCCTTGAAGTTCTCCAAAAGGCGAGTATTGATTCTCTTTATTGACAAAATCAAGTTGTACAAGTTTTATGGCCGTAGTTTGTCGATCGTTGTTTGTGCATTATTTACACTGATTTTCACGCCATTGCGCTTACCTACAAGTCGCCGGCTTAGTTACATACCCGATTGATTCTTTCAAAAGCTAATTTAGGGACGGTTCATTATTTATGGGGATGACTGGGTCAGATAAAAAGTGACTGGGTCATGAAAAATTTGGTTCCTGGAAATATGGGTTATGGGTATTTTAAAAGCAAAATGACCGGGTTCTGGAAAAAAAGTCACATTTACAGGATTTGAAAATTCAGGGCAATATCAAAGCAAGGGGATGCACTGTGCAGGAAAACAAAAGACTGAGAGTATACCTGGCTTATATTAGTACAGTCGGGAAACAAAAAAAAACTACTTGTTTCAGAGTTGGAAAAATATCTAACCAATTGCCGGAAAAAGTTTAACCAATCTACACAATGTGTCAACTTTAGTATTATTTCCATTGATGGGGCTTTAAAAAATTTAAAATGAGTCAGGACGGGCTAAGAAATTCTGTCAGATGCTACAACGGGCATTAGGAAAAAAACGAAAAGTTATTTTGGATTATCCGACCCGGTCATCCCCATAAATGATGAACCGTCCCTTAGTAACGGAATTTAAGGCCTTGAAGTTCTCCAATAGGCGGGTATTTTTTGTATTTATTGACAAAATCAAGTTATAGTTTGTCGATCGTTGTTTATGCATTCGCACTGATTTTCACGCCGTAATGCGGTTTACTGCAAGTCGCTGGTTTACAGACTCGATTTATCCTTTTAAACGCTTTGCCTTTCTGCTACTTTTCCCCAAAACCGAATACTGCTTATCACCATTCAAGAAAATGAGATGTTTTGATTAAAAACAGTTAAATTAATTCTCGCAAAATTGTGCCGTGTGCAGACGACCAAACTACACAAACAAACTTCATTCAATTTCACTTTCGTGACTCGAGACTTTTTTTGCTCTCTTTTGCTGCTACATTGTGCTTCTTTTTTATTATTAAAGTTACTTTTCTCTTTTTTTTCTGATGACCTTTTCCGTGAGTACTGTTCAGTTTAGCGAATTTATTTTGTTTGGCAGAAAACAAGTCATTCTTCACTTTAGCCGAAGCTTTTAGCGATCGATTCAACATGCACATTTGGATGCGCGCGTATAATACAATTACATTTTGCAAGACAACCTTTTTAGATTTTTTTAACCAAGTAAGAAAAAAATAAATAAGTTATTTACCGGCTTTGGGTCGGTCCGTATCGTGAAAAACTGTGACCTCGGTCTTGAAAATGCTGCCCTCGGCCTATACGATGGCGTGAATTACCGTTTGTCATGGGATTGCGTGAAGTAGCGTTTATTAAAAGTACACTGTAATAAATAATAAAAAATAAAAACTTTATTTAAGTGTCAGAGCATTTAGCACTGTTGTACTAATTGTGGACACTGTAAATAAGCAAACAAATATTACAAATAAAACAGAAATTTGTAAAAAAATTGCAACTGATAGGAGGCTGACCAGCTGGCTATTTACAAAGCGCGAAGGAGTTGAATTCGGGACCACCGAAGACAAATTCATCAAGTGGCAGGGAGGAGAGGAGGAGGAGTCCAGCGCCCTAACCACTAGGCCACGCTGCCTCCGCAAAAATAGAAAATAATTGTTTGGTTTTTTGGTAGATATGTAAACGTCATCTGCTACATTGTACTACTCTACCTATGAATAGCGTTGAAAACTGAATATGCTGTTTAATGCTTCTTTGTTAGAACCGAAATTTGCGCCGTATTTCAAGGAGCCCTACGAAAGTACACTTTAGTACATTTAGTCACGTCCAAAGGTTGATGTAATAGGACAATAAAATGACTTTTTGAGGGAATATTGTTTATTTGCGCCCGCGTAGTGTCATTTGCGGCCCGAGCGCGAAGCGCAAGGGCCGCAAATGACACTACAAGGGAGCAAATAAACAATATTCCCGAAAAAAGTCATTTAATTATCATTATTATCAATATACAAGGCCAAATAACATCCCTGAACATCCAGATATAAGCTTAAACTAACACATTTAATAAGCTTTACATGTTCAATAATACAAGTACTTCGCGTTGAAAATTTTGTGCTATGCTACACTGAGGCCCATGTACAGTTTAGGTGTAGTTAAAAAGAGCTGCTGTGTCTCTGAAAATGAATGGATAATAATAATTTACGAACTTACATTTTCCAGTTGAGCCTCGGCGTAAAATCCCCGCAATGCTTCAGCTAATTTAGCTCGACCCGAGAAGCACAAAATGAAGTGAACCGTTGTTTTGTTGTGTTTCGTTTCTCGTAAGACAACAAGAAGTTGCTCTCTTTATATCTTCCCCTTGTGCTTTTACTTCTACATCCGAATTTTTTAGCTGCATTTTGTCCCATTCATAACAAATAGGCTTTGATTTTTCTTTTCGAACACTATTCGCTCAGCGAGAAACTGTTCGAGACTTTTATTACTTTAAAACTTGCTGTACGAAAGCTGTTAATATTCATCGGATGATGAACCGAGAACCAATCAGCTGCAGGGCCGTTAATGCATTAACGGCCCGCTAGGAGTCATTTGCGGCCCGCAAAGCGCGTGTTTTCAAGAGGGCGGTTTTCAATTTGGCCGCGTATATTGATAATAATAGCTTATAATGTAACGTTACAGAAATGCTTCCGATGTTTTTTGGCGAGCATCATCTGGTAAGTTCTACAACTAAATCTTTTAATACTACAGTGGAACCCCGATATAACGATATGCCAAGGAAGCAGTAAAATTATATCGTTATATCGAGGTATCGTTATATCGAGACTCCCAATATAACGATATGGCCGTAAAATAACCGAAAATATCGTTATATCGGGGGTAAAATTAAAATGTACTTTTTCTTTTTACTACATATGATATTATTTAATTAAACTTGTAATGAGTATCAAATGATTTACAAATGTAGCGTTTCAAGCACGCAACAATGTCCTTCAACAATATGCAAAACATAAGACGTTTTCAAGGTTACACGACAATGTCTGTGGTATGAATCGTAAAAGGGAAATTTATATCGGGGAAGATTTTACGCTCGGTACACTAAATTCTCATCGTTATATCAGGAATATCGTTATATCGAAGATCACTATATCGGGGTTCTGTCCCATACATTTTACTGTAACTTTTGCCGGGACATAGCATATTCATCGTTATACCGGGGATATCGTTATATCGAGGATCGTTATATCGGGGTTCCACTGTATTCAGCTTTCAATACCCTGTTGAACACCGTTGTATTGTTGCGCGTATTTCAAAGCGAAATCTTATGCGATTTTCCCAATTTTGCAACAGCTTGCGGCGTATGATTGTGTAAATTCTGCCATATTTGCTCGCGAGACCACTGTTTGATTCTGATTCTTACGCAGATATGGATACATCTGCTCTTTTCTACGATGGTTGCTGGTGATGAACATCGAATATTGGTGCTGCTTTGTTAATAGACGTATTGTAAACAAAAATGTCCGTACATTTTTTGGCAGTCTGGGGAAAATATACTTCAGGAGCAGCAAAAGTTACACTTTTTAAGATAAGCAAGTCTTCTGCTACTTGTTACATTTCTAGCTGTTCATACTACTCCGCAATGTCGAATTGTTTGAGGCCGTTTAATATGTTGTTAGTAACATTTTCAGCCAGTTTTTTTCCATTTTTTCTAACGAGCCCAGGGAAAGAGATCAACATGATGTGATGTCGGGTGCATTCAATCTGGCATCTCTTTTGTTTATTTTGAACGCTCTTTGTTGCTGTTACGCTGCAAACTTCAAAAATAGTGTAGTGTAATTTTTAATTCCTAAAGCCAGCACTCACTTTCATTATGAAATTCCTAGTACATTATCCCTAGTCGTATTATTCCTAGTCGTTTCCACCCTCCGGGAAATGGCAACTGGCCGCTTAATAGGGGTTCGTTAGAAATTAGCATAAGGTCGTTTAAAAAGGTTACGTTATTTCAATACAAAAGGAATAACGGAACCACATGAAGACGACAATAAACCTGTGTTTGAATGATTTAATCAGCCGTCACTGTCCGAGCTTGTCAAAAATAAATCCAAAAATCGGCGGTATATTACATTCTTACTGGGCCGCTAAATAGGGGTAAAAACAATAGAAGAACGCTCATCGGGACTGCAGAAAGGTTGCCGCGGTCGCTTAAAAGAGGTTTTATTTACAGTATTATACTAACAACAGGTTAGAATGTTATTGCTTGGCTTGCACTGTCACGCCATAAAAAATAAAAAAGAAACCGTTCAATGAAAGAAGCAAGAAAATAAAATGTTATAATAGACTAACATTGGAAAAACTTCGCCAAGTCTCAGATCTCTGTGGTGCGCCGTTTTTAGTTATTTGCCAAAACGTTTCACACAACTTTATAGAGCTTTGTATGGAGACGCTATATTGGTATACAACTTTGGTACACCAACATGGCCGCCGCAAATCAGCCAAACCATTTGAAATTCACTTTTGCGATGAAAGCGCTTTCTCTTCGCTCACGAGCTCGTGTACATGCACATAAACACATCTCTTAAGACTTTAAATGTTTAAAGAGCTGAAAACCATAAGGTGAGACCTTTTTTCAACCATTACAGCTTTGTCACGGCCACTATCTTCTTGTCACGCAAGGTTAAAATCTGGAAATTCAAAATGCTGTATTTTTTAAGCGAATGACACTACAGGACTAAAAACTCGCAAAAAGATTATTTTTTGGTCATCTTCAACTTAGTTTAGATACAAAATCAGAAGACCTCATAACTTTTGAGTTGAGAATTTTATGACGTCACGTGCAAACCAAGAATTTTAAAGGAGCTCTGTCACGGGGATTTCGCAGATTTTTGCTCAAAACTGTTCTGAAATTAGTGGTAGGCAACTTAACCCATGAAAATCATTACCTTTGACCATCTAATGGACGGTATAACCTTAATATGTGGATAGAAATCTAACTAGGGCTAAAAATATCGATTTTTTTTTTGTAGACGTGCGGAAACAACTTGAAAAGTTTAGCTAAACTCTTCAAGTTGTAATCCATTTCCATCGTAGCCATCTGCAGCTAAAGACGCTTGTTAACAGTTTTGATGCTCTAAAATAGCAAATGTTAATAAAAATGGACTATTATTTTTTGGTTTCCTTCGACACAAATATAAATTTTGGCTTTTCAAAAATCTGTTAAAATCCGTGACAAAGCCCCTTTAAGAAACGAAAGCGTGTCTGTACTTCACTAAATAAGCCCTTTATAATAAGTTCTCCCAACCTGCCAACTGCTTTAAAATATTAAACTTAGATAACCGGCTCCATCAATTTGCAGAGTTTGTTTTTGCGGCCGCGATTTTCTCGGTTTGCTGTGGCGTGAGTTCATTTTGTTTAGCAGCGAGTTCACTTTGTTTTTCCGTATTTTTTTTCCAGTCAAGTTGATTTTTTACCCTGTACAGTAAACGTTGTAAAAAGTTTTATTAACATTTGCTGTGTGCACCTACGTGAGTACGTGAGGAACCTAATAAAGTGCATTCGTCAATTTCAATTTTAGAACCTGTCACAGGGAAGAAAATATATTGACGTCGCTTTAGTCAACAAGACCATGAGAGGTCTTTAAGATATTAAGTTTAACCATGAGCGAATAAAATTTATTTTGTACCTATATGGGCCACTTAATTAACTCGAGCAAAAAATAATAAATAGGAGCTCGGCTTTTAGGCCTGCCTAAACTGGCTATATATTAGTCCTTTTTTAACGCGGTGAAGGAGGCCAATGGGCGGTCATAATGTTTTGCACGCGGTTATAATCACATAACGCACCGCTGTGTCGTGCAGGTAGAACATTTTACTTTCAGTTTGGATCGTTTCAGTTCTTGACAAGTTTGTATAATAACTTATGGAAACTTTTGGCGATTTCGATTCACTTAGTGTAAGCACAATCGTTACAATCGCTTCTGTGATAACGCAAATTATAAGATCCCCAAAAAAGGAAGGAGTCCCGAGTCCAAAGGGAATAAAAATGAAGTGATCAAAATAAGCACCACAGTAGTAAGGTAATGTTCTCATTGGGGTTAATGTACAGTAAGCATGTCATCCGGAGTGTAATACATAGTTGTCACTGACACTAGGTTTTGCGGGCTAAATGAACAACTTTTGGACTTAGGCGGGAAACGCTCCGGCTGAATTCCACTGAATTCGGGGAATTTAGCTCGGTAGAGCACGGGATCTCGTCACAAATCCCTGGTACGCGGAGATGTACTTTATTTAGCTTTATTTATTTAGCGGAGATTTACTTTATTTATATGGCCAAACTAGAAAACTTTTCAACTTAAAACTTAGTTTCGGTACTCGCTGACATTTTGCTAGTGAACGGCGATCACGGAAAAATGAGAACATGAGAAGGTCGATATCACCGGCAGGTATGTTTTCAACTTCTTTAGCCTCTTTAATCAACAAATAGAATATTCTTATGGGTATTTTAGTCGCTTTTAATCGTGTTAAGTGCTTCTAACTTCTGATCTTGCAATTACCTCGCAAATTCGTTTCTAGCTGGTGTTTTGATTTCGTGCCTGTGAACTGAACGAAAATTTGCCAAAGTTTGCTCGTTCTTGTTTCCCTTTTTTGCGTCGAGCTTTTAGTTCTTCCATTTATTATTTTTTAGCAGAAAAAAGTCAACGATTTTGCAATTTTGTTTGTAAACTTCTCAACGTCAGTGCAATCGGTCTAGATGGGAAAATCTAGACTGCGGTCAACATCGCCAATCAAATTCGCGAATTTGGTAGTTCCCAGTCCTTGTGAGACACGGCCATATAATAATAGTATATACCACACAAGTGAACAGTGCTTTCCGCGCGCGCTGATTGGTTAACTCGGAGGTGGTTAGCGAGAAAGTAAGAGAAAGTTAGAAGGTAAGAGAAACACAATGGCTTCGCGCGTCGCTTTGGCTACCGAAAGAAGTCAAAAGTAATGTTTTGGTCGGCTAGTTATTCAACTTGTGGGGAATATATACTAAAACAATTATTCACCTCAGTGTCGTTGAAAGTGGTTAAAATTTCCACTTCGGTGAATAATTGTTACGGACGTCAAGGATCAGACAGAACTTGGTTCCAACAGTAGCTGAGAAATGCGTCCATGACTGTTCCGGACTGTCACTTAAGGACACCAATCAGCTTCAATTGCCAATCATGGTGTGACGAAACGTTCTTGGACGCTTTTTTCGGCTTTTCTTTACTAGAATTTTTTAGTCCTTGACGAATAGAACCGTGAAATTTCGGTCAATGATACTTTAAAGACTCTTTAAACCCTCCCCTCCAAAATTGTACCGGACTTTTACTATTTGTTTTTGTTATCCAACATGGCTTCGTAGAGTACAAATAACGCGCGAAACGAGTACAAATATCACACGATATTTGTACTTCTCTCATTCCCCCGACCGCGCGAAAGATAAAAAACCTTGGCGAGTCAGAATTTTGTGGATAATAAATTTCTTATTAGACATTTTAGAGTGTAGTATCTCTGTAAATTGTTACTCATTATTTGTATTTTGACTCGCCCTTTGGCTGCGGGCTCCCTAAAATACTGCATGACTCGTAAAAATATACATCTCGATTCTTCACACTTAAATGTCTAATAAGATATATGTATTTTTAACTAATACCTGATTCACACCAACAAAACATGTTTAGTTAAACCAGGTTTAGGAAAATGAAAATCAGCAACAGACAACTAACAGACTAAATTTTACATAGGGTTCAAGTGTGCTCTAACTTGTGCTTTCATTGTGCTCAATTTAAAGTCGATAAACATCAGTCTGCAACTTCCATGAAGAAAACAATTTTAACCCTCGTTTAACTAAACAACATTTAAACATTTTTAAGCTTTGGTGTGAATGGGGTATAAGATACGACTGGTTCTAACGCTATTTCTATCCAAGAAAAGTACGACACTTTACTATGAATTATAATTGTTTTGAAGGGTAAACAAACAACACACCGAAAAACTTTTGAATGTCATACAAAAATTGTTTATTTCGCGGGGCAAAACTCCATGTTTACAAATCGAGTCCAGTCCAGTCCAGTCCAATTCTCTCTTTCATTTGCAATGCCTATTAAAAGATCTTCAATTTAATAATAAAGACTAATTAACACCTGATTAAGAGCGCGAACAGAAATCAAAATCTGTAATATAACTGGCCGGTTTTCATTTCAATAAATCAAGGAAGTGTTTTAGAAGAACTCCTGGCGTTCTCTAATATCTTGCGTATACCATTATTATTCTAATGTGACAAAGAACGCAAAGCTAGATATTTCGATGGAAAATATAAATAATTAAGGAAAATGCAAATACTACATGAAAAATAAACAACAGAACGTCGAAGTGGCAAATCATTTGATAAGGAATCCGCATCGAGGAACACTTTTACGCTTGGACCTAGCAAGGTATTTTAATTTCAGGAGAATGGTTAAATTTTCGCTTCCTTGTTAAAGGTTTTCTGTTTTTAGCAGAAATATAGTATAAATTCCAAATAATTGGATTGTCCATAAATTAACGTTAAAATAAGAGTTGAGACTTTAAATAAGGTTTTCTGCAGGTCAACCGTAGAGGTCATGGCAAGGTATTGTCAAAACGCTTTAACAATTGGAGAGAACGAAAATCCTCGGAATGAAAGATGAAATTGATACCGACAATGATAATGAAATGAAAGCCAGATTGATACCGACTGTAGAGGTCATGGCAAGGTATTTTCAAAACGCTTTAACAATTGGAGAGAACGAAACTCCTCGGAAAGAAAGATCAAGACTGTCATAACGCCAAATTGATACCGACTGTAGAGGTCGTGGCAAGGTATTTTCAAAACGCTTTAACAATTGGAGAGAACGAAAACCTTCGGAATGAAAGATCAAGACTTTCATAACGCCAAATTGATGCCGACTGCAGGCCCGTAGGGTGGGGGGGTTCGAGGGGTTCGAACGAACCCCCTAAAATTTTTGAAGTCGGCATTTTTGGGAAGTTGAAAAGATAAAAAAAATGTACACAAAACAATCAAAAGACTGTGACTGGTCGATTGCACGGACGACTACCTTCCTTGCCAGGATTATCGGAGAAAGCCGCAACATTTTGGCAACATTTTTCAATTTCTTGTCCACTCATCCACCCTGCATGTAATCTTAATATTTGTGTTTTGAAAACTGTCTAAATGCACACACTCATTTCGGAACATTTCAGAATTTTTTTTAGAATGATAATAGGCCATTTCCGAGTTGCCCTCTGCCTCAGTTTCAAAACGAGTCTACGTGCGAAACCATTGAAATGAAAGTGACTTTGATTTGCATGAAAATGGTCCTGAAGGTGAAACTCATTTTCATATGAATGGTTTCGCACGTAGACTCGTTTTAAAACAGAGGCAAAAAGTAACTCGAAAATGGCCTATTACTTTCGGAAGAGCTAATATTGAATGAAAAGGCATCCCACCTCAGAAATGATGTCAAAATGCAGGAAATGGCACTTGAGAGAACCTAAATTTGCAAAATTTCCTGGGGAGGCATGCCCCCAGACCCCCCTAGAGGCTCGCGCCTTTGGCGCTAGTGTTAGCGCCGGCTAAAAAATACCTCCCAAAAAATGAAAGAACCCTCCTCAACAGAATCCACCCTACAGGCCTGGACTGCGGGCTGCCCTAGAAATCGCAGCAAGGCAAACGGCAGCAGTGCATTGAGGAGCCGGCACAGCTCGTCATCAGGGATGTGTTTTGTAAAACAAAAGCCGAATATATACTTGCTTAGTTTCAAATAGCCAGTCAGTCTCAGTGAAAACGCGTTCTGAAAATATCGAGCTTATAAAAAATGTTAAAAAAATATGTTTCTAACAACTTCCACGATTACCAGCAATACTTTCATCCAAAATGAAATAAAATTTCTTAATAATTCTACCACTGAAACGCTTAAATTTGATTGGTAGCGAAACAAATATCTCTCCATTTATTAATTATAAACTATAATTATGTTGCGGGATCTCAAGTTTGGCAGTTTTCCAAACTTCTCAAGAAGTTCAGAATATGCCAAGAACCGCAGGTGCGATTTTTTTGACATATACCCAATTTGAACTATGAATGTGAAGTGTAAAGGATGCCCAACATTTTCTGATCGAGTTCTTATGATAACTGTCGATAATCGTTCACTCACATCTGGCATTGTGCTAACTAGAACTCGTTAATTCAAGCTCCTGTGTCCACTCCTTGAAAGCACCGAGGTACGGTATATAACATATTTGTTCGCATGTACGCTTTAAATGCAACTTGAAAATATCAGAGTTGAACCCGGTAAATAGGGACACCAAAGGGACACGCGAAAGTGTCCTTATTATCCGAGAGTCTAGCCTGCGAATACAGCCACCCGTCTCCACGCTCCGACCCGCTTGCCGCGTTCGGCAAGCGAGTCGGAGCGTGGAGAGGCGGCTGTATTCGCAGGCTACCGAGAGTCTGTATTAAGCGTAATCTGAGAATGAATGTCACGGACACATATTTTTTTATACAAAGAATAAAAGAAGCTAAAACATATGATTTAAGAGCAAAGAGTAGCATTTCTGCTATTTATAATGTTAATGTTATATATAATGTTAAAAGGAATAAAATGCCATCAGTGAAAAGAAGAAAATTTAAACATAGCATGTAAACAAATTTATACAAGATCGTTAAAGAACAAATTTGCCTCCGGAAAGAGTTGAAATCCGTCGACGAAGTGTGTTCCAGGATTTGGCTGCTACATAACTAAAAGAATCAAGGCCATAAGTAGTTGTACATACTTAAAAATAAGTGTTAGATCGCAAATTAGACAAGTCTTTTAGTATCAAGGGAATTTAAAAATCAGAAAAAAATTCATGTTATGCATGCGCCTGTTTGCGAGGTTGGCCTTAATTGTAACTTGTACTCGTGGAATGATTTCCAGTCGCCCCAGTCCGGGGATACAAAATAACAGTTTATCGTTATCACCCTCGCTTAAAATAAAGCAAAAGATATCCTAGATGTCATGGCACTGATTTCCAAGCGTATGACAAGCCAATTGTTTCTTTTGAGAATTTATCTTCATTAAAAAACGTAAAACACCAGATCTTATCGACCTCTGATTCTTGAGCGATAAGACGAAATGCTGGTTTCAAGGTCGAAAAACAGCAACAGTGATAGCGAATAACGAAATTGAAAACAAGAGTCGCGTAGCCTCCCAAGATGTTCCGTTCGTGATGTCGATTCTTGGTTTGCAAGTGACGTCATCGCGTTCATGTGGTGGTCATTATATTACCAAAAGATTTCTAATTAGCTTCTTTTGGTTGTTTCAATATCCAACGTGAGTTATTTTTTCAACAAAAACGGCAACCAGTAAATATCAGACAGTTATTATATGACCCACCAACGCAAACTTTAAAACAACATGAATTTGGTTGAATAGTGCTGATTGTGCAGTTTATGGATAGGCACCGCATAACAACATTTAAACTGGTCTGACTGACTGACTGACTGACTGACTGACTGACTGACTGACTGACTGACTGACTGAAGTACTGAACGTAATTTATAACGTTCATGCATAAATTAAAAAAAAAACTAAATCAAGACGTTTCGACTGGACATGTTCGGTCTTCTGCAGTTTCCAGTGTCAGCAGAGAAAAATATCACTTGTTTAAAGCATTTTTACAAGGTTTGACATGTGAAACCGATAAAGGCCGCAGAAGTTCGGTCGAAACGTCTTGATTTAGTTTTTTTGTGAACGTTGTACATTACGTTCAGTACTTCAGTCAGTGTCAGATCATTTTACAGTGCGGACACTCGAACCATGAACGCCAAGACTTTATTTTCACTTTATTTGTACTTTTTTATCACTTATTTTATTACTTTTTTTGGAACTAGCCAATCACAGCCGCGAGGCGATGCAACGGTCGAGACATTTTTTCCGCCTTTTTTCCACCGAAAAGCGTGTCAAACGTTGCGTGGGACAATAAAAACATGGAAAACAGGAGAACAAATGTCTGTGCCATTGCTTCAGTTCACGGGTGTGATTGATTAGTTCTGGGAAAACGTAAAAAGAAAACTACAAAGTAAGTGAAAAAAGTACAAATAAAGTAAAAAAAATGCCATAGCGTTCATGGTTCGAGTGTCCGCACTGTAAATTTTATGGATTTATTTATTGAAAAATGTATACTACTGTTCAACGCGTTGAGCTTACCTTAAGTCAAATTAATTTTAGCGTACAAATAATTTTATATTTCATTCTCTTGTCACCATTCAATCCCAAGTACGTATAGAATGGTTTGAACTTTCGTTGTTGTGTAATCCAGGTTTCGAGTTATTACTCCAGCCGGGGTACGTTGGTGGACCTTACTGACTTTTGTTGCCCCAGAGAACAGAGAGATTAAAGGCGCATCACGTGATACTTTCCAGCCCATCATACATCTGCATTTCTTTAACAATAATCAATAGCCATTGGCTAATCACCACACTCGTTACTCATTTGTTTTATGTAAATCTCTTAACTGAAGGGTAATTATCATTGCTCCGAAAACGGAGTGCTACTAAAAAAGCACCACCGAGACAGTTTGCACAAAATACCTCGGGACACAAGGAGCCGCCCGAGGTAAAAGTCTTTTCATTAAAGAACAGATGGATTTCAAGCTGTACAAAATAACGTAAAACAATGAATAACGTTGTTTCTATGGTACAACTACCATTTATTATTACGTAGAGTATTGCGGATAGCGTTGGGAGAGGTGTGTAGTGTTATTTTTTGAAAGAAAAGGAGTTCTTGTTAAAATTCATATAGGTCTTTTAAAATGCATATGCCTGTTAGAATAGCTTTTAAAACCCTCAGAGTTTCCATGTAAACCGTCTTATCTCGATAGTTACACACATACATAGAAAGCATTCATAAAAATGATGAAAATTTTCAATAGATTCGAAAGCAACAGTGACAGGACAGAGATTAAATAGGCGACTGAAAGGTTACTAACAGCCGTTCCGCAGGCAATACGGCGCGGATTTTGAATAACATACATTAGCGTTTGTAAGGTTTCCAAGTTTACGCGTAAGTAAGTGTATGGGATGTATAAATTATTTAAGTTAATGTCAACTTTAATCGTTCACAAGCTCACAATCTATTCTTTTCACAGAACGGAACGAAGTCTACCCACATGCATTCTTTACCGAATGGTCAGGAGATAAAGTTTAATGGTGCCTTGAAGCTACGGTTAGTTCTGTTACGTTTAAAAATAGCTGATTGTAGCTTTTTTATGTAGACATCATTATGCGTTATGACCTAATTCATATTTACTTTTATTGGTCTGAAGTTAAATTAATTGTTGAAGCGGTGCCCTTTTTCACGTAGAATTTCATAGATTACCATTGGGTTTTATATTATTTTTAAGAACTACGATGCCATAAACTTATTTACTTATTTCACATAGCAACAATTCAGTTGCATAGAAAAAATGGTATTCTTTAAACCGAAAAACGTATTATCCTAAACGGTCTTGTCTGATTCTCCTGCAGCGAGAAGAAAAAAGTCGTTTCGGGGCTGATTGTTCGATCATTCAACGTTAATACAACTTTTATGTTGAAGAAAAAAAGCAAAACAGCAATTAAAGGCCTTTCTTACGCATTTGGTATGGAAGACAGCCCACCTTTTGACTATGAACGCGTGCATTTGCCGTTAGATACGCCATGATAGGCGCTTTTAAACAGTTGGTGGCGGAGTTTGTAGTGCGGGCCGATGATGTTTAGTAGAACCGTATCACACGCGAGAAAGAGACGGAACGTTTCGCAGTCAAAACGCGATTCCAATCGAACAGTAGTCTAATTTAGTTGAACTGGATTGATTTAAGCTAGTGCTTGAAGAAATCAAATTTTTTCAGTTTAATATTTTGGACAACCGACGAAAATCATTACACCAAATCTGATTAAAGATTCGCAAATCCAACAGGCTTGGAGAGACTGTCAGCTAGCGAGAGCTGCTTTTTTTGTGTCTCGCCTGGTAACATCACATATCATTTTTTTTTTCTTTTTTACAAATGTGCTAGCTTGGACACGGTGCTGTTTTTTTGGGGAGTCTTAGACCAGATCAAACAAATTTGGAACTTCACGTGCGGTTTACTTTCAGGCCTTTAACAATTAATGAATTGAGAGTCAACAGGAGATATTCATTTTTGGGGTGGCGGCAGCGGTAAGGGAAAAGGCCGAAAGCGAAAAAACAGAGCTCTGACTTTAAAGGCCATTTATCTACAATATTTTGCCCAAATGTTTGTTTTGTGTTGATAATGTCCAATTACGCCGTCACTTCCCAAAAGGGTTGTTGAAGTTTACACAAATAAAACTACATGGCTATCGTTACCATGGTGATGTATTGATGTTCCTCTGACTTTGCTAAGTAATTAAAGGGTAAAATAATAATAATAATTTTCCATAAAAGTGGCTCTTCATCCACAGTTCCCTGATCGTAAAATACAAACAGGCCATGTTCTCAACTCATAGATTTTTCAATTTTTTTCAAATTAATTCAAAATACTTTCCTGCTTAATTCACTTCAAACAATGGGGGGAAAAAACTAGCAAACTAGCAAACTGATCTACTACCATTATATCAATTCTGATTTTATTGGATCTTTAAAAAAATGAATGCGTTTTAAAAAAAAAGTAAAATAGCGAGCCTTCATTGAGCTGTGTCATTCTTTGTTTCGCGTGGGGTCTTTGGGCCATTTTTAGGTTTTTCCGCACTGAATCGTCCGAAACATGTCGATGGCCACAACGTTAACTGTAATAATCAAACTCGTGGAAACGTTCTACCTTTTTGCGTTCAATTACTGGATTAAACTGAACTCATACAAAAGAGTAAACGCTGTTAATAGCTTATATAGCCAATATTTATAGGACAATTAACGAGCGTTAAGAAGTAATTGTGACGAGAAGACTCAGATTTGCTGTGACCAAGACTCTTCCGCTTTCTTTCAGCTGAAGTGCCAGAGAGTCGCAGCTGAGTAGCAGTTTGGACCTGTCTTGCTTGACGTTGTCTCAAGATGTCGAGGAACTCTGACCTAAAGGGCAACTTTTCATACCCTTTAAACACAACGGTTGAACCAGCTCCTGAAGTAACCCCTCCCAGGTCGAAGCCAAGTTACCAAATTATTTCTGAGGTTTTGCCAGTTGCTGTTATAATCATTATTGTGAATAGTATGGTCTTCTACCTGTTTGCCAAAAGTAAGCGGCTACGTACCCCGACCAACTGTCTTCTCCTAAGCTTGGCTGTGTGCGATTTTATGACCGGTTTCATTTGCATCCCTTTGTTCATCATTGTCGTGGTACAAGTTATAAAGCCCCCAGAGCCAAAAGCACATATTGGAACTTTTAACGTCGTTTTCAACAATTGTATGGCCATATCAGCCGCTTACCATATTCTCGCTATCACGCTAGAGCGGTATTTCTGTATTAGTCGACCATTTGCCCATCGCCAGTTGACCAAGAAGTCGATGCTAAAAGTCGCTTTGTTAGTTTGGTTTGTTGCCTCTGTCATTGGATTCATGCCTTACGCTTGGTTCTCGTTACAGCTGACAGACTTGGTCGCCTCCAAGAAGACACAAGCTGGCTATGTAATTTTCTGTTTAATTTTTGTGTTTCTGGTGCCATGCGTCTTGATCGTTATTTCTCAAACGGTCATGTTCAAAGCCATTGCCAAAAGTGGCGGACACGGGCTGACGGCTTCAATAACCTCCCAAAGAAAAGCGAAACACGAAAAGAAATGTCTCATCATTTTTGCCTTGATGGCGTTCATATACGTGGTTTGTTGGCTGCCATGGTTTGTAGTCTACCTTTGTTTTTCGTTCTGGTTTCCACTCAGCGAAGAAACCTCGCAGGGTTTGGATAATCTGTCACAGGTGGTCGTCATTTTTCGATACATAACCTCAATCGTTAATCCTTTGCTGTATACTTTTTTCAAAAAGGACTTCCTTGAGGCTTTCAAGCTACTTGTCCTAAGGAAGACATCGTCTGATACTCACGACCACACATTGACATTTGCGAGCCGCAAGGTTCTCACTGCGAATTCAAAACAGAGGAGGTTGATTGATCGACCAAAGAACATTGAAAATACAGAAGAGGTAGAGTTGATTACTGTTTTGTAAACAGACGAAATATACTATTACATTACCAGATAAAGATCGCTCTGGTCTGCTGTATGAGATTGTTGCCCATTATGATTGAGAAGAAAATTTTATTGGCTGGAAATCAGTTACAGTTTACAGTGACATAACTGGCCATTTCTCCTGGCTATACTGCATGATCATGTAATATCTGGCTGTGGGATTATCTCGGTTGGCTTTAACTTTTATGTAGATCGCATTTTACGGTACCTTTCAATGTCAAATTTGCCCACAAATGTATTTTAGCTTTTACATAGGGTTAACACGGTGATTTTAAATATATCTGGCAGGCCCGTAGCCAGGACATTGCATGGGGGGAGAGGGGTGCACATGAGCGCCCCCGGCACGAAATTTCGTGCGCCGCAGGCGCGAGAACGTAGGGGATGTGGGGGTATCCTCCCCCAGGTAATTTTGAAAAACTCGACAGCATTTTTTTGTCGACAGTTTTTTAGGAAACAAAACAGGTAAAATGTATCATTAGGTAGAATGTATCATTGAAATTAATCTAGAATCACAAAATTTGGTCCAGGATATACCACACGAATCTATCAATGGTGAATGTTGAATGTAAGTCGAAGCACGGAAATACCATTTCCCTTTATTTATTTATTTATTTATTTTGATAAATTTTTCCACCAAAAGCGGACTTTCACCCCCCCCCCCCCCCCCCCTCCTTTCCCCTTCCCTACGGGCCTGTAATAATCAGTTTATCTCCGTACAGTGCAATCCCGATTTTCGGAACCCTCGATTTCTTTAATTTTTCGATAACTTGAACCAAAAGTTGTTTGGTTTGGATTTGCTTCACCCATTCAAACACTCCAATTTTAATCTACTCCCGATTTCTCGAACAATTTCGTTTCCTTTGGAGGTTTGTTAAGTCGGGATTCTATTCTATTTTTTGGCTTTCATCCTTCATAAGTGACTATTTTTCAATGAAAGAAACTTTTTGTGCCTTCACTTTTATTAGACTTCGGACCTTTTTTTCGGCAATCTCCACATAAAGCCACGTTCTTCGACAAACAAGGAAAGGACAAACAACAAACAAAACATAGCGGAAGAAATTTCGAAAAATTAAAATTCATCGTTGCCTCGTTGGATGGAAGTTATCAAGCTTTCGTGTAGGCTTAAACGACGGATCAATGCCGAAAGCACGCGCTGGCTATCACCGAATATATCAATTCCATTTTTCAAAGAAATATAGCTTATAGAGATTTTAGGCATTTGCAATCAACACCACTGCTGCTGGCTTGTTAAAGTATCAGAAGCTGCTTTCCTGTTACCTAGGATACCGGCCATTTAATTTATGAGGCAGATGTTGGAGTAGTTGAAAGTTCATCCAATTCCTCATCAACATCGTGATTCACTGCAAAATTAGCTCTAAGTTAGCTTGGCGAGTTTAAGGTGGGGGTAAAGGTGAATTTGAGTGAAATTTTAAGAGTTTTAAAGAAGAGATAGAAGAAAGAAAATTATTTTTGGAACACCACCAGACAGTTGACCCCAACGCAAGAGCACCCCAGGTTGTCAGGGGACTGTTTGGGTGTCCATCATCTACTAATTTTTAACTTCAAATTCTAATTTTAAAATTACATTAAATCTTTTACATTTCTTATTTCTCCAAATTTTACTAATCCTTTGAGAAAAACTATCTCTTTCCAAAAATCCCCAAAAATCACCAAAAAATTTACAAAACACCGCTAAACATAGCTTTGTGGGATGAACAGAGGGTTTTGAGAGTGTTTGAAACGGGAGCGAGATATCCGCATTAAACCCAAGTTACGCGGTGGAAAAACGGGCTTCAGGCGAACCCCCGCCTTAATGAGAGACGGAAATGTGAGAAGAATGCTGACATGATTTCACAGCTTTACAAAGCGTTAAAAACTTAAAAAGCTAAGCAGCAGCTCCGTTATCTGTACATTTACTTAATCTTAAATTTCTTATTGCGCACTGCTTTCATCTCCGAGAAAACATTTATCCAATAGTGAACTGGAGTAAACTCTCCAGCAGTGAACTGGAGAGTAAAGGCTTTTTAACCAAGGATTAAAAGGGCTGTGCTGTTAAGTACAAACAGGACTGAAGGTTCAAAGCGATAAATGTTGGCTATTAAAAGCATAATATACACGATATAGCGCTTGTGTTGGTTGCTGGCTTCCGCGTGAGTAAAATAACTCCCTCTTTTTTTTTTTTTTTTTGAACATCGACAGAAACGAAAGTGGAGGACCCTATTTGCCAAATTGGACCAATTTAATCCGCGATAGATTTTAAGATATTGTCGTCATCCCTAATCCTTTTCAATTATTAAACTCCACAAAGGTGTATTTTGATTAAGGCCGGATGGAACAAAAATCATTTTGATAGCTACTGGACTCCATTTTGTATATCTCTGATCTCTCCCTGTAGTCGGGCAAAAATTTCCGCCTTTGTTCTACCCACCCCCACCCCCACCCCACCCAACACAACTGTCTATAAACTAGAACGGACGGACGGATGGAGTGATGAAGTGTCATTGAGGTCCCTCCTAAATGTCATGGAATGAGGGGTTGCAAGCCACATTGGGTTCAAGACCCACCCCAAATAAAAGGAGTATAAAAAATGCTTTCTAGAACACGATAAATATAGTGTGTATGTACACTGTAAGACCTTTCACTACAGGATGTGAAGACCAGCTACAGTACAGCTCAAAAATGCATGTAAGCGACCAATGCACACACAAACTCCGAACACACATTTTTCACGTTAACGCGTTCTAAAAAATGTGTGTTAAAATACGTTTCTTCTGCGCGCATTTCCTATTGTTATGCACTGCTACAAGATTGCTTTATTGGGTATTATTTTGAAAAACAAGATCAGTCGTTCTCAATATAAGACAAACAATACTGCAAGGCTGATCGTACTACATAAAAAGTAAACTTTGTGAGACACCAACACGACTAGAACCGATATAGTGGGATTGCAACCGTGGACAGCTGTTTCGTTCTTTTTGGAACTCGTCAGCACGGTGTAGCAAATCTAAATAACGCCAGCGAAAGAGCCAACGCAAATAGATTGTCCAATGTACACTATATCAAGTTCCGTACTTTGAACCCACTTGTCCCCCGAATCACGCACTGCCACATCACGTGTTTCGGGGGACAAGAAGACCAAAGTGTCACGATGATGTCTCACAAAGCGAATTGTACTAAATGTGGATGGCACGGCCATTCCGAACATTTAAGCGCATGGACACAACCATGCTGAATAAAAACGCAGCATATCGGATCTAAAAAGATCTTTTTAGATCTTTTTTATCTTTTTAGATCCGATATGCTGCGTTTTTATTCAGCATGGTTGTGTCCATCCACATTTAGTACAATTCGCTTTGTGAGACATCATCGTGACACTTTGGTCTTCTTGTCCCCCGAAACACGTGATGTGGCAGTGCGTGATTCGGGGGACAAGTGAGTTCAAAGTACGGAACTTGATATAGTGTTCATTGGACAATCTATTTGCGTTGGCTCTTTCGCTGGCGTTATTTAGATTTGCTACACCGTGCTGACGAGTTCCAAAAAGAACGAAACAGCTGTCCACGGTTGCAATCCCACTATATCGGTTCTAGTCGTGTTGGTGTCTCACAAAGTTTACTTTTTATGTAGTACGATCAGCCTTGCAGTATTGTTTGTCATTTATCATTTTCACGCTGATCAGATCCCTTGCTGGATCCTACATTTGCAGCATTTTCGTTTGCGGTCCCTTACTTTAAAGTTGTGCTTCAATATAAGAGGCCGCCGCCACCGCACGTCTGCGAAGCGAAATAAGCATCAAAGCGAATGTATCATGTTATATGGGTAAGCGTATCGGCAAAGCTTCAGAATACCCGGCCACTGAACTATTCCTCATCACACCCTGCTAGTCCTTTTACCGCGGTCCGCGGTGAAGTCATGATACGACACTCGCACCAAATACCGCTGCTACCGTGGTCCGCAGTCTACGGTCGCCCATACGACCCTTCATATAAGTCAAGTCATGAAATATTGAGTAAGCTGTGTTCCTCGTTCGCTATGTTTCTCGTTCTTTAGAACTGCAAAACGGAGTAAAGGGCCGACATATATATGCAATCCTTGTCCTAAACACAACCTTTTAAATAATTTATATCATACGCGACCTTTCCAGAAAGCTTAGAACATTCCAGTGGCTTCAGGTCCTTCAGTTGAATTAACATGTAATCAATACCGGCCCAAATAAATACGGCCGGGGATTTATACTCAACCGACAGATACCATATGCAAAGAAACAACTGTATCTCAATTGTAAATCTGCCTTTGCGATCAAAATCAACAACACAAGTTTTAAAGTTAAATCTATGGCGACCGCAAACTCTTCGACAATTTCCACCGACTTGAGTCTGATCCAGCCCCCGCACAGTGTTACAGCTCAACTTCTACCGATTGCTGCCTTGATTGTCGTTGTGAACGGTGTCGTCTTTCTGTTGTTCGCCAAAGAAAAGAGACTCAGGACACCGACCAATTATTTGTTGTTTAGTTTGGCGGTGTGCGACTTCATGACGGGGCTCATCAATGTTCCTTTGACCACAGTTGTGTTAATGAAAGTCGTCGCTCCCCCGCCTGGTTTCATATTGGGATTTTTCTTGGTTGTTCTACATAACTTGGTGGTTGTTCTAGTGGTTTATCACATCTTTGCCATCACAGCGGAGAGATACTTCTCAATAGTTCATCCGCTTCGCCACCGGTGGCAGATGACAAAGAAATCCTCTCTGAAGATTGTTGGTGTTATTTGGCTGACTGCTGTCATCATAGCCTTCTTGCCTGTCATATGGTTCAGAAGATTCCTATACTCGCCTGAGAACGGCATTTCAACTGTGACCCTTCAAATTCAAACAGGTCATATTATATTCTGCATTGTTTTCGTGTTTCTTTTGCCATATGTTTTCATTGTTTATTCTCAAGTCGATATGTTCAGAAAGATCAGAGGAGGGAAGCCAAACTTTGGCGAGGGCGACAGGCGAGACTCTTCCGTCTACCGGAAAGCTAAAGATCGTACAAGATGTCTGATAATTTTCGCATTCATGGCATTTGTCTATGCCATCTGTTGGCTTCCATGGTATGTGATAAGTCTTTTATACAGTCTTTGGTTTCCTCTCAGTGAAGACGTATACATTATTTTGCAAGAATTTTCGCATGCATTTCTCATCATAAGATATCTGACCTCAATCGTTAACCCTGTACTTTATACGTTTCTTAAAACGGACTTCCACGAAGCTTTCAAGGCTATCATTTTAAGACGGAAAATTCAGCAGGAAAAGAGTCAAGGAACAAGCCTGAAGCTGCATTGGATAAAAGCCACATGTCCGAATGGTGCGCCGCGAGAACGAGCAATGAAAGAGACAAATCTACAGTACATGTATGTAACAGCAGTGTAGAATAATGAACGCCAATTGCAAAATCAGTTTTCTGTTTTGGACATTTTTTGCCATAATTCAGAAGAAAACACTCGCTTGCGGCGCATGTTTTTTAATTTTTTCTCGTGTTGTGCTGACGAGGTATCACATAGTTTTTAACCTTCTCTTTTTCAAGATCCTGGGACCAGGACGTGCCATTTAAAGGGACACAGTCATCAATTTTTAGGACATTCTAACCACAGCACACCCAAAAATACCCCTTCATTTTTGCTTAAAACTACCCAACTAGTTTTCTGAGACTAATTTTCCTTTGAGAAAATCATTAGCTTTTCTTCTCTTGACTTTCTGGGAGCATTCTGTGTACGTGAAAAAGCATTTCATTGCTTGCGGAGAGAGAAAGGACTTGCTTGCTTGGGAGAAAGATCATGTTTTAGCTGTTGAGAATGGGCGGATTTAGAAGGAGGGCCGAGGGGGCCGCGGCCCCCTTGTTTTCCATGGATTTATTCTAAAAACAATTTTAACCAACCGACTTCTAAGCGGTATTGTAAAATCAGGGTTGTGCTGTGGGTTGTGGGCAAGGTTGGGCTGTCGGCCCCCTCTTTCTGATTTTTGTGGATCCGCCCTTGTTGAATTCCATTTTGCTGTAGAATTATTCATCATTTTCAGAAGTTATTTTCTCGCTCACGCGAATTGCTTGTGCAACATGCGTCAACAAGCGTCAGAGATTTCTGTCACTCAAATTTAATTTGCATAAGTGTGCAATTTGCAACTTGTATTTTCAAGTCCTTTTGTCTTAGTCTTTGAATTTATTCGTCATAATTTGTAGCTGGTTAGACTGAATTATTGATAACTCTGTTCTTCTTCAATATAATTTACTTTATGATTCTATGAGAGCCTTGTTATTTGTTGACTCAACTTGCTAAGTTTGGATTTTCAAGTTTATTTTCTGCTGTGCAGTTAACAATTATTTTATTCGCCCTTGTTTGATACGAGGTGGTAAATAGCAAAAGAGGCGCGAAGCGCCGAGTTGGCTATAACCACTCGAATCCAACAAGGGCGAATGAAATAATTGTTTTATTAAAATCTTCTACTGGACATTTCATTCTGATGTAAACGAAGTGATAGTATGAGGAGGCGGGAAAATTTGTGGCGCGGAGTTCACTTCTTGAGTTGAATGAAACACGCGAGGAAAGCGAGCGAGAGAGTTAGACTTTCCTCGGACAATCTCCTCATAAATCGTCTTTTCATCCTGGAAAATGTGACAGCAATTAAGGTTTACGGGAAGATCCGAAGCAATAGCTTTTCTGGAAATTATACGCCTTGTGCAAGACGAGCGAAGCAAGTGCACATATTTTCTCTTGATTGTACTTGTTTACGGCTCCACGGCTGTCATCAAGACTACTAAATTATGCTGAAACGAAATTGCACTCAGAGTCGATGAAGTTTATTGAAGTATAAAAGGACAAGATCAAGATTGAAAGGTAACAAACTTAACTGAAGTGCTGAGCCTAATTTTACGTCGAACACTGAATGAAATTGTGTCAGTTTTCTGGTCTTACTGAGTATTTTCAATTAAACATTTCGCATCAATCCTTTCAGTTTTACGTAGTTGAGTCAACTATGGCATTTTTGTGATATTTGTGTGGTTTTAGGGAAGGCACGGTCGATTATTTCTTGTATAAGCTTACAAAGCTCGCCAAATTTGCCATTTTTCTGATGGAACTTTCCCTTCTCGCAGGAAAATTTTACGCTGAGTGGCACTTGCCTCACTCGTTTCCCATATAAGGTCAAACATAGGTATATTGGCTGATAACCGGGATTCAGTAGACCAATCACAAAGCTAGAAATGCAATATCCGAGGTTGAGAATTTAATAATAGACAATATCCCATCGCATTGTAACTTATCAGTCTTATGTATAGACAGCATTAAAAGGCAATGTTGAGAGAGAGGGCTAAACACGCTCGTTCAACACGATGTTGGACGAAAATGTTTGGTTGTGTAGCTGGGGCTTTTTACTCCACTGACAATACAATACTCGCACTACTTACACGATTACTCCCTATATTCACAAAGAGATAACTTAAATTACCCACAGTATGAATATTAACATTATGTAATATGTACCTACTTAAATAATTACATTCATAACAGTACTTGGAAAAATAGAAAAACGTTACGTAATAGCTCATATCACAATATTTCTCTCACGGATCTCTCTACTGTACATCAACCAAAAGATAATAAGACAATATTTAAACTGATAGACAGATAAACGATGCCAAAAAGAGAATGAAAGAAAAACATACAGAATTCTTTTTTTTTTACTCAAAACACGACCACATCAGCTCTGCTGTAATTTTTAATCGTGTATAAATAAATGCTACTACCACTACTATTAGGGACAGTTAACACTACAGCTGCCCCCCCGCTGTTATTCTTTTTTTTTTTCTCAGCGCATCGGTTTCTACAGTCAATTATTTCGCTTGATATTTTGGCTCTTCTATTTTCTAAACTGATTGAAAATCAGTTTTCTGTTTGGAACAGTCTTGCAAATTCAGAACACCACTGCAGCCTTTATGAATTAAGGGGGGTCCTTCTTAACTACAAATCTAGAGCAGTTGCTAGGGAATTCCTGAAGACCAGTTTTAGTGGCAAGCCATTTTGAACCGTTTTGTAACGCTAAATGGTAAATTTTGTGGGGCAGGAAATACCTGCTTGAAATATTGACATTGCGCCTGCATAACTAGTGCCAGTCCTAAACCGCGCGTTAGAATTTAAAATCCCTAAAACTTGGAGGAAAAAAGGAAGAGTTCTGAATTTTTTAAAGAATCGGAGATAACATAGCCTTCTTTATAATCCTACGTATGGGATTACCGTTTACAAGAAAGAAAAAAGCGCTACTGAAGAAAGTCTGAAAATACGGGTGTTTATTATGTCATAACTTTTACAATAATGCAAATTTTGTAAAACCCATACGAAGCATTAAGCATGTGGACGTTCTTTATCTCTTGGCACTGATTTTAACTTTCAGTTTTATATGCCCTTTCAGTTTTAGGGTTTTTTCTATTCTGGCCACGCCACTTGTCAAATATGGCCGTTATTTGAAACTCTTGAAGGACTCTTCAATTGAACAAAGTTGCGAAAAAAGCTTATCCGTAGCAGGTCAAGTTTCCAAAATATGGCGGTTAGATACCTTTCTTAGCAACAACTTAGTAGTTAAGAAGGACCCCCCCTTAAATGATATCATAGTAATTAATGTTATAGTTGCAGTGAAGAAAATAAAAATCCACCGAAAGGTTTAAGCAGATATCTAAGATATAGCTTTTCCATGCATGGAGATGGTTCAGAGGTGAATATTATATATGTCATGTTTTGTTATGTTCTCCGAACAGCAACTGAAATCTCAATTGCCATTACCAATAGATATGGCGATAAAAAGTTTCTTTTATAATAAAAAGAATTTTAAGCCGATCTGTTTTTCTTTACTAAATTTTCGCTGACTCCTGTCCACCTTCATCAGAGCTAGAAATAATTTCTAGCTCTTACTCCGTTCATTCAAGAGCTTTTCGGATTTCCAAAAAGGTAACGTTTAATTACTGGTTTCCTACTTGTCATTGTCATGGTAATATCGAATTCACCACAAAGTAAATTTCACGATGATCCGAATAAGAAAAGAATATTTGAAAAGTTAATTTTAAAAGTAAGGTATTGGGCCGGGTATTATAATGCAGAGTACATTTCAGCAGGGGCTATGTTTTTAGTCAATTAGATTTCATTATATTTAGTTAATTTATGTAAAAAAGAGCTGAATGTTTTAACACCAATAAGGTAACTACATTATATTATTTGGCTACTGTATGATTTAAAGGCACTATAAATGAATTGTTGTTATCATTGCTACTGCCATGAATACTGTACAAACTCAGTTGTTGTTGTTGTTTTGTTTTGTTTTGTTTGTTTTCATGTCCCTTGCTCAATTGCATCAACTTATCTGCGTTTTTTTTATTTTTGTTTTTTTTTTACTGTTTTAAATGTTTTCAAAATCAGAAAATGGAAAAGAAATTTCAAAGACCTACACATTGCTTAGAGATTCATTACTTAATAGCTCGCCTCGCTAAATTTAAACAAAGAGAGTCGTGTGAAGTGCACTATCTAGGGCATAAACAGTTTAATAAAGTTTCGTTAACAAAGTACGTGGAACTTATAACGCACTCTCGTATAGATGCTCCTCGCATTCTTCTATGGTGTTTAATACGGTTACAGCAGGCGTCTGTTGACCACGTGAATCTTGAAAGGGGACTGCGGACAGATGGCTGCAGTGTGATGGTACTGATCCTCTCCTGGGACAGGTGAGTGATGCGGAAACTTGATGGCGTCTTCTGAAGACATATTTTACGGCGTCATAAAAATCCCTTTTGATGAAGGTATAAAGCAACGGGTTGGCCAGAGATGTTATGTATCTGATCAGCGCTGACACTTGAGCTGGGACCCTCATTTTAGAGTAATCCAGCGGCAATTGGTGCAATAAAAATATCACGAACCAAGGCAGCCAACATATGAGAAATACAGACGCCATGATAACGAACAGCATCAAACATTTCCGCTCACCAACTGACTGCCTTTTGGAAATTTGCGTGTGTCGCAAAAAGCCGTCTTTGTGCCAACGCCGATTCCTTGATTTACCATACACACATTTGAACATATCAACAAATGCATAGACCAAGAATGTGTAAGGTAGAAACAAGACGAATATCATGCAAAATATGGTAAAACCGAGGGTGAATTTTAACGATACTGGCTGGAACACCGGATAAATCTTATTGATCCAAGTAAACGGAACAAATGATATGAGCAACGAGAAAAGCCAAACGAGCGCTAACACTATATTGACAGTCTTCTGGTCAAGCATTCGATGTTTAAGGGGAAATTTAATCGCCACGTAACGCTCGGCAGTAACAATCACGATGTGGTACACTGAGGCGATGGCTACAAAGTTGTGGAGAACAGTCACCAAGAATCCCAGATAGAACCTTGCCTTTTGGGACTGTATCAATGCTGTAAAAGAAACAATCGTGAATAAAGGAATAACGATAAAGCCAGAGAAACAGTCGCAGATTGCCAAACTCAAAAGTGGATAGTTTGATTTAGTTCTTAGTGTTTCCTTCTTGAGAAACAAAACAATTACTACACTATTAATGATGACGATAGCTGAGGCAATGGATATAAGCTTCGCAACCTCCATGTAGTTTGTCTCTAAAGACTGGTTGTTTCCATTTCCTTGACTTGTTCGAGTTGTCAAATTTTCGGTCGCGTTGCAGTAAGAGGAGAAATTACGATTGTTATCCATTGGTAAGACGGAAATACAACTGAGCTCTTTCAAAGTGGTTGGAAGACTATATGGCCTTGACTTGATGTGCGGTACGCTTCAGTTTGCCCTTTGGTACGCTGGTAGCTTCTCAGTCTCTGAAAAGGTAATCAATTAATTTGGTCAATCTCTAAAAGAACACAGTAAACAAGAATCTGGCTTTATCAGAAGTCCATAACTAGAAGAGTACATCTAGTGAATAGGGCGCGTGCTATGTTTTTCGCGAGTAGGCTATTTATAGAAACTGATGTGCTCGCGAGAAAATGACGTGACCCACTATTTCGACACCATTGGAGTTCTAAGTTGCGGCCTGAAATTGTTTACGAATATTTTGGAAAGTGGCCGATGAAATAAATTAAATCGCATCAAATTACTCGACAGGCCATTCTCTTTAATTCTCGCATAGAAGTAGTATCGTAAATAGTGATTTTTAAACGTCTGTTCAGTGGCATTTGAAGGCGAGCGAAAAAGCAACCAGTCGCCGGGCTTCCATTGACAAACTCACAAAACAAACATGTCGAGTTTTTATAATTTACGAGAGAATTATGAACAGAAGTGCCCCAAACTTTTAGTAGGAAAATGTGTCTTTTTTTTTAAACAGCAAATCCTCGTGTATACTGAACAACACACACAACACGAATTTGAATTAAGCTTTTGACGGCTGTGAATGAAATCATCATTGTTCGATGAATTCAACTGGTATTTGTATTCATATTAAAACAAGTACATTAGCTTAGTCAGTCCGTTGTTGTCATGCCGTCCTTATAATTCCAAAAACATGCTAAACTTGTCGTTTTCTCACCTGAAGCTGAATGTTGTTTACAAATGAATAAATGAATCAAACTTCATTTCGCGCTTGTTCTGTCGTGAAATGTAATAATGTCGTGAATTGTAATACCTGTCGTGAATTGTAATTACACTTGTCGTGAATTGTAATACCTGTCGTGAAATGTAATAACAAGTGTCGTGAATTTTTAATAACATACCCGTCGTAAGTTGTAATAACATGCTGTCGTAAAATGTAATAATCCGAGCTGTCGTAAATTGTAATAACACTCTGTCGTGTTTTGTAATAACCTGTGAAGTGGAAGGATTTTATTTCATTGTCATTTTCTATATTCAAAATTCATAATATTGAAATGGCCTTGTAATGGACATCTTCGTAAAAAAATTTACGCTAAAAAAATATTGGCATAGTTGAGATTTCGTCGGACACTAGCTATTTTTAGTCAGCCAATGTCCGATGACTGACCGTTTGCAGCACTGACGTTTTCAGGAACGTGTCTAACGGAAAAGAAAACGGTTTATTTGCGGCTAAAAGGACAATTTAATGAGGTCACGAAATGATAGCGTCATTACGATGTCATCAAAAGATATCGATGAATTCCTACTCGTGGTCACTAGTGGTTATTCGTATTCACTCGTTGTTAAGTTCACCAAGTTTTCTGTTCGTCCCCTTTTTGTCTTTTCATTTTATTTCTTTTCGTTCATTACTTCTTTTATTTCATTACGTCATCAAGTAATTGGCTTAAGATAAACCAGATAAGACAATCCAGATCATTTGACATTACAGAAGCTGCATAAGACGCGAATACTAGACTGAAGAAGAAGTTAATAAGAAGTTTTCGTCTATGCTCTAAGAAGTTTACTGCGTGGGTTAGATATGTGTGATTATATTCCTTTAGATTCGTATTTTTAACTAATTTCGTTAATTTAAGGTAATTTATACTCTCTCCATAAGGACATCGCTGTGTCTTATTTTTATAAGGAAGCTTTGCTGGTTTTGGTTGTGTTTCTATTTTCAGTTATTGTTGTTGTTGAGACGCCGATATAAGGTTGTAGTGGTCAGAGCCTGGATGTCTTTGGTAGAACACTGAACATTCTTGAGTTAACGCACAAGTTGGGTTTATTTGGCGGGATAGAACTTTAAAACGTTTGCTTAAACTGGACTAAAATTGTAATTGCGATGTATTCTTGTTGGTCTTGAGTGCTAAGTGCTATAATCGTTACGTGTTCCGTTCACCTGTTATCATAGAAGTAATGTATGTATGTATGAGTATGTAAGAGATAGCATTTATGGTTTGAATAAAAGTAAATTGCTGTGCAACACTCCCGTTTTTCTTTTTACCTCCCAACCATGAATATATAATATTGTGCTGACATTTCACCGTTAAAATATCAAATGAAAAAACCTGTACTAGGTCGAAAGCTGTTAAGACGGAATCCGCCAGGACTTCGAGTAGTTGTTGGACAAGATTATGTACCAAAATTATTTACACCTTATTGCAAGCTTTTGTGTTACTGCTTCAAATATCTTATCAAAAGAAATCTTTTCTAACAACACCAAACATCGAAAACCAATCTCGAAGTTCCGCTGAATTCCACTAAATCGCTTAAAAGACGCGAGCTTTTGCCTATAGCTTGTGAACATTAAATTTCATTTTCTCAGGCTCTGATAAGAAATTGTTGTACCAAAATTATTTACACCTTATTGCAAACTTTTGTGTTACTGCTTCAAATATCTTATCAAAAGAAATCTTTTCTAACAACACCAAACACCGAAAACAAATTTTGAAATTTCACTGAATTCCACTGAATCGCTTAAAGACGATTTTACAAAATGGCTGCACGTGAGAATTTCCCTATAGCCTGTGAACTTTGAAATTCATTTTCTAAGACTCTGATAAGAAATTGTTGCTGGTGTTATCAGTGATAATTACTTACATCTTTACCTTTTATTTAGGGTAGAAAATAACGCAATAGTATTTAAATTATTCTGGTACTCGATTTTTGTCCAACTTAAATAAATATTACTCGACTTCCTGGTGGATTCCGTCTTAAAAATTATTGCCACACGTTTTCGACCGATTGATCATCTTCAGAGTAACTAATCTGCGTGAACCAAGTATTTTCTTTAAACTTGCTGGTGACATAAGGCCATTTCCCAATCGCAGTTCACTTTTCTTTATTGAATGCATAACAGTATCGATTAGCAGCATTCCAATTCTCATAAAACCATCATTATCCTCATCCTCATCCTCACTGTCATCATCACCATCAACGCCGTCATCAATTTTAACCGTTATTTGTTGAAAAGACTAAACACGATTTTTGAAAAACTGCTCGTTCTCAGGTTCACGACCTATTACAAAATACGACAGAGTGTTGTTACAATTTACGACAGCTTGGATTATTACACTTCTCGACAGCATGTTATTACAATTTACGACAGGTGCGTTATTACAATTCTCGACACTTGTTATTACATTTCACGACAGGTATTACAATACAAGACAAGTGTAATTACAATTCACGACAGGTATTACAATTTACGACTTTATTACATTTCACGACAGAACACGCGCTCGATTTTAAACGCTTCGCTTCGGGGACCACGGTTTTGTTTTTCAAAATAGCAACGAACCTGTGCCAAAATGTACTTGCTCTCTAATGCCCGTCTTCATCTTGAGAGTACCATTAATCTTCAGTGTCTTCGCATTTTGAATTTGACTCGGAATTAGTTTCTCTTTTGCTCGCTGCCATTTCGTATTCTGACTCCAAAACGCTGAGATCCTCTCGCTTATTTAGATACTCCAAAATTTTAGCAACTTCGATGCCATCATCATCGATGAAAGACGGCCTGGTGATTCTTGTCCGGACGATTTAATCCTCACAAAACGAAAATTATGAAGACCAAAAACCATTACCCGCTGATAATTTTAAGAGATAAAGAATAAATGTAATGCCGAGTAAATGCATTGTGTCAATGATATGGACAACAAATGCAAGGAAACGTTGGTGTACTTAATTGTTATATTTCGATATAATTCTATATCATCTTCAGACTTAGGTGACAAACAAGTAGCTAGAATTTAAATACTGAAAGATGGTACATTAGTATTTAAAGCATGCACATGAAAATACAAAACAAAGGCGTTAATGTCAAGAGAATAAGCATAGTTCCCTGCTAGCTTTTAAACCATTGTTCAAAGATGGTGTTGAACGCTTTATATGGAAGGCTTCTTTGTATAGTAGGGAGATTCCAGTTGTCATCGCTGTCTCTTATCTTTGTGTTACTACGCACAATATGAGTGAAATAATCTTTGTTCATTGCAGTAGAAGGTGGATTGTCATTAATAAAAATGTCCGGTAGATTGTGTAAACCTTGCATGTGTTTGATCTGGTCACAGTCGCGCAGATGTTTATATATAGCGCTCTCTTTGTCCGTGGTCGCATGTTCTTGTGTGCGGACAACAAACTGTGAAGAAGCTCATCGATCAATGTTTAATAGCCTTCTATTGCAGATTCGTGGATGACACACTCCTTCTCATCAAGCGCAACACAATCAACACTATACTGGAACAATTTCACAAGTTTGACCGAAATATCCGCTTTACCTATGACTTATTCGAAAATACCACTCCGCACTTTCTGGTAATTAACATCGCTAGTGACGGCCTTGCCATCTACAGAAAAGATACTTTTACCGGACAGTACACTATAAATTTTGATAGTTTTGTCCCCTGGCGACAGAAGATTTCTTGGGTTAGAGCACTGATTGACTGCGTACACGGAATCTGCACTCCTAACAAAATTAAAACCGAACTCAAGCTAATAAGAAAGTTTCTATCATGGAACGGTTTCCCTAGATGTATCGCGAACTCATTAATTGACCGCTTTACTATTAACGCCCAGAACAAGGCTCATAATCTTAATACCAACGATACCTCACGCGACAACCAAAATTCAACTATCTGGCTTACCATACCGTTCGTCGGTGACCTTACAACACAGCTTGTTAAGAAACTTAAGCGTAAGCTCCGTAGATGTCTCTTCGACCCTAATGTGGACATCCGTATAAAACAAAAGACGACAAAACTATATATCTGTTATTTGCCGGCTGGGAGGTCCGTATCGTGAAAAATTGTGACCGAGGTCTTGAAAATGCTGCCCGAGGCCGCAGGCCGAGGGCAGCATTTTCAAGGCCGAGGTCACAGTTTTTCACGATACGGACCGACCCAAAGCCGGTAAATAACTTATTTATTTTTTTCCTACTTGGTAAAAAAAACTAAAAAGATTATCTTGCAAAATGTGTATTATACGCGCGCATCCAATGTTGAATCGATCGCTAAGCTACGGCAAGAGTGAAGAATGATTTGTGTATCGCCAAACAAAATGATTTCGCTAAAGTGAACAGTACTCACGGAAAAGGTCATCAGAGAAAAAGAGAAAAGTAACTTTATAATAAAAAAGCACAATGAAGAAAACAAAAGAGAGCATAAAAAAATCGCGAGTCACGAAAGTGAAATTGAATGAAGCTGAACTGACTGAACTGAGTGTGTAGTTTGGTCGCCTGCACACTGGCCAATTTTGCGAGAATTGATTTTTTTTTATCAAAACATCTCATTTTCTTGAATGGTGATAAGCAGTATTTGGTTTTAGGGAAAAGTAGCAGAAAGGCAAAGCGTTTGAAAGGATAAATCGAGTCTGTAAACCAGCGACTTGCAGTAAAACGCATTACGGCGTGAAAATCAGTGCAAATGCACAAACAATGATCGACAAACTACGGCTATTAAATGTCAATAAATACAAAGAATACCCGCCTATTGGAGAACTTCAAGGCCTTTAATTCCGTTACTAATTTAGCTTTTGAAAGAATCAATCGGGTATGTAAGCCGGCGACTTGCAGTTAAGTGTATAAATGGCGTGAAAATCAGTGCGAATGCACAAACAACGGTCGACAAACTACCGCCATAAAACTAGAACAATTTGATTTTGTCAATAAAGAGAATGAGTACTTGCCTTTTGGAGAACTTCAAGGCCTTTAATTCCACTGCTAAGTTTTCCTTTCACATTTACAACGGATGGTGAGCATCTACATTAATTTTGCTGATTTGGAGAGCAAAACTTTCATGGGTTCTTCGTTCGTCTCGCTACGAAGTGAAAAACAGTCCTGGAAAACTCGGAGCGGTCCGTACGCGGGGTCCGGATGGGAAAATCCGGACCGCTGGAGCGCGCGGAATTAGCCAATCAGATTCGAGGATTTAGGATTCCGGACCACTGAGATGCTTCAGAAAAAAATAAGTTTCTTTACTAGCACCAAAGATAAAACACCGCCACTAAATAAATCTAATGTTGTATACCAATTCACTTGCCCCTGCTGCAATTCCTCGTACATCGGCAAAAACTAACAGGAACCTGCTTGTCCGCAAACAAGAACATGCGACCACGGACAAAGAGAGCACTAAATATAAACATATAAAGCGTTCAACACCATCTTTGAACAATGATTTAAAAGCTAGCAGGGAACTATGCTTATTATCTTGACATCGACGTCTTTGTTTTGCATTTTCATGTGCATGCTTTAAATGCTAATGTACCATCTTTCGAAGGACGAAAATACTCAGTAAAATAATCAGTAATCGTTGGTTAGCACACACTGAATAGCAGTGTCACGTGATTATACCAAGATATTTAGCAATTATTCCACGAGCGCGCGTTGGATATGAGATGGTAGATAGCCAACGAGGCGCGGAGCGCCGAGTTGGCTATAACGATCTCATATACAACAAGCGCGAGTGGAATAATTGTTTTATTAAAAACGCCCAAAAGAATTGCAATATTTGAGGTCCCCAGCTGTTTTCGTTGACGCGTATCGGCTACGACATTTGTGGTGAATGGTATATGAGCTCATATACCATTGCCTGTTAACCAATCAAAATACAGGAATTGCAATATACCATTGCTAGTTTTTAATAACATTGTATAGTAGAGTAGTTGATTGAGTTCTAATAAGACCTAATAAAGCAGTTGTGTAAAGCACTCTATAGTAGTACTTCGAACCGTAACACACATACTCTCCCTTCCATTTGTAATTCCAGAAATTACTTCAAAACTAAACTAAGGCAGAACACATGAACTTTTAATTCAATGTGATTACACGTAAGCTTATTTTTAACCCCGTGGTAGATAGGTAACTCAGAGTTCAAAATGTGCTTACAATGATTTCCTCGCCAAAAAAGCTTAAAATTTCCACGAACAACAAAATATCGCACATTTAAAGAAACGTACGTAAAACAATTTTGATCCTTATTCAGCCGACTCATTGGATCAAATGCTGACAATTTGTAAGGAACATCGTCATTGTGTGAAATGAATTACCTTGTATTTCATATATATTGCATGACAATGTTCACGCTTCTATGTTTTATACCTATATTTTATACCTGCATTTAGAGAATTTACACTTACAATTTATAGAGCACATAAAAGATAACTTTTATTACGCCAAATTGAAATTGCAAAAGTCCAAATGCGTCGCGTAACAAATCTACAAATGACTTCAGTTTTGTTCTTTTTTTTTAAGAAAAAAATACAAACTAAATGTTCATTTCCTTTCTTCACTGATAAGGCTGAAGGGCGCAGACGCACCCATCGCATCCCACCCCTAGGTAAATGGGTACAATTATTTCTTTTCTTGTGTACAAAAGCGGGACAGTCTGAACTCAATTAGCTGGTCACGAAACCGGAAATGCTTTTGCATGAATATTCGTGTAAGATTTAGTCAAGCCTCAAAGTGGAGCTCCGCAGTTATCTATTTTACGCGCTATTTTACTCCAAATTTACTTGATGACCCCATTTTCAAGGCTAAGAAATGTTTTATTCGTGCATACGGAGATACGGACGTGCGGTCGGGTCGGACGGAAAATCACGCGACAGCAAAAAGTTTTCAGCTGGATGAGTTTACTAAATGTTCTTAGATATGGGGCACCGTTCGCGTGTGGTAGCTCCGCCAAAAAAAAATAAAATAATAATAAAAATAAATCTCCTTTTCAGATGAAATACCTGCTTAATGATAATAGCAAAATGTGGTAAATACGCTCTTTCCAATATTGGCTTTAATTAAACAACGAGAAAGTATATTTGATCTGTTCTACGAAAACAATTAACGGGCCAATTTATCCGTTGTCCTAATTTGTCTATTTCTCCGCATCCTACTCAAGAAAAGGTATTCAACAACTAAAAAATCTCCCCCACCCCCCGTGAGTAAATCGGTAAAGCAGATAAAGAGGAAGGTAATCAGGACAGAAGAACTTTGTATCGTTTAAAATGCGGTTATGAAATTATCATTCGTGTGGTAAGATATCCAGCTCACGTGATTATCGTACATTGAAACGAACTGGTTTGCGTGATCACTGATGAAAGAAGCTGCATGCTGTATAAATATTGTTTTTGCTCTTTTCTCTTCAATATGTAAATATGTGTAGTTATTCATAGTCCGTTTCAGCATTTTTTTGGCCGAATTCATTTTCGTCAGTTTTCAGCCATTTCCCAGAGCTTCAAGTCTCGATGGTTTTCGTGGATTCTCACTCCAGTATACTAAATAATTCAAAAAGGGAAATAAATTAGCTTTAAAAATGGCTGTTCTTTATGTTTTGCTTTTAATGGATGAATAAACTGCCGACTAATGAAATTCATGCAAATGATCCACCGCTAAACAGCTTTCTTTAATGGATGTGGAACTGCTTTGTCTTTGATAGTTCGCCTTAGGGTTTTAAGTATAAAATTGCTTTAGTTTAAACAATTTCTCAATGTAACTGAACACCAATGTCGTTTTATTTGAATAAGACATCACGAGTTTGCAGCTATACTAAACCGCTTTGCTTAGAATGAGGAACAATGTTGAAAGGGATTGAAAAAAATCTATACAAATGATCCTGGCAATTTCAGCCTGCGACATAAGCACATACAAATATTCAGAACCACGTTCACCGATCCGAGATTTTAATCAACCACAAAAGTGCCGTGTTCGGTTGATTTCCCAACGAGACAGCAGTTCCCGTGATTACAAGAGGATAAAAGGTTGGTCGACTGTGGGGTTGAAAGTTAATCTTGGTATTTTCGTCTAGGTTGTAAGAAGGGCAAACCTACAACTATAAAGCATGATAATGCGATAACTGCCTGTTATTTCATAATCAGTACAAAACTTACCAGTCTTTTGGTAAGAACACCAAGAAAATATCACTCCTATACAGGAGTACAAGCTCACTGACTGATTTTTGTTTCCATGACTTTTCGCGCTTATGTATATTGTTTGAGCCTTACCTTACAAGAGAAAACTTCACATACTGTCAGTCGTACTAATAGCTGCAAACTTTTATCTTCAAGAACTGCCCTCAAATAACATTACTTTAATTCGAAATCACAATACCTCAAAAACATTGAATGGACGATGCCTTTTATCTTGAAGTACAAAGAAGACGGGAACTGTAGAGAGGCTTGATGTACCACTGGCACACAGGAACACTTTGCAGCTTGCTGATATGTTTTATATTTCAGGTACTGAAATGAAAAATTGCTTTCACACTATGAAGCGAAGGTTATCATTCAAAACTGACAATAATTGCCAATCTTTTTATACAAGATTTTGACGTAATTTTAAAAATCGAAAGATCTTTTGTCGAAATTTTTTTAATAAAGGGAACCATGTCACCCATTTCAATTCGAATTCTCTCACAGGAAACATATGCTGGAATTAAAGTACAAAAAAATGTTAATTTATATTGCTTCTTTGGCATTTTTTTTAGTGGATCGCGTTTTAGTCATGCAGTTTATAGTCGATTTCTGTTCATTTTTTGGTTAACCGCCGGAAATATTACTCTGTAAATGTTAAGTAATTTGCCAAGCTTCGTTTATGTTAACCGGCGCGGTCTGCAATTATCAACCAAAACAAAACAAAAAATGCGACTTATCGCCTTAACAACTTAATAAGCATGTTCTCCCATCTGGCCCACCTTATTAAAAGAACACTGACCTTTTCAGTAACATTTTAGCCGCTTATAGGTTTCAATATAAACAAATTATTTTAAATTTGCTTCCTTACATAGTTCAATTTTTTTCTTCAAGTTTTTTTTTCGTGTAATGATTCATTTCACAGTTTGTATTTATGTTCATATCTGATGCAAGACCAATCATAAAGTCGTACATCATATGCCTCGATCCATTATTGCCCGCTTTCATGTAGTCTTGCAGAACTGGGTGAGTAGAAAAGAACTGATCGAATACTTTTTACATCTGATTTTTATCTTCAGGTAATCTTTCCTTGCTCGCGTTTCATTGAATGTGTTTAAAACAAAAAATAACTGAGGAGAACAAAATGAAAAATTGCTATGACAAATGTTATCAGTGGCACCCAATTTGATTTTAGTAGGCCGTCAACTAAAATCAGACAGCAATTTATGATTTATGTTTTCTTTACACCTTTCTTTCAAAGCATGTCAAGAATCCAGTCCTGGCTGTGTGGGCGGGATGGAATAGCAAAAAATATACATATAATAATATATTTCATATACATGATGTACCAGTTAGATCTACTGAGAAAAACAAACAGAAACAAATGATTCAGTAAGTCAATTAATTATGATACTGCCTGTGAATATCCCTGCTCAGTTGTAAAAAGCTGCATCGCGATTTACTGTTCACTAGAGCTTCGTTGTTTTTGCCTGTTAAATTCAGTTTAACGCTTCTTTGTCCGTGTAAAGCTTCAATAAATATGACACCTGCCCCTTCTTTTAATCCATAAACTGAGGATTTTTCAAATAGCAAAAGTACGAATTATCATATTCAGCGTACTATACGTGTATACGGCTAAACTTGGGTGATGTGAATAACAAACGAATACGGCAAAAAGATCATGATGTTTGAGTACAGATAAATTATGTTACTGATTTATCTAGTAAACAAAAATTTTAAACCAGATACTGGTTTTAGCGGTGACTTCTTTGAAATGGCCAGTTTAAACACTCGAAATATCCTGAACGATCCACTGGCTTGCAAAATTACAACGATGTATTTTCCAAGAGATCATTAGTGCCTTTATCACTATTGTATTTTCTGAATTTTACGGTACTTTGACGCTTTCGCGGTTCGATACATACCTTCGGTTATTCACCTTCGTCTATTAATTGTTACTTCGCTGTATATGCAGGTTTATTTCACAGAAACTTAAAAGCTAAGTTAACATACATGAACGCAGATATTCTTGCTTTATACAAGTCATTACTAACCTGATAATGACGTATGACCACCGTTAAACAATGTGAGTTCTTGTTCCTGTTTTAGCAAATATAAAGCGCGGAGCGAATCAGTTTGACAATCGGGAAGTCCGGCATTATTTGTGAAAATAAAAAATATATATATTTGTGAAAATGCTTTTGCGTGGATAACGTCACTACTCGGAGTACATGGCATATGTCGCATTTCTGATAACACGTTACAAATTTATATATCGTCAGGTTGACATTACATGGCTGACACTGTCCATTTGACGTCTTAAAAGATGGCTTGGACTAAAGCGCATTTAAAACCTTCCAAAAATATTTCAAATGGTAAATCTTACCTGTTTACCTTTTCCTTAATGAACAGAAAACAACTTTTCAATCGCACGTTATCACAATATCGACCTCTGCATTAAGAATAATTGAAGAATAAAACGTCAAAGAAAATTGCAGAACTATTTAGTAGAGTAAACAGAACATAAGCCTTTCGCCCGCTTTTCGGTTAAATGTTGAGTTGCTTGCTTTTCGTTATCTCGGATTAAAATTACATGTCCGTTCTGGTTGAAAGGTGTAAGTGGTTTGAGAGATAAAAACAAATATGGAAATATACGCTTTATCACGGTGTTTTCAGTAAAGCGCTAAAAGGTTTAAAAATCTTTAATCGATAATCCACTGGTTTATGAAATCAGGTCGAGTCATTTCTGTTTCTCACTTGTTTTTTTATGCGCTTTATAAAAAGGCTTTTTCCTTCCTGTGATAGAAAAAATTCTGATCCTTTAGTATAACTAGAAAAATTGAGTGAAAAAGTGCAGTTTCTTTTTAACGGAATAGGCCTTTCTCATGCTGTTTATTATTCTTTTATGTTTATGTTAATTGCCCTCCAGACCTCATTTTGGTGTTTCTTTTTATTTGTTCATAGTGACAAGGCTTGGAGTGCAGAAATAATAAGAAGAATATTTAATGGCCGAAAGAGGTCGATTTATAGTCTTCCAATCAGCTTTATTAGCAGTGGAACAATAGACATGGATCTACCGCCGTGAAATCAATGTGCAGACCAACCACCGACCGGCCACTGGAAGCCACCTTCAAATACACCTCTGATGATGCATCTCCAGCGCTAGCATCAGAGTCACGTATAAAAAAAGAATGATGCGACTCTGTAAGAACGTTGTCCTTTGGCCAGGAATGAAGTCTGATATTCAAAGTCTGTGCCGCTCCTGTGGTGAGTGTGCACAACTACATCCCCACAGAACTCTAGGGAAACTGTGAAATTAAAACCCACATCAGAATAGCCATGGAAAAGTTGGTCAGTCGAGACCTTTGTGTAGGTAAGTCTGGTGTCTACCTCGTCACAACGGACCCTTATTCTGATTTCATCGAAGTTGATAAACTACGACCTAGTTTTTAGTAACACTTAATCAAGCATATTTGCAGCAAAAACAGAAACTCAGATTACTCGTCATGTTATTCCATGCAGAGACAATTCTTATTGACTCGGCCTCCAGTTCATTGCAATTGAGTATAAAAGGCTCTGCCAAAAATACCACATCCAGCCCATTACGGGCTCACCTTACTGGCCACAAGGCAAAAGGAAATCGAAAGCCTCGGTTAAAAATTTCAAGGGGATTCTAACGAAATCTGCTTAGCACAACCTACATGAGTCGAAGCTGTCCTTCAGTACAAAAACGTCCCGCCCCCCAAGATGGTCACCCTTAAACACTTGCGCCAAGCAGCTCCAACCCTTCCAGACGCAATCACCTCGAATAAACTATCAATATCAACTCTCAATAGTCCATACCGTAGCATTGGCTTTATAAAGTTTCGCATCTATAGTAGCTTTGAAACATATGTATGTTAGGAGAGAAACAGTAACGCACCTGACAAGATCCATGTTACAATGTTTTATAAAATGTCCACGGGACTCTTTTTTTACTTTTCTTACATGTTTATTTCTTCAAGAAAATAAAAATAAAAAACTGTTAGTGCGCGCAGTTCGTAGAAACTGTTGATGCGAAGAAATAACCATGATTGATCACTTTAAAAGCATTCCCGCGATCTCCTCTCTTCTTTTGAGCAACGAATCGCTCGCCAACTTTAACAGCAAAAGGACATTCATGATAGATAATCAAAATTATCGAAAAATTACCTGACACATGTTCTCCGGGTTATTTGAATCACCAGACGCGGCACGAGCGGAACTAAATTAAACCAGTATTGATCGAGAAATAATTTACAGCAAACGATAGTCAATAATAATTTATGGCAATAGATGGTGATCGATGACAGTTGATGGCAATCGATAGCATTTGAATAGAGGGCTCAAACTTGTGTTTATCGATTGGCCGATATCAATCGATAACAGTTAACTAATTGTCGGCGGTTGTTATTGAATGATCGTCGATTAATCAGGCTGGGTGTAAAGCGTTTTCATTTTGTTTGTATTGCTCGACGAATTGTTTCCTGTGAAGAAAACACTTTTAACACAAATCTAACTTCAGTGAATAGGCTTACTTTTACAAACCAGCTTTTCTCAAACGTTTGGTAATGACTATATTCAAAATTACCTTAAAAATTAGTTTGAGGCAATCACACACAAAAATATAAGACATAAATTTCAGAAAAAAAAAACAACAGATTTCTAAAGAATTGAAGATTTCAAAAGTTTTCCCATTTTACAATTTCTGCAACTCAAGCCACTACTTCTCGCCAGTAGTTTCTTTACGCGAAAACTGTACAAGTTAACTTCTCGCTTTGTACCCCCAGGAACATGTTATAAGTGATTGTTAAGTAACATGTTAAATTTCCAGTAAGTGTCGTTGGGTACCGTTACGTTCATTTATTATATAAACTGCAGTGGTAAAGCGAGTGGTAGCAAATCGAGAAAAATGGTATCACCAGAATACCTTAATGACTAAATATGCTGATGACATTACATGTAGCATACCCGTTGGGCCTAATGTCAATGATAATGCCTCTGAGGAGGTAGAGAACATCAAAGTCTGGGCAGAGGAGAATTTGATGAAACTTAATTTAAGTAAGACCAAGGAACTAGTCATAAGAGGAAGAACGACTTTACCCCCTCCTGAGCCAATTGTTACCATTGAACGTGTGTCATATTTGAAGCTTTTAGGAGTAACTTTCCAGGATAGTCCTACCAACTGGGATAAGCATTTTGATGATTTAATGAAAGGAGCTCTTAAACGTATGCATATCCTTAGAGTGTGTAAAAGAAATGGTTATAGTGTATCTGATCTTGATTACCTCTTCAATTGCCTCATTATGTCACTTTTTACTTACTGTATTAGAGTTTGGGGTGTTGCTGCTTATACCAAATACCTTATTCAGATTGATAGACTATTGAGAAGGGCCTTTCGATTTGGGTATATTCTACATCAATCATCGATTCAACAGTTTGTTAAAGACAGAGATGTGAGCCTCTGGAAAAGTATTATGGGTACTTCCTCGCATCCCTTGCAGGATCTTCTCCCCCCACTTATTTTGAAATCGGCTAGGTTGACCTTTGTCGCGTGCCATGAGCATAATACGTTTCATCTTGCATTCTTTGATTGCTGTGAAGATTAAGCGTCGAATAAAATTTATTTTGAAATCGGCTAGGTTGACCTTTGTCGCGTGACACTCATAATCTTCTGTCAGCTAGCGATTACACAAACTTCGCTTTCAATTTCGCTGTAAAATAAAAATAAAATATGTTCACAATCGATTTTCAAATTACAGTGGAGAGGCACGAGGTAGACACGAGGTGATAAAGTGAAAAGCGATACACGGTACGAAGCTGTCTCGTTTGACTCTCTTTTCGGTAGAATCTCAAGGATTGTAAAGGTTGAAATATTTAGTGTGATTTCTAGAACGCAAAATCGATTGTACACCCACACTGAAACATGTTGATGACTACTTCGGAGCGGGTAGGTGCATGAACTTTAATACGAGAGAACTTTACGAGCGAACTCTTCCGAGTGAAACCTTTATCAGAAGCCTAGATTTTATAGTGAGCTATCTATATAATGGAGTTTGAAACGCTAAGAGAATCATCAATACTTGCGGGAACTGACGCTGTTGAGCACTCAAGCATTGCAAAAAACTGGACTACAGACATGCAACAGAGTTTTCCTTATCAACACAAGAATGTTCTCGAAGATGCAATAGACACCATATTTAAGCTTAGTTGCGCTCTAAAAGAAGAAACGAAAAACGAAATGAGTACTTCAAGCAGCTTTTGGGTAATTATATTCTTTCTTTCAATTTTTGCTTTTTCTTTTTTTGTTTCATTGGGTTTATCTTGCTTTGTTTTTATCGTTTCAATTATTGTAACAGCATATGCTCTTGTCCAGCACTTCATGTCGTATGTAGATGGCTATGTAGAGAATGTTGAAAGCTATTTACTCAACCGGAAATGTAAACAATTATTCAATGGTGACAATAAAAGCGAGAAAAGACATGAGATCTCGCCATGCGAAGTATGTTTACTATAATTATTGTCGTGTGAGGTTATGTAAACAGCCTGATCCAAGTTAATTTTTTAAAGAGAAGCCCGAGTACACGCAGTTAAGCGTCTAGTTCATTTTGATTTGCATTGGGAGTAAAAGAAGCAAGTTCCAAGCAGACAAATTCAAGTTTGCGTGTTGTTTGCGTGTTTTCGTGCTAGCGTGTGTACACTCTTTTCTCTGTACAGCGTTTACGATTGACGTTCAATTGCCGGAATGTGTTTTGATAGATTGCTGTGAAGATTAAGCGTCGCATAAAATTTATTTTGAAATCGGCTAGGTTGACCTTTGTCGCGTGACACTGATAATCTTCTGTCAGCTAGCGATTACACAAACTAATACAGTGGTCTGTCATCGGTCTTAATAAATTAAACCGCAACGTCAAACTGAGAGTGGCGTTACATGTAGAGTGGCGTTACATGTAGGTCTGCCAACCATCTGTCAACGGCCTTTTGTTTACATCTGATCGACTGAAGAAGTGAAGGAAGGAAGGAAGGAAGGAAGGATGGCTTCAAATCGCCACTCATTCCATAACTCCCGTTTTGCATACGCAAAAACAGTCGTAAAAATGTATTTATAGTTTCCTTAACATTTTCGCAATTATTCCCATGTTTTTAGGGCGTTCATTTTTGTCAGAACTGACATCTAGCTGAATATGTAAGCGCATTATTAAATTCAAAATAAAAACAAGAAAAATTCGTCGTCGTAGTTCACGTTCTCCAGACTACGCAAAATTTGGCCATTTCACGTCGTTGTTTTGCAGAGGACGACACAGAAATGTACCAAGATGGAAAACGCACGTGCTAAGCTATTGTACTGCTCATTAAGCCTTTTGTTTGGCGACGTTCTCGTTGCAGTCACCGTCGTGGTTTCGTAAGGTCCCTAATAGTCGCGACAGACTGTGACCGAAAATATTGGTCACTGGTCGTCACTGGGCGGAAATCTTGAAAATGGCTAAAGATGGGTCAAGATGAGTTTGCACGACTTGGAGGAATTAATACGAGGGCTTGTTGAACAAAGGTTTTCGTACAAAGCCATCAGTGAAAGACTCAAAGCACTGTTTCCTGGTATGTAATCTTTTATTTATACGCATCGAGAGTGTTTGAATTGACTTTCTATCGTTGTTTTGTGATCGCCAACTCTCAAAACAAATTTCGTTCGTAGAAACAGGCGGGCTGAGCTCAAGAAGCATAAGAAGATTCTGTAAAGAAAGAAGTATTAATGTAACAACATTACGATGGATATCAGACGAATATCTGGAAGAAATGATCACGTCCAATATTGTGCAGGTGAGGTTGAAATAGAAATTTATGCTGCAAAACTGTTCAGTGAACAAAAGAGACTGGTTAAATTATGAAGTTAAGCGAGGATGTATGACCAATTTTTCGTGGTTGTTTTTAATAAAACAGTTAACCCACTTATGCCTGTTGGATATCAGATGATTATAGCTAACTTAGCTCTGTGATACATGCACCTGTACACGTTATATTTGGTTTAAAAATTTTTCAACCAGTTTGATTTTTATTTTTCTTTGTCTTATGTTCATTATCATAACCTAAAACAAAGGGAAATAAAAATCAAACTGGTTTGAAAGATTTTAAACCAATGATCAAATGAAACCACGATATACCTGTACATGTATTGTGTTTGTTGGTAGTTTACCATCTCATTATGCAACACATGATCTTTCAATGAGTGCTACTTAGTAGCTATCGCTAATTGCTGTTCTTTACAGTATGGACATACATATGGACGCCGGATGATACAGGGCACGCTTCGATATCAAATGCAAGAGCATTCACAGATTCGTGCAATCAGTCAACGACGAATTTCCAAGATGTTGAAGAGGGTTGCCCCATGTGCTCACAGAGAAAGGGCCCATGATGTACTGGACAGAACAAATCCTATACCATACTTTGCACCATATTTTGGTTACAAGCTGCATATGGACCAAAATGAGAAGTTAGCACAAGAGTTTGGAGTCACACACATCCATGCTCTGCCGATGGCTGTAGTAGAATGGTTCTTGGATTTATTACCATACCCAAAAAGAACCCAGTGCTTATTTACCAATTTTTGTTTCGGTAAGTATGCAGTCAGCATTGGGGTGTACAACAAGCTCACACACCAAATTGTAGGCCAAAACGTCTCCAAAGAATAAACCTGTGTAAACATCAGTGGCAATCCTTTGAGTATTTCATATACTGGATAGTAGAAATGAAAAGTCCACAGTCACAAAATCATGACTCTCCCAATTTTACTCACCCTACCCCCTTTGGTCTTGGTAGATAACACAGTTTCTTATTGTGAAGTTCAGTGAAGTATGACAACATCGTGCAGATTATGATAGGATTCACCTTGGTTTACACAACTTTATGTAAGCCATTGGAGAGGAGTTATAGCATTGTATATCCATGGGGTTTTTGTCGTCTCTCTTCTAAGAAATAACAAAGAGAAAACCTCTGGAACCAAACAGAATGAAGTGTGGATTCCACACTTCATTCTGTTTGGTTCCAGAGGTTTTCTCTTTGTTATTTCTTAGAAGAGAGAAGAGAAAAAACCCTGGGACTAGGGTATCCATGTTGAGTAAATCGTGTAATACTGAGTCTGCATATTGATTGGTCACTGGCCCAGGGGAGGACTGGTGCTAACATTTTTAACAGTGATCTTTTAATCATTTCTTGTCCATGTTGTTCTTTTGTTAAGTATCACTCTACTTATACAATTTTCTTTTTAATACAGGCCCCTTCTCCTTCAGTATGGGCTATTTGAACAACTACGTGTTGACCACGGAACAGAATTTTGCCTCTGTATTTTTGTACAAGAGCTTCTTAAAAATAAACGTGGCAATATCAGCAGAGCTCCCTGGAGGCAAACTAAATCTACAGAGAATTACAGAGCAGAAAGGCTTTGGCCAGAGGAAAATGCCAGGGTAAATTATCCTGTTAAACGGGCACTTTGTTTTGTTAAGGAGCAGGAGATCTTCAACATGGAGGACCCTCTGGTTATTTTTGCTGTGTCATGGGTAACTATACATGTCAGCAAGGTTGGATCTGACAATTTAATCAACTCTTGGAATTATCACCGAATTCCTGGTTAGTAACAACCTAGAACACTTTTACAGATTTATACAAAAATTAAATTGGATAGAACATTCCTGACCTCAAAAATTATCAACCCATTCCTTTCATGAACATTGACAAGCAAGAAAAGAATAATAATTATTTTTAATCACTGGAGTCTTTTTAACTTATAGGCCCCAGGGGATGCATTCCTGTTGAGAGAATGATAAAAACAAACCAGGCTGTTCAAGTGCCAGCACATTTGATCCCATCAACTGCAGAGGTTGTGAGAATGTATGAGGAAAGAGGTGGAAGGCTTAATAATGATCCTAATGTTGGTTCTGACCCAATTGCTGGGCATGAACATCTACAGGAATCAAGAGAGTATTTGTTTCACTCTAGGAATCCTTCATTTGAAGTAATATTTTCTCATGTTGTACATGGAGAAATAGACACTTTTGTAAATGCAATCCAAAGTTTTATTCAAATATCAAGTATGCTTGCCAGTCTGTAAGTGACTCATTACATCATCAGTAGTGAGGCATTAGAAGTAAGCAGTACACGTACCACACCAACATTCAATGTATCTGTATGAACAACAGCAATAACAATATAATAAACTCAACAGTAGACTTAACTAATTAATGTTACCCTAGATGAAACCATCATTCATGGAAATAAGTCACTTGTATCTTCAGTTGTGTTTCAGTCTTTTCTTATGGCAGATCAAAACAGTTCACTTTTTTTGTTTCAACATTTGTTAATCATACAGCAAATTTCAACTATTAAGGCGGATGGTAACGGTTTTCAGCATTTTCCAGCTCTTACAACTTGATGGGTTACTGCTGCCACTCTTAACCAGTTGCTGCCCCAGTAATTATATAAAACAAATGCCCAATCATTGGCTAACAAGTTGCATTGATTTCCGTGGCATTTCTGGTTACCATACCAATCGTATTACTGGTCAAAAACACCCTTTATTTTAGTTTAAGTGCTAATAACTCAAAAAACAAGCTTGGTGACCTCCCATTTTTTATTATTAGATATGATCAGCATGTCAAGGTACAAACGTTTGCAAAGTTAGAAATATTTCTACAAAGCAGATCCAGAGCAACCTTAAATTTTCAAACATTTAAGGTGACTCTGAATCCACTTCATAGAAATTTTTCTAACTTTACAAACATTTGTATCTTGACACGCTGATTATAACTCGAATAAAAATGGGGGTCACTGAGCTTGTTTTTTTGAGTTATTAGCACTTACAGCTAAAATTAAGGGGTTGATTTAACCAGTTATATCGTTGCTATGGTAACCAGAAATGTCATGAAAATCGCCTCAACTTTTTGGCCTATGACTGGACATTTGTTTTAAACCATTACTGGGGCTTCAACTGGTAAAGAGTGGTACTAGTAACCCATCAAATTATAAGAGCTAGAAAACAGTACCACTCTCTTGCTGTTACACTGTATTGGTCTTAGCCAGCACTATAAAGTGCTCACTACAAACATTTTTACTTTTACATAAATTTGATAAATATAAACAAGATGTAGGGTAATGCAAATTGGACCAGACTATACTTCATTATCATCAATATCATCATCAGAGGTGAACTGAGTAGGTTAGCTTCCCTGAGAGCAGATCTCATAGAAATTTCTGGTATGTCTAGAAGAGTTGCTAGGCCACTAACAAACATGGGCTTTCTAATCTGAACATCTGGTAAGCTAAGTCGACATAAAGGACAATCCTCTATTTTGGAAACACATAAAAAGCAGCCAATTAATTGGCCACACCCAGTAATGCAGAAATACATTGATGCAGCACATGTTGACTTACAAATAACACATTGGAATAATTCTTTTAGCTTTTTAAACTCCTTTCTTGCTTCCATGCTGTCTTTTATTTCTTCCATCGTCTTCATCATTTTTTGCAAACAGCTGTCATTTTGAGCCTGTTGAAATAAAAAACTGTAAGAAGGAGGCATGGTGACCTGCAGTTAGCACATGCTCTTTCCAGTTGCAGATGTAGCTGGAGGGACTTCTTTCAGAATGAGTTATAATTTATAAACTCCTTGGCATTCATGGAAGTCAGGCTTAGTATTAAGTGTGCTCTTAGAATTTTTGCTTTGATTGCAACTAATGTTTCTGACCATTTGTATTGCCTGATGATTCCATGTTTAAATAAAGTTATTTTATTGTATGGTTATTTCCCTGGACTGTGGATCGAACAGTCTGGATTTGAGCTCTGGCTGAGGCACTGCATTGTGTTCTTATGCAAGACATTTTACTTTGACTCACAGTGCCTCTCTTCACCTAGACATAAAAATGGGTACCAGCAAATTTAATGCTGGGGGTAAAGCCTGTGATGGGGGAGCAGAAATACTCCTAGTCACTCCATGCTAAGGCAACTGGGATAAGCTCTGAAAACCTTGTGGGTTACTAGAGTTCCTTGACAGACTTACCTTACCATGTTATTATCCATATATTATCAAAACTTACACTGGCATGTGACACAAGATGCTGTTCCTCCAGACTTGATGATGGGGTTCCCTTCTGAATCTGAATTGCCTGACCTCTTTCATCTTCTTCCTCTTCCTCCAGTGTGCAGAGACCAGTGTTGAGGGCTGCCCAGACTCCAGGTTTCCATCTCTTAAAAGTTTGCTGGGACATTGCTCGGAATGTCCTTTGAGATGCCCAAAAAGATTCTTCTGTGAAATTAAAAAGAAAAATTGTTCAATTCTATCTGTTACCATGTCTCCCAGGCTATTTTGCTCTTGCCCTGCCCCAGGGGGTGGTACCTCTCCATGGGCTTAGTGGAGATCTGTGGGCTTACAAACAAATTTATTTTTTTAACTAATAAAAGGAATGGGAACTCGTACCAAACATAACTGCACATAAACTTACTTCTTGTCTGAGATGAATCCATAATAGGCTGGCCTCTGGCATCAGTGATGACTAGTCTAACCACCTCTCCTTGCTCGCGAAGTTCCTGCTCGATTGAACTGCATATGATAGGGACCGAGAGACAACCAAACTTCTCCGACAATTCTGTCAGGTTAATTGAAATGGGAAAAAGTTGGACCATTTGCCCTTCTTCGTCAACAGCTGAGAAAATGAAGTCTTTCACCAATCCAGAGGCTTTCTTCTTTTTGGTCTTAATAAAAGAAAGACCTGGCGCCGGTCTCTTGCCAAAGCCAGAGCCTTGCAACTTGCTTTGTCTGCTTGCCATACAGTGTGCCATACCATAGTTTGTGGTTACGCGAGGAAGCGAGGGAGCCCTAGTAATACAGAAACGGCCATATGCATCAATTTTGGGGGTTTGCAGACAATATTTTCATCTCACCCAACGGAGTAAAATTAACAAGAAGATTACACTAATAATAATCTTTATACTAACCGGAAATCGAAGGCTCCCTGTACAAAATCTTCGCTGTCTTCATTGGCGTTGAATGCAATGACATCTGCATTAGTTGTACCCAAAGGCACTAAGAATTTGCCGTTTGATAATGGCCAGATGTTATCGGTTTTACCATTATGGACCACCTTTAGATGTAAACCTTCTTCATGTACATTGAAAAAGCGTGCAATCGTGGTTTTGCTCAGGTTGGAAGGCGTTAAACCAAGAGTTGGCCATGTGTGGCACTTATTAATAGTTATTGAATTCTGATCTGATTGTTATTTCTATGTATTGACTATTTGAAAGCTGTTCTCAGTCATAACAACAAAACTCTTTCATTCAACTGCTTGCAGTGTTTACAGTCAAAATACTCAGCGCGTGCCGCTTAGAATTCTGGAATGGTTTTGATTAACGGCGAACAGATTGCATTATTCGTTTCAAACATTCAAATTTAATTTGAATATTGTAGATCATCCAACAGTGAACACGTGAGCACGTGAACCTGTAAAAAATAAACCAATCAAATTGCTTCATTTCTGACAGGCTCACGTGTTCACGTGTTCACGGTTGGATGATCTACAATATTCAAATTAAATTTGAATGGCCGTTTTTATACTAGAGACGCGTTACCCGTCTGGACGAGCTTCGGCAAAAATTTTGTAATTCGTCCGGTTATCCGCCTCTAGTATAAAGACGGGCACAAGACGCGTTGCCCGTCTAGACGAGCTACTTTTCGAAACGCGTCTTGAACGACGGATTTCGAAAAGTAGCTCATCTGGACGGGTAACGCGTCTTGTGCCCGTCTTTATACTAGAGACAGATGACCGGACGAATTACAAAATTTTTGCCGAAGCTCGTCCAGACGGGTAACGCGTCTCTAGTATAAAAACGGCCAATGTTTGAAACCAATAATGCAATCCGTTCGCCGTTAATCAAAACTTTTCCGGAATTCTAAGCGGCACGCGCTGAGTATTTTGACTGTAATAGACGGTGAAAATATTTCACTTAATTAAATTACATTCTGCACGCAATGTTTTCTTTGCTCTCCTGTGTCGAAACATTTAAGGAAATTGAAATCTTTGTTGAGCAGTATTGCATAAATTGCAAAGGAATTGAAAAAAAAAAAATCATATTTCTGCTTATTTTGATGGGATTTAGGATATTTAGAATACTGAAAAAGCGGCTGTATCTTGTCTATCTATGGGGCGGACCATTATCTTTTGGAAGCTGGGGGATGAAAATTTTTCCAAGACAAACAATTTTTTTTCTGTATCGTTGTCTGTGAAAACATTTTTTTCCCGGTGTCATCTTCCTGCAGACAATTTTTTTCATGCCTGCAAAAAAAATTTAGCTGGGCTTTGTTTGCTTCCTATGGTCTACAACGGACTAATCTTTTAACATGAATCGATGAACTCAAACCCTAAGTAACATGTTTTTCCTATTTCAAATATAACATTTCGTCAACTTTCTAAATATATATACTTAAGAGAACAAATATTATCGACTTCTTCTGAACCAATCTTACTACCAAACCTCTACTACACCTTTTGCTCTATGCCGAAAATACCGAAACTACTTCAACATATTTCAACCGAACTAACAATCCATGACGCATTAGACTCATGTACCCACTGGGTACTATTTTTTCATATGTTCTATTGAGGAGAAGCTGAAATGCCAAAACAAATTGCCCTCCATTTAAAGAAAATACGTGGATGACACTTTAGCCACGGTACCTGACATTCCATCTGCTGAAGCCTTGTTTAACAACGTTGAGTGAAGCTCATCCATCAATCAGCTTCACGATAAAAACAGCAACCAACAATAAGCTATCCCGGCTTCACTGGAATCGAAATTGAACTGAAATCAGAAGTCCATAACTAGAAGTCTACATCTGGTATTGGGGCGCGTGCTATGTCTTTCGCGTGTAGGCTATTTTTAGAAACTGATGTCTCGCGAGAAAATGACGTAACCCACTATTTCGACACGATTGGAGTTCTAAGTTGCGGCCGAATATTTTGGAAAGTGGCAGGTGAAATAAATCAAATCACATCAAAACACTTGACAGGCCATTCTCTTTAATTCTCACATTTCGACAGAAGTAGTATCGTAGATAGTGATTTCAAACGTCTGTTCAATGGCATTTGAAGGCGAGTTAAAAAGCAACCCGTCGCCGGGTTTCCGTAGACAAACTCACAAAACAAACAGGTCGACTTTTTATAATTTACGAGAGAATTTATGAACAGAAGTTCCCCAAACTTTTAGTAGTTAAGTGTGTCTTTATTTTGTACAGCATATCCTCGTGTTAAAATACTGAACAACATACACAACACAATAGCTGCACACTGCGAAGTGCCCGAGAAGCACAACTTGAATTAAACTTTTGACGGATGTGAATGAAATCATCATTGTTCGATGAATTAAACTCGTATTTCTATTCATATTAAAACAAGTACATTACCTTAGTCAGTCTTTTGTTTTCATGCCGTCCTTATAATTCCATAAACATGCGAAACTCGCCAAACTTGTCGTTTTCTTTGAATGTTGTTCTCAAACGAATCAAACTTCATTCTGTTCATTCCGCGCTCGATGTTGAGCGCTTTCAAAATAGCAACGAACCTGTGCCAAAATGCACTTGCTCTCTTAATGCCTGTCTTCATCTTGAGAGTACCATTAATCTTTAATGTCTTCGCATTTTGAATTTGACTCGGAATTAATAGTCTATCTTGCCCGCTGCCATTTCGTATTCTGACTCCAAAACACTGAGGTCCTCTCGCTTATTTGGATGCTCCGAATTTTTACAACTTCGATGCTATAGTCATCGATGAAAGATGGCCTGATGATTCTTGTCCGGACGATTTAATCCTCACAAAACGGAAATTACGATGACCAACAAACAGAAATTTCGTAATGCCGTTCGCTCGAGTTCACTCGTCCTCTGCAGTTCTGCAGTTCTGCTTTTCTTCAAAAATTTGTTCAACCAATCAAAGGCGCGAATTAAAAAATACTTTAATGTGATTGGTTACTTGTTCGCGGCAAAGCTGTTCTAAAAATAGCCTACACGCGAGGAGCGCGAGGTACACGCGAAAGACATATCTCAAAGCCTATTACCAGAGATGTAGACTTCTAGTTATGGACTTCTGACTGAAATGTAACTAGCTAGCAACACAGACAAACAGCGACAAAGTGACGTCGACAATGAGATTTGTTGTTGAAAACAATGTTAATTCATTTTTTCCTATCTTTTTGCCGATGAATCAGTAGCAAAAACCTGAAATCGATGTTTCCGAATTTGAAGTATCCTCCACGGCGTCTTGACTCTACCATTAATGCATCAGTCAATTCCAGCAGTGCCCATCCCCACCCCCCCCCCCCCCCCCAGGGCTAACCCCGGGCATTAGCATTTCTTTAAAAAAAATTGGCAAATTCCCCGGGGTGGGGATGAAGGAACCGGGCAAATGCCCCGCTCCCGGGTTGATTGTTTTCAATCTCTCGATAGGTGATATAAGAATATAATACAAGTTGTTGCTTCTTAGCAATGAATAAATATCTAAAATTGAGAAAATATACCTTTAAAACATCCACAAACATCCACGAGCTTCTCTAGTCCTTCATGGACTAGCTAATCTGCAACGTAGTCCACGTCTTTGCCTATAAATGCCTCCATCACGAATACGCGACTCACTGCACGGTTTCGAAAGCACGTGTCAAATGCCCGGAGGTCAACCCGAGGTACGCAAATTCCCCACCCTCGGGAAGGGCAACATTAGGAAATGCCCCGCGGTTGCCCGGGGGGAGATGGGCATTGCTGGAATTGACTGATGCATAACAGTTTCATCCGTTCAACAAGATCAAGCTAAACCACACCACAAAATGTGCAAAGTGAACTTTGAAGGCATAAATTTGTTCGGTTCTCGATTTCAAGTAAATGATAATAATCATAGACTTGCATTTAAAGAAGTAGCGGTTTACTCCTTAGTTTTTGTTTCGATTGAGAAGATATATCAAACACTCGAGACAGTGTTTCATTGGCTATCCAAACACCTCGAATTTTGTCAAAAAATCTCTACTGCGCGTCATATTTTAAACTCTCTTCTCGGTGTTTGGATATCCCGATGAAACACCGTCTCCCGTGTTTGATATATTACTTGAAACATTTTGCATAGCATCACTGTTTCGGGCATTTGTCATGGAGTCAAATCTTGTTCCAAAAATTAAGAACTGAATAGCCATAGAAACATTGCTGCGGCTATTTTCAATCCAAATTGCCCATGTAACTCGCATAGTCATGAAACAACAACAGTTACCAGCATACATATGCATTCTTCTATGAATTGTCAAGTTAACGTCCTAATTTATAAAACCCTGGAGGCATTTTACTTTTTACTTTACAAGCAGTAGCAAAATTATCTTACCTTCAGTAAACCTCTGAATTAATTCAAATTGGAATTGAAGCTCCGATCAAACCTATCATTCATAGATATTTAGCTGCTCTGTTAGTTTACGCTGTGTTTTCAAGTGTCGTATCAACAATCCTGCTCTAAGTACAGCTTTGAGGGCCTCGTGGAGATTACCATGACAATAGTGACAATGTCAACCACAGCCTGTTAAAGTCGTAAATTGTTGTAAGTAAAAAAAAACAAAGCGAATCGCTTCCGTAAGAAGTTTGTTTGATAACGTATGTGCCTGTTTGCAAATGTTATTTTTTATAATATTTGTTTTTTGCCAAAGCGACAAATTCCAGTTTTGTAAAGCCACTGATTTGCAACGGTTAAGTGGTTAACGATAAACTGTGAAATGCACTCAGTATATAAGCCGTGTTTGTGGTCGCATGTTCAGTCACACGTAGCTTGCTGAATAAACTGAGGCAATATCAATCAATGTGAAATTTGCAGACGCTTAATGGGTTCCTCTGCGTAATAGGTTTCAGCAGCTGGTGACTGCCAGAGTATAAAGGTCAAAGAAACCGAAAGAAACACAAACAGTCAAATCATGTCAAATAAATCGAGGATAATATATAGATTTAGGCAGGCCTAAAAGCGGAGCTCCTATTTATTTTTTTTTTTTTGCTCGAGCTTGCACTGTTTCCCAATTAATAAGTAGCCACACTATTTCTAAGCGTATACGGTTGCCCATATGGATCGTTTTCACTGTCACGCAATAAAAATATAAATTGAAGAGCCGTCCATTGAATGAGGTCAATAAAATAGAATATTATAGAAAATAAGTAAATAAGTCATCTCTCCAAGTTTTAGGTCTGTGCGTTATCCTAAACTTCAGATATTTGTCGAAATGTTTTGCACAAATTTACAGAGCCCAGTATGGATCCGCCATATTGGTGCACATCTGTGGTGCACCAATATGGCGGCCGGAAAATACTGTAAACATCTGGAGCTTACTTTGGTCATCTAGGCCACTGATTATCTGTACTGGACAGACAAACGTTTACTTTAACACATTTCCTGCTACTTTAACTTCCCAAATGGGAAAAAATCGCAAGAGAAATGTATATTTTTTGACAAACACGATCGTAACTGTATGTCACGCACCGCCATAACTCTAAAATTCAAAGTACGCTGGTTTCCAAACGAAAGACCCTATTGAGCTGAAAAGTTGCAAACAGCTATAATTTTAGTACTTCTTATGCCTGATGCAGATGCAAACTTTGGTGTCTCTTTAGATTTGGATTTTAGTACCTGATGACGTCACGTGAAAACGATCTTTAGGTACATGTCGCTGCACTTTATTGGGTTCCTCGTGCACGTACGCACGTAGACGCACACATCAAATTTTAGTGTTAAGACTTTTCATAACTCTAAGGGTTATTCAATGTAAAAAGGGCCTTGGTGAAGGGAATAAATTTGTTTTGATATACTTCAAAATAGTCAAGGCAAAAAGATCAACTCAAGGCAAACAGATCAACTCAATGCACTGAACAAAGTGAACTCGCGGCTAGCTGCATGTTTTTCCGTACACATTACTAAATACCCTAGAGAATTTTATGCAGAGAAGTGAATGAATTTCCTTCGTTTCTAACAGGCAAATATGCGTTAGGAAAAGTCTGAACTCACTCACCCAAGCACAGGCAACTCGCAATATAAAAACCGGCGTAAATACTCGTTTACGAATCTAAAAATTTATCACGCGTACGAGATTTCAACACACTCACCAAAATGACAAAAATGCAAGCGAGTGAAATAGAGCAGTTGGATAATAAATCGTTTAATTCGTTGGTGTGAAGTATCGTTGCCGAAGGTTTACTCGTTTTTTGCTTTGATTTGTTTGCGGGATTTTTCTGCAAATGCAGCGTGCGAAATCATGTTTTTGATCCGTGTAGCTCAATAATTGAATATTCTTTTAAAAATCCAACAATGAACCTCACAGTTAACTCCACTAACTAAAAAAACACTATTTGAAACGAAACATTTAATAGGCAAAAGTTCACAAAAGTGATTAAAGCTAAGAGGTTTGAAAGCAGCCGTTTTAACGAAATTTCAGCTTATATTATATAGTTGACGGGAAGATCTGAAAACCGACACAACATCGAATTCGCTCATAAATGAAGTATAAACAGATTCTCATAACAAAATATGTGCATTTACGTTTGTTACCTCATATTTTGAGAAGGCTTGTAAATTCTGCAGGGCAAATAAAGCTTTCAAACCAGCCAAATAACAGAAATAACATCGGAGACGAAGCATCGAAAATGGTAGTTTCGTCCAATGTTCGTAATAATCTCACACCACGGACATATACGCAATTTGAATTATCAGCGAAGATCAACATCTTTCTTCCTTTCGGTGTAGCTTTTAACAGTCTTTTATCCGTCACTTCAGTCAACTTGACCGGCTCTGAGCACGCAGGAACCGAAGACAGTGCTTCAACTCTCGCTGTTTTTGACTCGTACTCCGATATATCATCTTCAGGTCAACAATTATTTCGGATCTTCCCGTTAAGAGGTTCTCCTAAATCACTTGGCATAACTTTCCATGCTGTAGATAAGTAAATAAAGCGAGAAATATTCACGAATATCTATGTCCTCCAGCACGCTTTCTTCCCGTCTTTCAATTCAGCAGTGAACAACGTGCAAACGAGATTGCCGCCTTTTCATACAATTGCTTCGTTTAAGTTGAAATGAAATGTCCAGATATAGCAACGTGATACTGGTCAACGGATACCTTGTTTTGACAGCTGTCAATTGATCATAACATGGATGTCAAAGTTGTAAGCTCTGTTTACGTACCTGTACGTAAGCAAGTACGTAAGTAGGGATAAGATGTGCCATCTGCTCCCGATCTCTCACAGCCTATTCTCCTCCCCCACACCCGGTCGGGCTGCCTTAGGACTCCACTCCCCCTCCCCCAGAGTCTGTACGCGCGGGTGGGCGTACGCTGACGTCATAACCAAAATTTCTCGCTTCGATAGGTTACCAAATTTCCTTACCCATGGTGCTCCGCTGGCGCGCTTCGCGCGCCGGAGCTCCGCTATTACACGGCGGCTTGAAGATATGTAGTTTATGTTCGAGTGGCAACAATATCTCATTTTTGCCAAGAGAACATAAAATTCATATCTTTCAGCCAACGTTTAGGGTTCTTTTTATTGACAAATGAAAGCAAGGGACCGCGGACGAAAATGCTGCTGGTGTACGTAGGAGCTACTGACAGCTCTGATCAGCCAAAAATAAAATACAAAGACAATAAACTGCAAGGCTGACACTACGTAGAAATGAAAAGCCTTAACGGGACAACGACATGATAGAGTCCAAACTGAAAGTCAAAAATGCAAACTCTGGACAGCTGTTTCGACCTGATTGGGTCTCGTCAGCAGAGTGTATGCCGCACAGAATAGAACAACTAGCGTGAAGACAGTTGTCTATAAAGTGCTCGCTGGTAATGGCAATCCGAGAGGGCTCAAATTCGAAAGCCCGCCCATTGACAACAGCCGCGTGACTATTACTCAATAGGTCAAGAATTCGAAATATCATGTCGTTGTCTCGATAAGGAAAGTGACGATAGCCAGAACTATCCGAACACTGAAAACATGGACAAAACCATGTGAAAACAACACTGCAAACATGGACAAAACCATGTGAAAACAGTGAAAATGTACAGCATATCGGATCTTAAAAGATCTACGGTCCAAATAAAACTGAAAATGACAAATGAAAGCAAGGGACCGCGGACGAAAATGCTGCTGGTGTACGCAGGAGCTGCTGAAATTATCTGCTGCTGAAATTATCTGCTTTTTTCAGTAGCATTTTCGTCCGCGGTCCCTTGCTTTCATTTGTCATTTTCAGTTTTATTTGGACCGTAACTTCGCAAGAGATGTCAGCCTAAATGTGAAGTGATGTCAAATTTTACTTTATTGGTGTTTCTAGACACCCCCAACCCCCCCCCCCCCCCCCCCTCCTGCTCATTTTCTGTCTGTTTACCCCAGCCTCTAGCGTTCACCGAACCCGTTTCTTTTTTAAATTCTAGTTGCGCGCGCTAGTTCGAAGAAGACGGAGTCTAATCTAGCTTTCTATATTGCTGTCTAAAGGAAGTTTGCTGGAGGACATCATTAGAATCATTAAGTCCAATGAAGGTGGAAGTATTCCGATTTTCTAGTTATGGGTCGGCTATTGGTCATGTTCTAAACGAGCAGGGGACTGGGTACGAACATATTTTTTCTTGGTACGAATGTTCAATATCGATTGAATTAAATAGGGCACGTCATCTGAAAGAGCATCCAAAAATTAGTAAATTCGCCAAATTTTATGGTTATTGGTTTAAACGCAAAGGCATGGTACACTTTTAAAATAAGAGAGCTTAGTATGGATTGGAGGACGCCTGTCCCTCCAATCCATACTAAGTGTACCATGCCTTTGGATTTAAACCAATAACCATCATATTTGGTGAATTTTCTAATTTTTGGATGCTCTTTCAGATGACGTGCCCCATTTTTCAATTCAATTGATATTGAATGTTTGTACCGAAGAGAAAATATGTTCGTACCCAGTCCCCTGCTCGTTTAGAACATGGCTAATTATCGTACCTTAAACAAAGCTTTAGCGGGTTGAAATGAACTCGGTACCTTGTGCGAGGTACAGATAATGGATTGCTTGTTTTAGACAGCAAAGATCGTTAGCCACATTAATTAGGACTCGGAGCTAGACTTTAGGGCTGATTTGAAGACGTCCATAACGATATTTGGCTCGAACTTTACTTTGGCTAAAGACTTAAAAAAATTCTGTGATAATGTTCGGAAGCGGTCTTTCCATTTCAAAATTTTTTGTTACATCCGGGATATTGCTTAAGACGAGAGCAAGATGGCCGAGGAAGCTGCTTTGAGTGACTTCAAGCCTTTATGTGAGTAGAACTTGTTCGTTTAACGATTTTTTTTTTGCCGTTCGGTTTAGCTAGCGAATCAGAGCTTGCTGCGATTTGTTAGTGAGAAGCAATTTGATTTGCGTGGTTTTCCGGTCGCGAATTGACACGAACCATATGCTACACGTGTCACTTATAAGTCATTTATTATTTGTTCCTTTTAGTTTAAAATTCCTTCAAAATGAAGCGATCGTCGATGGACCACGCTTTCTCTCAGTGCATTTGAGCCCATACATAGATTTTGAAGGCATCAGATCTATCATCGCTCGAGCTGGTTCTTTTTATGTTTGTTTTCGTAGGTCCCATTTTAAGTTGTAAACACTGTTAATTAAATTGGTATAATTCATGATTTTACGAGTATGTTGCAGATACAGTCTTGTTTCTCCAAAAAGACATAGATTAGAGTAGTTTTCGTTCAAGTTAGCTAAGATTTTCCCTCCTTTAAACTTCTCTATCAAAACAATGTATCAGAACTGAAAGTGCTATGTCAAATTCCTTTAGCCACCTTCTTATAACTCAATGTAGAAATAAATAAATAAATAAATAAATAAATAAATAAATAAATAAATAAATAAATAAATAAATAAATAAATAAATACAGAATTGACTACTCCTGAGTGGGGCTTTTCAGGTCGAAAAGAAAACTTAGGGTCATTCCCCCGAAACAAAATTAAACATAAGATTTTTGTCAAACTTACACGAGTTGTTATCTATTATGCAATCTTTTGAAATGTAAAATAAAAAGAATAGGTCACCAGGTCCGTTTATGAGATAATGTTATCGCAAGTTACCACATAATTCCTTGCAATTGCACATAACAAACACAAGTTTATTTGATCAGTTGACGCTACTTTCCGTAGGAACAGGAATCACACAGCTAAAGGAAATCTAAGACAACGTAGGAGACATATTGTATCGATAACAAGCAACAATTTAACAAAAATTTTATGGAAAGAAAAAACTCGTAGCATCAGACGAAGTTGGCTCAGAAACATCTTCGCGTGCGTGTTCTGGAGGTCAGGATTTTCTTTCAGTGAGTAACGCTTTTCTAGCAATAAGTTAGTTTTTAAACATATGATTTTTTTCCAACTCTTTAAACAAAACGTGGATGAATGGTAGGTCCCTAAAAGTAAATAACCATTCCATTCCCTGGTGAGCTTAGCCTCAAAGCAAACTTTGAAAGGCTTTGGATTTGCGCGCCAACGCCAACCAGCCAGACGTTTTTTCGGGTTGTGACGAACGAATTGGGATTGAAAAGTCCTCTTTCTTTCCATTAAGGCACCACTCATTTCTGCCTGCCGATTTTTTTTCACATTTGATGAAATAACTGCATTTATGACAAACTCAGAAGCATCGCGTTTCTGAACTTTTTTCAAAATTCGTTCTAGAGCGGGAAACCAACTCATTGCAGACAAGGGGCGCTCAGCCAATCAGGATCAAGTAATCATGCCCTCTTGATTGCCAATCAAAGGGCCTTATGAACCCACGACTGTTTTGTCTGCATAGTTTTTTTAATTGAGCATGATAACTTTGATCTTGCCTTCTTTGATTGTTGTTAATTTAAGCGTTGCATCAAATTTATTTTCAAATCGGTTGCATAATATTTCACCTTTGTCGCGCACAGCGTGACACTGATAATCTTCTGTCTACGAAAGCCGAGGAGGGACATCAGACTTCCGACTTCAGACTTCCGACTTCCGACTTCCGACTTCAGACTTCAGACTTCCGACTTCCGACTTCCGACTTCCGACTTCCGACTTCCGACTTCCGACTTCCGACTTCCGACTTCCGACTTCCGACTTCCGACTTCAGACTTCAGACTTCAGACTTCAGACTTGGCTTGATTTCCGCTGACCTCCGAGTTGTTGTTGTAATAAACATGAAACATGTTGAAAAGTACAACAGAGTCATCTCTGAACAATCAGTCGCTAAACCCAATGAAGCAGAAAGGCTATCCAAGAATAAAAAACGCAAAAAGCGTAGAAAAAATGCAATGCAGAAGCGAATGATTACAGAAAGGGAGAAAAAATACATTAACTGACCACCAAGTCATCATGTTAGCAAAAGGGCTTAAGTTTATTGAAACACCCGTGACAAATGAAAATGATGACAAAAATAATGGAGGTAAAGTTTAGCTCCCAGAACGCAAATCACAACCACTCTAGTGGCGTCACTTTCGGCGATGTATATAAGCGAAACATGAGTACCCAATAAATGACTTTCAAACACTCAAACTAAGGGGAGCTTAAAAACAACTCAAAGAAACCATCGCTCTCAATGCTTAGAGACTGCAGTAGCCTTCAAAAGACTCGGATCTTCGAGAACTGTGGTAACGAAACGTTATCCACAGGGCCCGCGCAGAGGGAGGGGCTGGGGGGGCTTTAGCCCCCCCCACTTTTTTACAGTAAAAAGAAAAAATAATAAGAACTTAAGTAAATAAGCAAGTAAAGAAAGAAATAAAGGGAAAAATTATTATTATTATTATTATTATTATTATTATTATTATTATTATTATTATTATTATTATTATTATTATTATTATTGATTTGAACGAACATTTACTAAAAGTATTTCGTTTGAACGCCTTTCCAGAAGCTGGTGATTAATTTTGTTTTTGAGTTCCATTTTGGTTAATCATTGATCGAATGATCATTCAGTTTCCACTGCCCGAAGAATAAACATTTTGCCCAACAACAGCAACAATGACGCAAGGGAGATTTAGTAACTTGACAATGATAAGCAGTCGTGAAGAATGGTTTTTGACATCTCTAACGAATTTGCAGATTTTGGCAATAACCGAAAGAGAAATTTTGGCACCGTTTACAACGTTAAGCTGAAGTATAGCAAAAATCGTCAGATTCCTGGTTTGTAAACGCTAATGGTAGTAGTACTGATTTGGAGTAAATTAAATTGCTTCAAGCAGGATTTGATAGTAAATCTATAGGTCTGGTTCTAAATGTTTAGTAGGCTTAAACCGTAAAAGCATTACAATAATATAGCAAGGCCGATAAGTACTATGTGAAAAAGTAACTTTGCAAGGCACCAACACGACCAGAACGATAAAGTAGGGTTACAATCGCGGACAGCCATTCCGTCCTTTCTGGGACTCATCAGCGTGGTGTAGCAAATCTAAATAATGCCAGCTCGAAGGCCAGCGCAAATAAATTGCAATAATCTCTTGTAGATCCTGGTACGTTAGCACCATTGTTGTTTGCGGACCGTTGCTGTTTCAAGTTGTAAAAATATTGCGCTTTAACACACTGTTTGTTAATATTAAATCCACCTTCCGATATCTGAGAGTAACTAAAACCCTAATTTTCCCAGGGTAGCATGCCTCTGCCCCCCCCCCCCCCCCCAAAAAAAAAAAATCTGGCTCACGCTTGAGCCCCCCCACTAAAAATCTTGCTGCGCGGGCCCTGATCCAACGAACTAACCGCCACTTCAGATAAACAGGATGACGGTTGGAGATCCACTGATTCGATACACATTAAATACTACAACATTCTTTTAAAGGCTATTATGAATCTTTCGACAAACATGAGCTGATAAACCTAACGAAATATGCCACAGAGCTAGCAAACACAATGGCATAAAGATTATTACTGTAACGGCTCTAGAGAGTGTAAAATCCTCCGTTAACAGACTGAAGGCTTACATTTAGCGACCAGCGGGAGCCGTGTTTGGCCTGTCACATTTTATATTTTCACTTTAAAATTTAAAACAAATACTGATGCAACAATGGAGTCTCATCCAAAATCAGCCACTGCTGAAAACAATTTCCAAACCGCCTCCGATCATATCATACAAAAGAGGTAAATCGCTCAAAGACATACTCGTCAGAGCAAAACTTTAAAGGTTCACGCGTCGCTGCGCCGTAAACCACATAGCGAAGTCTGTGTAGGCATGTCTATGACGTTTTCAAGTCTGAAGTCTGAAGTCCGAAGTCCGAAGTCCGAAGTCTGAAGTCTGAAGTCTGAAGTCTGAAGTCTGAAGTCTGAAGTCGGAAGTCGGAAGTCGGAAGTCGGAAGTCGGAAGTCGGAAGTCGGAAGTCGGAAGTCGGAAGTCTGAAGTCTGAAGTCGGAAGTCGGAGGTCGGAAGTCGGAAGTCGGAAGTCGGAAGTCTGATGTCCCTCCTCGGCTTTCGTATCTGTCAGCTAGCGATTACATAAACTTCGCTTTCAATTTTGCTTTGACCGTCACATGCAAACTTAAGACGATTCTGTTGATTTTCTATCTGGCAGAAACAACATACACCTGATGTAAGATAAAATAAAAACACAATATTTTCATAATCGATTTTCAAACTATCATCATATACCCATCAAAAGAAAAACATATGCGCCTAAAGTACAGTAGTCTGTCATTGGTCTCAAATCGGCTGCATTATCTTTCACCTTTGTCGCGCACAGCGTGACACTGATAATCTTCTGTCAGCTAGCGATTACATAAACTTCGCTTTCAATTTTGCTTTGACCGTAACATGCAAACTTAAGACAATTCTGATTTGCTATAGAGCAGAAACAGCATACACCTGATTAAAGATAAAATAAAAACAGAATACGTTCACAATCGATTTTCAAATTATCATCACATATACCCATCAAAACAAAAACATATCTGTCATCGGTCTTCATAAACCGCAATGTCCAACTGAGAGTCGCGTTAGGTCTGCCAACCATCTGTCGATGGCCTTTTGTTTACAGCCGACCGACCCACCGCCACAAAAGTCTCCCTTTTTAAAGGGGCACTGTCACGAGAATAACTTCAAAAATTCAACAGCCTAAAAACATGTCTACACCACTGGAAACCTATTAAAAGTGGTCAAGTATTCTTAAAATTACTATACCAGTGTACTGAAGCTAAATATAGAATGATATCACTGTGATACCATCGGGAGCTTTTGATCTCAACTTGAAAAAGTCAGCCTGACTTTTTCAAGTTCTGTCCTTGTGGTTTAGAAAAATTGATGAAAACTATTTACGGTTACCATCTTCTTTAAACAATTTGCTAGATATCCTTCCCTTTACGTTCTAGGAGCATTTCCTGCATGGTTGAAAGTAATTAGTCGTAATTTTGGTGCCGTTTTACTAAAAAAGCCAAAAAATGTCCGTGACAGTGCCCCTTTAAATCCTTTACTCCTATTTTTTGCATACGCAAAACGTCCAAAACAGTCGTAAAAATGCCCTCGCGATTAAGAAAAAATGCCCATTGTCTCAACCAATCAGCTTTTGCCCCGTATGTGATAAGTGTAAGTAACTGTATCGTAAGTTCTTATTTATGTGGTGTAGGTGTACGTGCTGTAAGTAAAATCGTGATGTGCTGCAATAAAAAACGCAAAATGTATCAACTCTGGTCTTGAAAGTTATAGTGTTGCCTCAAACATGTATCATTTACTTAAAATAATGTTCGTTAGCTGGTGTCATGCCACGTTTATGTTCTTCTGTCCGTGCTACATCACATGCAATTTGTAATTACTCGGGACACATGACCAAAACACTATGAAAACTATAAATACCTCTATAAACTAAATTGTGTTACCTTCTCTTACACTTTTTTTATTATTATTACATTTACACCACTTACAATACAATTTACAATATTTACATGACTTACAAAAGAAAACATGGTTACATCAAGACAAATAGTACAACAGCATCCAGTGCAATTACATCCTAAATTATAATAAATTATATCTTTTATAATAAAAGTACAAAAGATGTAACGTAAATGTAGGTGTAACATTATCTTATAAGTTGTTTGTCAATAAGGGGTTTCCATTTATTAAAGTAACGTTGATTAATATTGATTAATTGATCCCAAACCACACTTAAAGACGGTGAAAAAAATTTCTTCACCTCCGCGCGTCATTTTAACAACTCGCAAAAATATAACACTAGCTCAAAACACCCTGGTGAAAGGTAGGTTTTCATTCTGTACAACTGTCACTAACGTTAATGTAACCACCAGTGGTATTATCTTGGTGCAGAAAAGCGGTAATTGGGGAAAATAAAATTGCTTTTAATGCTTTCCATGTTTGTGATTTTCTGAAGTACTGCCGGTAGCAAATCTTTACATATGAACGACGCGACGGTAAGTCTGATGCGTATCAGATGTTACCATGTGCTTTTCAAATCAATTCGCTTCAAAAGTTTAAAATTCCAACCGTAAACTGGACAAATGAAAGAAACTTGAAAGAAGTTTTGTTTTAGATTCATTCTCATTTCAAGATGTAGCTACTAATGTATTCAAAAGCTTCAAAATTCTGCACATTTTTGAAGCCGTGAGATCCTGCATTATTCACGCTAAAGCGTAAGTTTCATTTTAGGCCGACGCCTTTTTGCAGTCAATTTTTCACTCAGTGGCTTTACTACCCTGCGAGCAGAGTCTTCTTCGATCTTCCTAGATACGTCGGGATCCTCTTCGTAATCCTGTTCCCAACGTATCCAGGAAGGACGAAGAAGACTCTGCTCGCAGGGTATGGCTTTACTGATCCTTCTAAAAATTCCAATCAAGTTCGAAGCAAGTACATTACCATTTTCCTTTCATTCCCAATGTACTAAGTGCTGTTTATGTATAATAGATCATGAGCCAAAAGTAGTCGCTATTAATAGCAAAATTAAGTTCCAGATGGTTTCTCTGACATCACGGCAGCCATATTTGTGCCCCTCGGAAGAACACAAATATGGCGTCTCTGTACTGAGCTTTATAAATTTGCGTGGAAAGTCAGTTCGGCAAATCAAATGGTGCCCGGCACAGACCTGAGACTTGGACAAATTGTTTATCTATTTATCTTCTATAAAATCTGAAATTCATTTATTGCGTGACAGTGAAAACCACCAATTGTTTGATATACATTTATGGACAGAGGTTCTTCATTGGTAATGCTGCAGTATATATAATATTTCGCAAGAAGTAAGAGGTGATTGGTTAACTTGCTTAAGCGGTCGTCTTCAATAGTACCGTATAGTATTTTGGCCGCAGGCAATTCTAGTTTTGTCGAAGGGTAAGTCCCATACCATAGGAGAAAAGTTTTCCAGAATTCTAAAACCACCGGAAAAGAGACTAACATATGTAATAAATCATGTTTCCTTTCTAGGCATAGGTAACAGAGATCGCTGCTTGCAAGTTCTCTTACACTTACACGGTAGAAATAATAAACTTGGTTTAAAATGGGTCAACACTGTTAAAGCACTTGGAATAGTTTTTACATATAATGAAACCGAACAGTTGCAGAAAAATTTTTACGATAAATTAAAAGGTATTCGGTTGCAGACACGGCTGTGGCGCTGCAGGGGCCTCTCGCTGCTTGGCAAAATTACAATTATTAAATCTTTTGTGCTTTCAAAAATGACTTATGTGTTCTCAGTTTTGCCAACTCCGCAAGAGTTTATAAAGCAACTCAACACTATCATATATAACTTCCTGTGGAATGGATCAGATAAAATAACCCGATTAGCAGCAATTAATGACATAAAATTTGGGGGGCTTAGGTTAACAGATATTGAGACGTCGATTAAATCACTAAGATTAGCCTGGCTAGGAAGAATTTTTTCGTCGGGCCGGACTCCATGGAAGGCCTTTATTGACCATCTGCTGGATAACTACGGTGGAATCTTTTTTGTTAGTTGTAATTATGATATTAAAGACTATAACTTCTATTCCATATTTTATAATGAACTCCTCCAATGGTGGGATGATTTTAGAAACTTTTTTTCTACTACGTCCCTTACTGCCGAAAATATAATCTGGAACAATAAGCTTATCGAGATAGACGGCAAGAGCATTTACTACCACAATTATGTACAAGCAGGAATTACTTTAACTAGCCAGATGCAATTCAATAAGAGCAATGTAGAGTCATACAATATTGCAACAAGTGCTGGTTTGAAACATTCAAACTTTTTAACGTGGTCTGGAATCAGAAGTGCAATTCCTGGTAACTTAAAAGTTTTGGATGTTGATGGTAATAAAATCGGTTCATTAGAATTTTACTGTGGGGAAAAACTTTTCGATCCCTTATTATGCAAAAGTAAACAATTTTATGAATTACTTATTACAAAAAAGGCAATAGTATCAAGGGGATTTACGAAGTTGAAAAATGCTTTTGGTCTAGATGAGAGTACAGTGTCGAAGGTTTTTCTTAATTTGTTGTCTGTTTCATCGGAAACTTTTGTTAGAAGCTTTCAGTTTAAACTTCTAAATGATATTGTTTTCACTAATAAGCGACTAGCTAAAATAGGTTATGTTCAACATGATACCTGTACGTTTTGCAAAGTTAACCCAGAAACTGTATATCATTTATTTTACGAGTGCCCTCTGACTCGTTTCTTTTGGGAAAACTTTGAAAACTTCTGGTTTGTACTCACTGGCCAACGTGAGAAACTCACATTACAAGATGTATACATTGGTAATTTAGAAAAATGCGAGTTGTTAAACTATTTTATAACTCTTGCAAAACTGCATATATGGCTAAGTAGAAAACAATCTAAAATTCCAAAGTGTGAAGTATTTATAGAACTAGTTGACCAAAAATACAGAACCGAGAAATATATTGCTGTTAAAAACAATGCACAGAAACAATTTCAGGCTAGGTGGCAATTATATAGGTGATACTTATATACAATTATTATTAATTTACAAAATTAATGGCTTACACAAAATTAATATACTTATATACTATATATAATAGCTTATGAGAGCCTTTGTAAACACTTAATGTATTTTAATGTATTTTCAAAATGGCAATAAATATGTGGAAAAAAAAAAAAAAGAAATAATAAACTTGGACGTGCCATGCTGAATACCAAAAACGTTACTTTTAGTACATCGCCATCAAAAGCATTGATCAAATATGTTAACGTTTATTATTTCAATTTATCAACTTACAAGGCTCCTGTGCACACAATTCCCATCTTTCCGAGTTAATACACAAGACAAAAGTGTTGGAGGTAAGGTAAAGTAAGGTAAGGTAAGGTAATCTTTATTTATCCATGGTAAAAATTCGACAGCAAAGAGTATAAAGAAACATTACAAGATTCAAAATTGCCAATAAGAGTAAAATAATAAAAATAAAAAGCCTCTTTCGGCATTAGGGGCTCTGCTTGTCTAACGTTGTAGGAAAGGATAAGACGTTTGTTCTTCCCGTCCCCACCTGACTACAATGTCGAGCTTCTCGATAGCGATATAATGTCAATATTACTCGTGAGCAAAAAATTTGTCTTAGGGTCTGTTTTTTCGGAAAATCCACATACACCAGATGTTTCTATCCATAAAAATCAAGAAGAGGATTGGGAATCCGAAAATCCATACTCCGAACAGATTAGCTAGCAACAGTGACATCACTATCAACACTATCAACAGAGTACAGCGAGGTAACCATTAGGCCACTGGTCAGCAGCAACCTAAGGTTAATTTGATCCTGTTTTGAACAACCGGGTCCTACAGGAGTAGTTGGTTTACCGTAGTGTTACTAGTCTTGATCGTATTGGAGTTGATATTGTTGAAAGCCTAATTTTTCTCAATAAGTTGATGTTGTTTTGTGTTAGTATTCTATGAAGCTGTCAGCTTACAATCTAGTTATTTTACTGGGAATTTTCTTAATTTGGTAGTCTCTGTTAGGTAGCCTACGGATAAAGAGTCGTCGATTTCACAAAGAATACTGAGCATTTTGCGGTTGATTGCTTTAAAAAGTGTTTTGATACCCTAGAATGGTCATTTTTCACTGATCAGAAAATTGATTTGTGAATTGATAATTGTTTATAATTCCAAGATGACTGGTTCAGGCTCATTTGAAAAGACTTGCAGTTGTTCGGATGCTGTGGAACACACATGATCATTGCGGCAGGCATCCATTCCTCGTCTACTTACTCTCCTCACGCAATTCACCGTGAGAGATGATCTCATTCTTTTCATTAAGTTTTTCATCGCTGCATAAAAATCTGGTCGTAGCAGACTGTACAATAGGGGGTTTATGACAGATGTTATATACCTTACCAGAACAAATACATGGGATGGTACTTCAAGAGCTTTAGGTTCAAACCTAAGGGAGAAAAGTAACGACAATAAAAACCATGGAAACCAGCAAATAGAAAATGTCGTTGCCATAGAAACAAATAATATAATGCACTTCCTCTCTCTAGCAAGTTTTTTCTTGTGTCTTTTTCTCGTTTTGTTCGTTCCACATTGTCCTGCGCCTTTGGAAATGGCTCTAAACATCTTGATAAACGCGTACATCATAAAACCAAATGGCAGCAAAAACACTGCTGTAAAGCAAAATATCACGTAGCCTATGAAATACTTAGCTCCTTCAGGATGGAGAGTTTTCTTTATCCAAGCGAAGGGGATGAATGCAATCACGGAACCAAGGAACCAAACCATAAGCAAAACCTTTATAACAGTTGCCTTATTGACCAGACGGTGAGTTATTGGCCTGATAATAGACAAGTACTTTTCCAAAGTGGCAATAACTATGTGGTAAACTGATATAATTGCTGTGAGTGTGTGAACAACCGTTAGCAGGAACCCCAGGTGAAAGCGCACTGTGCTTGATGTAATGATAGGGGTGAAAAACACTATGATAAACAGAGGGATATTTAGTGCTCCGGCCATGAAGTCATTGATTGCCAAGCTAAAGAGAATGTAGTTAGCTGGTGTTCGTAGTTTTTTCGTTTTGAGAAACACGATGAAAACCATCATGTTTACAACAATAATAATTGACGCAATTGGAGCTAGTTGAGCAATTGCCGTCGTGTTCATCTTCAGCTGTCCAGCAGTTGTTTCACGTGAAGTTTCATTGATCATTTTTGTCTTGTATCCGGTTTGGGTGATTCACGATTGTTCTTTATCAAACTTCAGATAATTCGCAGTGGATTGACCAGTTTCTTGTTATTAAGAAATCAAGCTCGACTAGATTAAAAATTCTCTGAAACTGCGTTCTTTCATTCTGATATCAAAGTAACAAACTCCAAACAAATATACTCCGTGTAGTAGAAACTGATGCTTCCAGGTTTGAAAAATCCTCTTGAAAAAGTCTTGAAAAATCCTCTTTAAAAGGTTATGATGTACTTATTTGTCATCAAGACCCTGAGACCTCCTGTTGTTTGGAAAGTGCAAGCAGTCTTCCAAAAACACTGCAAAAGAAAGAAACCGTACTGAATTAATAGATTCTAATTATGCTCTCCTCGCCAATAATTTAATTCCAATAATTTAATTCCAAAGGTTTATTATCAGTGATTCACTAGAACAAGTCCAAATTTGTCGATAAAGAAGACGTTGAACCGACGAAAAAGTTGCGTTACAAAGAGCTTGAAAACAAGACAGTGTAATCAAATTACATTTCGCGCGAAATGAAAGCTGCAACATCAGCGCATTCCAAACGTTGCCTTTTTTCTTTGACGACATATTCACCGTTTGCAAATTTATGCATATATATTCAAATCAATGTGAATTGCATTCCTCCGCGAAAAATGCATTTTTTGTACCTACTTTCGCCGTTATTTTCTTTTGCTTAAAAAATGCATTTTTTTTTTCGGAGGAATGAAATACACATTGATTTGAATATTTACGCATAATTTTGGAAACGGTAAATTTGTAACGTAACTAACTTACTTTTTTGCGAAAAATCACTTCCGCTTCACAGTTGAATTCGCATTTGAAGGTCTAAAAAGGGTACGTAATTAATTTGGGATGAGCACTTTGTTATTATGAGCCACAATTTTGAAAAAGGAAGGGTGTTAAAAATTAGCTCGCCATATGTTCACTTTATATTTGCGTGTAATGTTGTTGGAATACCATGTGAATTTTACTTCACATGATAAAAGAACGAAAAACAGGACACAAAAAGTAGTCAACAAAGGAATATTTAGCGTAAAAAAAAAACAATTAGACTACGAGCCCAAGTTTTGTATGATCAATAGTCAACGAGGCGCAGCTGAGTTGATTATCGGTCATTGAAAACGAGAGCGAGAAATCTAAGGGCGCATTCGTTTGGGATCAATCCGGAATAAGAATAATTGGAATAATGCAAGTTAGCGTTCGTTTGGCTGCTCTTCCTATTCTGGAATACTTGGATTTCCATTCCGGCAGTCCAAACCCTACAATTTTATGGACCTCTATGTTTTCGAAAGCCAAAAATCACGAATAAGTTTCCCTTTCAACGAGCGTGCGATTGTGTTATATAAACAAAATGAAAAAAGTCGGAGAACCAATGAGATTCGTGGATTTCCAGAAGAACACGACTGAGTTGCTATTAACAATAAACTTACAGCTGCCCCCGCTGCCGTGTTTTGCTGTAATAATGAGTTATCTCCGGTGAGGGTAAACTTTAGCAATGGCCAAACGTTTAAAACTACCATTTGATCCCAAGTGTTTTCAATGGGAGCCCAAGCAAGAATAACTACCTTGACAGCTGAGTAGAAAAGTGTGCCGAAATTTTTTTTTCACCTACGTCCTGTGCAAACGCCTGCCGCGAGTTTTAACTATTTCGAGATAGCACTCTTTTGAATTCTCTTTTTTTCTTGTCAAGTCTCAGTTACAAATTTTTATCTATCTTACATGCCTCATGACGTCTAGCAAATCTCGTCCGGAGGTGGACGGATCGAGTCTTTGATCCGGTCAAGTAGTTTGTGTCTGGAAAATCGCGGTTTTGGACTGGGTCACAAATTTGAAGATATTCGTACTCATTCTTTTAACACAAGTCTCTCGATGTATTGCTAACGACAGCTCCATCGAAGAATGTCACTGAACACAAGTACACTGCTGGAATTAGCTGAACACACGTAAATCAAAAACAGGAAACTCGAATTATGACTGACACAAAACAAACTACGCGTCTTTTATAATACCGTTCTACCCGGCCCTAGATGCGGATTTTTCATTCACTGCTTTCCCCGGTTATTGTGACGTCATAATACCCTTTTTCATGTTTCTACGTCATCATTACCCATTTCTTACTTGCAGGCCTTCAGTGATGAAACGTCATCATTACCCGACGAGACCGTGCGTCCCTGTTCAGGCAAATCCAAATTTTTTATCTCGTATACAAACTGTAGATTATAAAAAAAGTAGCGACCGATACAACGTAGAAAGATTTTAAATTTGGTGTATTATATTTCGGCTGGCCAAACCAGCCTTTTTCAGGTACACAGGGATTGAAATGGATGTTTTATATGCAGCGATTGTGGTATTTTGCGTAATACCGGAAATACGTAAAGCTAATTAAATTGACAGTGTAAAATAAACTACAAATAAAGTAAATTAAGGTGGCTCGATGTAGATTTTTTTGTCCTAGGGTGGTTGTTTTGAAAATGAAAATTATCTAGGAAGCCAACTTTCGATTTTTGCCAAACTACACCATAATGATCATATATGACCAAAGTTTGATTTTTTACTTCTTTCGTAGGAACAAAGGTTACCATAGCAACGATAATCGTTTTCTTTTGTTTTTAAACAAGGTAGCCTGCGAACGCAGACGTATTTCCGGCCGTCGCTTGTCTCCGGGGAGTTGTTAAAACATTACGGAGTTGCCAAGCTTTGTAAATCCAAATACTGCTACGGAATTTTAAAGCTCTCTGTAATGCATTATCAGGTGCTTTATCCTCATTCAGTTACATGGGAATGACGTGAAATGTGCGACTTCAATTCAGGCTTGTAATCTTCCTTCTTTACGAGCTGTCGCGAAAGAAAATCTTCGATTGGTAGCCTTCAGTAGTTTCGTAGAGCCTCTTTTATACACTGATAATTTTCGTTAAATCGGTTTAACTTTGCATTAATTGATGTTTTTGTTATCTCCAAACCCTCCGACAGCGGCCATCATTTTGTTTGGCGCGCTTTCGCGGCTTTCCTATCAATCAACTTAATTTCAACTTTCTGCACTCAATTTCACCTTTTTGCACTCAATTTCAACTTTCTGCACTTTTTGGAATTAATTGACGTGCTCTCAGCCAATGAGCTTGCTGAAATTTTTTTATGTGTATTATTAGCATTGGAAAAGAACACCGAATTCTGGTTAAGTTTTGCTGCCATTTTTTTCTTGTTCCTTGTCCATTTCCAAATCCCTTGATGCACGTGCAGCGAATAATTATTCCAAATTCCCGTGCTTGGCCTGTCGTGCGTTTATGATAAATAAATTAAATTGAGAACACAGGACGGTACAGTACTTGACGTGTGGTTAAACATGTGAATTTGAATAAGGGCCAATTCGCACTAGCGGACAAGTTTTAAATGTCATGACATTTTTGACAACAAAAAAATTGTCGCGACAAGTCAGAGACATTTTGAAGAAAACAAAAGGTGTAATTATTATTACAATAGCTCTGCACGTGCTTCTGTCATCCTGGTACATATCTCGGCACGGTCGTCTTGTGCAAACATCAAATAATCAGGCAGGTCCACGTGGTGAAAAGTTTTAAAACGATTTGCATTTGAAGTGCGCGTGTTGTGATGTTTTTGTGCTCGTGCGGGGATAATGTCGCAAGTAAACTATTTCTTTTCCCCTCCATTTATCGGTACAAACTGGTTCCCTCCGCATTCATTTGTTCCAACCCCGGTATTACCATCCTTCCACGACCTCACCTCGGCACACAAACATGTTTTGCGGCCTATCGCGGAAAAATTTCGCGTGTTGTTTTTTAGTACAATCCAGACCACACACAGTAGCCAATCAACAACGTATTGTTATCTGTTATCTGTTATCTGTTTTCCGCTAGTGCGAATTGGCCCTAAGGGCCAATTCGCACTAGCGGACAAATTTTGTAACAATTGGTAGATTTCATCACTTGTGTGTCACTTGTTACAGAAAACAAGTGCGAATACGTTTTTTGAGACCTAGAACTTGTCAAACAATTCAGGAAAACAAAGAAGCAGTTGTCTGATGATTGGTCCGCGTTGCACGCGCGATACATTTTGTCAAACAATCGCAAAATCAAGTGCGAACGACTTGTCGGACAAGTGCAAATTTTGTCAAAACGGACAAATCTTCAAAGGGGCCGATGTCCTGCCTCAAGGCAGGACAAGTCATGACAAGTCGCATTCCAACGCCCCTCATAATACCAGATAACAATACGTTGTTGATTGGCTATTGCATTTGGTCTGGATTGTACTAAAAAACAACACGAGAAATTTTTCCGTGATAGGCGGCAAAACATGTTTGTGTGCCGAGGTGAGGTCGTGGAAGGATCTAATACCGGGGTTGGAACAAATGAATGGGGAGGGAACCAGTTTGTGCCGATAAATGGAGGGGAAAAGAAATAGTTTACTTGCCACATTTTCCCCGCAGGTCAGCACAAAAACATCAGTACACGCGCACTTCAAATGCAAATCGTTTTAAAATTTTTTACCACGTGCACCTGCCTGATTATTTGATATTTGTACAAGACGACCGTGCCGAGAAATGTACCAGGATGCCAGAAACACGTGCAGAGCTATTGTAATAATAATTAAACCTTTTGTTTTCTTCAAAATGTCTCTGACTTGTCGCGACAATTTTGTTTTTGTCAAAAATGTTATGACATTTAAAACTTGTCCGCTTGTGCGAATCGGCCCTAAATATTCATCCGCAGCCAAAGATGCTTGTTAACTGTTTCAGTGCTCTAATATAACAATTTTTAATAAAATGGCCAGATATTTTTAGATTTCCTAAGGCACAAAAATAAGGTTTGCCTGTTCGAAAATCTGTTCAAATGCGCGACAAAGCCCCTTTATAAACAGGAGAGAAAAACGGCGTCCCAAGCACTTTAATTACGACAAACGGCTGATGTCATGTACAGCGCTGTTAGCATGTGCCGAACTTAATGTCGATAAATTTAATGTATTTTTAGGCATATTTTTCCTTATGCTTTTAGCTTTCAGTAGTTTACTATAAGCGGTGGCTAGTAAGAAGGTATTGCCTCAGCCTAAACTGATATTTGCTACTTTCTCAGTTGTGAATCGTGCATCACCTAACCAGTAGCTGCAGCATTAAGTATTTGCAGGTGAATTTTATGCAAAACCAAACCATTCCGCCGTCTATCTTGCATATGAATTCGCTTTTCCTTTTTTAAATAATTGCTATTATAACTAAGAAGTAATATTCTATCGAGTTGTACAAAAGTCTTGGTATTCTCAATACAGATCAGTACATGTTGTACCACTGCTTTCCTCGAATTAAGGGGGACCGTACTCAAGTCCTACATACACGTACTCTATTTCGCCTGCCAGAAACTTCTACTTTTCACTCTCTGAGCAGAATTATTTCGATTATTATTTCGCTCTTGTGATAAATACGATTTACATACCACTCCCGCCTTGGATATGATATTATAGGCTGTTTCACAGTCAGCATTGTACAAGCTAGCACCATTTTAGTTCTCCGTGTGTCATTAATACCAATCCATTTCGCTCGTGAACTACTCGTCACTTTTCTTTGCATGACCTTGGCTATGCTAATTTGCCCAAGGATACACCCGAATCTAAATATTCTAAACAACATAGAAACTACAGCAGTTTTTTTTTTTTCAATTTTTCTCTGACCAACGAATGTAAATAACAATATAACATGTACCCTATGTGAATACATTGTTCCGAAAGTAAACATGACGGGTATTTCTAGTTTTACAGCCTGAAATATAGTTGAATATGACATTGTCTGTTTTACGAAATCAATTAAATATTTTTGTTTTTTCGTATTCAAATAGTTAAAAACTATTTTATTGAAATGAGCATATACAGATAACAGCAATGAACAATTTGAAGTCATGGAAACAGTAGTTAAATAAATGTTTGCCGTGGTATTGGCAATAATCCACAATACATCAAGAATTAATTCAATTATAAACCTTGATATAGTGTGAATATCCGGTAAATGTTAGGCGAGAATCTACGAAATTCTGCCGAAAACCCAGATTTTTGTCAGGTTTGGATTGTCAATGTATAGGTAACCTGTTGAAATTTTTGTCACTAACACGTAGAAAAGAAAACATGCCATATTGTTTGACAAGCACTGTCAAGAAGGAGAGCTTGCCAAAATCAGCTTAGCACAGCTCAGTGTTAAACTGTCCAACATGGCGGGCATGGGTTCTGGTTCTGTTGAGAGCATTGAAAAACAAGAATTCATTTGAATAGTTCCTTGGTGTGATGATTTAGACGAGAAGTATTCCTGGGAATGATGAGATATATGACTAGTTCTCGCTGGAATTTAATTTTCGATAAAGTGGTATGCCGATCAGGAATCAAAGAACGGCGACGTAACCGCACCAAATATCGCCTTCTTCTCTTCTTCTCACCGCGCATATTAATTTGCCCAGAAACAAACACTTGAATAGACTCGCCTGTATTAAAAACAACTCCCCTATTCTAACTTATTAGAACTTCTGATAGACTAAAATAAGCAATTCTAGTTCTTGTTCTTACTGATAATTATAAATGAGGTCATATGTTATTTCACATTATAATCAATCTTTTGAAAGTACGAGTTTATTAGACTACGCGGGGCATTCTAATCTAGAGCAAAAAGTAGTCTGTTTTGCGTTCTTACACCTAGTTTAATCAAAAGTGCCCAAACTCACAATTCTAGAAGTTGTGGTTAGGTGTGACCTTGTATGCCACATTTTGGCGTCTGTTTAGGTTAGTTTTCAGCGCGGATTGACTAACAAAACCTGACGTGTTACCTGTTGTAAACAGAAATAGTATTCTATTCTCACCGGTCTTACCTGTCCTTATTGAGTTATGGGCGATCTGCCGGAAGCCTTCGAGCAAAATGCGAGAAAACATAGGTAGACAAGGGGAAACGGGAGGGAGGGCAGAAAACATAAGATGCCGAAGGCGACCGTTTGACGAGGACAAGAAAAACCGATAGGAATAAAATGTGAGAGAAGACGATAGAGCGGCAAGTACCGACGCAATTTTAGTTAAAGTGGAAACATGCTAATTTGCTAACTCTCTTATATGTGCTTGGGTAAGACCGCTGAGAATAGCATTCTATTCTCACCGGTCTTACCTGTCCTTATTGAGTTATGGGCGATCTGCCTACGCCAAACAATGATGCGAACAACACGGGATCAAGCCCAAAACTACACCAAAAACGCCAAATACTCCCAAAACTCAAAAGAGAAAACCCCACCAGGCAAAGGGAAAAACCCCAACAGCAAAACTAACCCAGCCCTACACTAAAATAGAGAAAAAGATAAGAGGTTCCATAGCACGTATTAAATTATTCTGAGGAGACAGAGGAAACAGGGCGCTTCAAAGAAAGCTGACCTGATGGAGGGAAAGCTAAGACAAAGTTCTTTAAGTGGTTGTAACCTTTGTATGTCTTGGAAGATTCAATAACTGGAAGCGATGTACTCGAAAGCGCGTCTGCAGGGGCCCCAGCCCGCCGGACGTCGGTAAGCTTCATATAATAACAGGCTGTCGTGGAGCTCTTCCAACCCCATGTGGCACATAACGTCCGCGAGAGAGAAGCCAGCAAAAGCTAGGGTCAAGGCGCAACCACTTCTAAAGCTATGTGACGTCTTTCCCTCATCGATTTTGGCTTGTCCCAGGTAAAACTTCAAGCGAGACTCGGCAGTGGAAGATAAGAAAGATTTATCTAAAATGCTACCTTGCAGAGATTTAGGGCGGAAAAGGTAGCTGTGACGTAAGTCCACACCGATATTCTGCGAAACAATAATATAGTTCTCGATAGCTCTAACGGGGCATATAAAAGGATTGGGATGTCGGCGCAGACCGAAAAGGTTGGAGCCTCCGTCTCTTAGGGTCTTAACCCACACGTGGTTAAACAAAAACCCATCATCGCTTGGTATTACACTCTAAAAATACAAAAGGAGCCATTATTTAATTAACAGCGAACAATATCGTAACAAAAGCCAAAATTTTGGCAAAAACAGGGGAAGATGTACAAATAACACAGTAATTAGTATTAAGAAAACGAAAAATGAAATACCCACGGGTCCCAAGGAAGAGGCCATTCGGAGGAAAAACCCTCTTGAGTAGGGGTTAAACGATCCCAAGTGAGCCCCGCGAAGAGAGAAGGAAAGAAGCTGCTGCTTGCGAGCTAATGCAAGGCCACCAAAACTGACGGGGAGCAATATCAGGCACACAAAGCGTATACTGCTGAACTGAGGACTCCCGAAGGTAACGGTGTACCTGGGGGATAAGGGAAATAGGGGAAAAGGCATAAAGATTAGAAAAGATGGCCGGCAGCAGAGCGGGGGACTGAGCAAACAAATTCACTCCCGCAGAACCAGTCGATAGGATACGGAGAGAAAAAGGGGAGGGGGGAACCATCCAAGGAAACCAGGGATCCCCAGTAGGCTTGGAATCTTGAAGTGAAAGAGAACGCGACGGCGGGTCAGCTGGGTTGAGGGCTGACGGGACATAGAAGAGGTTAAGGTGAAAAAAGTGACTGGTCGAAAGCCAAAATAGTTTTTTAAGAGCGTCAGAGAGCTGGTGAGACTTAGCACCTTGACGCTTCTAGGACCATATAAGGGCTTGACTATCGGTAAAGACGTGGACACGATGATCCTGCACAGAGCGGGAGAAGGCCTCTAAAACGTTCACCAAGGCCAAGGTTTTTTGACAGCAATATTGTGACCTAAATCCAATAAGGGCCAATAGTCGCGGATGGAGACTGGCTCCGTGAAAGGACCACGTACTCCACCCCAAGCAAAAGAAGAAGCGTCTGACGCGAGCTGAATTTGCGTATGGGACTCCTTGAGCCAGGGGAGACAGCCATGCCAGCTCCTAAGGAAAGTCCAGTGTTGAACCACCTCCAATAAAGGACCGGCAACCCTAAGTTGACGCGACGAACGAAGACCTCTAGAAATCGCCAGATTTACCTCATTATAGTAAACAAACGCGCGCCTGGGACCGCATATGAGAAAGAGATGCACTTCCCAGCGAAACGCTGTAAGGTCCTTACATCCACTGTGTTTGAAGATAAAACAAGCTCCACGAGAGCAATGAGTTTGAGTCTTTTTCCCTCTAGAAGGGTGAAAGCTTGACGGACAGAGACGATGCCAAAACCAAGGTACGGAACACTGCCTTGGAACCAAGATAGACTTTTTGAGACCAATAAAATAGCCCAACTTAGAGAGAGTGTAGCAAACAATGAAAACTGCGGACGAGGCTCTGGCGAAAGCGCCCTCGCGATCTGAAGGCAAGGCAGCGTAAACTGGGGTGACCCGGCTAAAACTGATGTCGCCATTATGTCGATCGTCAATGTAAAGCAGGCATGGGATCCCTATAGAACAAAAATAATGCGCGGCCAAAAGACCTGTGGAATGATATATATACGCTGAAGACTTCCAGCCGAAAGGGATCGCGTTACTGACGTAATAGTAACAATTCCACTGAAAGCGAAAGAACTTTAACTATCGGGAGAGAGGAGTATGTGATGGTAGCCCGATTTATCATCACAGACAGATTGAAATGAGCCCTTAGAGACATACCTGGGGATAATTGCGAGGTTGTCAAGGCGAAAAGGGGGAATCCTTAATCCAAAGGTTAGAAAACGATTATCGTGGCATAACCGCGGTTTTGAAGGCTCTATAGTGAGGGCACGACCAAATGAGGAGGAGAATTGCCCACTTTACCCGACAGGGAAATGGCTCCCGATTTTAGGCCAGCAGCGTTCGACTCGTTAAAGAAATCCGCGAACGACTAACATGATGAGTTATTAGCAAAAATTCGAGCCGGAGGGATATCTGAATTAAAACGATCCCCTTTGAATTGACCCTTAAAAGGCTGAAGGAAATCAAAAAATGTTCACAAAGTCTCTGATCCAAGTCAAAACGGAATTGGCCAAGTCGCACGGTGCGGAACGGGCTATGGACTCCCAAAATCCATAGTGACAATGAAAATTTTAAGCTACAAAGGACTCAGGGTCCCTGAAGGCTAACATCGAGACATCTGCCAACGCGGTGCCGTCCAAAACGGACTAAACGAAGCCATCGGATATGTGCGCATTATGAGGCGCCACCCCTTGAGCCGCAGGGAGTGGAGAACCATCAGAAACAACCCAGCGGAAAGAATTCTGTGGCAAACAGGCCAGCTGGGAACTAGATGAAGGCGGGTCGCAAACTTTGACACGCTTAGCAGGGGGCTGCAAAAAGAAAAATGCAAGGATGAGCGCGATGGACGGGGCGGCTCAAGGGGTGGCGGTTTTATGCCTCAGTAATCCGAGAGGGAATAAGACTCCCTTATAAAACTGCCAACCCAGAGCGGGAAAAAGGGCGAACGGGAAAGATAATCGCAGTGCATAGCGCTACAACAAAGAAAACCACTTAAAAATACAATGACCAAAGAAAACATAATTTATTCAAAGTAGTACCAACAGCTGAAGGCCAAGCCTCGCGGAAATGAATGTAAGGCAAACAACAAACAAGACAAAAGGTAACTGGGGGTTTGAATTGTCCCTAGCATGGGGGGCTCGTTGATAAGGAACCTGCCCCTAGCTGAACCCCGACGCTTAAAAAACAGAACGGAGAGGTGTGGCCAGGAATTCCACAAAAATTGCAAATTAAACGGGTGTTCTTAAAGCTAGAACGTGTCGCCGAGGAAGCGGAGTTTGAGGCTGACGGGGCGGTTGCCCAAAGGGCTTTATCCACTTTTGCGATAGAATCCTAAACTTTGGGATAATCCTTGTCGGAGAACAGATCCATGAAGTAAGCCTGGAACCGTTCCACAGGTTTCTCAAGTCGATCCCTCAGAGCCCGGGTTGCCACAGATAAAAAGGTCGCCTTCTCGTGCTTGGAATTCTGGGCGACCACAACAAGGTCTTCCGCCAAAGCCAAAGCGGCGTACTTATCAAAATCTGGCTTGCGCCGCAGACGGTAGACTGAAAGATTGAAAAGACCACTTTCGACGCAAGATTGCTGGCGGTTTTTAAGGGCTTTTATTCGTTGAAGTACGCGGGCAAGCGAACGATATAAAATAAAACGACGAGACGTAAAGACAAATGAGAAAGGGCGTACAGACAAAACAAAACAAATAATGGTAGAGACAATATAGGCGTAATAAAAATAAAGCTGCCAAGCCCAGATTTGAAAGAAACGAAAAAATGGGGGCAAACGACAAACCGAGGGGTAATGTGGTATCGCTGGACCGCCCAAAATAACAAGGAAACACACGCAAGAGCGATACAAAACAAAACCGACTTAAATGAGAAAAAATAGAACATGTTGAAAAAATTTTGAAAAACAAAGCTAAAAAACCTGCAAAAGACTAGCACCAGCAGAGAGTGAAGTATGCAAAACAAACGAGTGGCCGTGTGCACCCGAATAAAAAACGCCTAAACTCAAAACCATTCGGGCTGCGCAAACAAAGCTATGAACAAACTAAAAACCAATTTACACACGGCGCGGGCAAGAGACTTGATCCACTGATCCGCTAAAGTAACGGCCCAGGCATATGCACAACAACAAGCCATGAGATGCAAATTAGCTCACGGCTAAAGCGTGAAACCCTTCTGGGCTCCGCTAAAAACAACAATATAAAAGCATGTGCGAAAAGAACAGGCCATGAGATGCCAAAAGCTCACGGCAAAAGCGGGAAAGCCTTTTGGCTCCGCTTAAAACAACAATTAAAGGATATGCAAAACAAAACAAACCATGAAAAGCCGAAAGCTCAAGGCAAAAGCGAGAAAACCTTTTGGGCTCCGCTTAAAACAGCAATAAAAGCATATGCACAACAAACAAGCCAAGAGAGGCAAATTAGCTCACGGCAAAAGCGAGAAAACCATTTAGGCTCCGCTTAAAACAACAATAAAAGCATATGCAAAACAACAAGCCAAGAGAGGCAAATTAGCTCACGGCAAAAGCGGGAAAACCTTTTGGGCTCCGCTTAAAACAACAATAAAAGCATATGCAAAACAACAAGCCATGAAATGCCAAAAGCCCACGGCAAAAGCGGGAAAGCCTTTTAGGCTCCGCTTAAAACGACAATTAAGGCATATGCAAAACAACAAGCCACGAGATGCAAATTAGCTCACGCCAAAAGCGGGAAAAACCTTATGGGCTCCGCTAAAAACAACAATAAAAGCATATGCAAAACAACAAGCCATCAAATGCCAAAAGCTCGCGGCAAAAGCGAGAAAACCTTTTGGGCTCCGCTTAAAACAAACAATAAAAGCATATGCAAAAACAACAAGCCATGAAATGCCAAAAGCTCATGGCAAAAGCGAGAAACCTTTTGGGCTCCGCTTAAAATAAACAATAAAAGCATATGCAAAAACACTGAACAAGCCATGAAATGCCAAAAGCTCATGGCAAAAGAGAGAAACCTTTTGGGCTCCGCTTAAAATAAACAATAAAAGCATATGCAAAAACAACAAGCCATGAAATGCCAAAAGCTCATGGCAAAAGAGAGAAACCTTTTGGGCTCCGCTTAAAATAAACAATAAAAGCATATGCAAAAACAACAAGCCATGAAATGCCAAAAGCTCATGGGCAAAAGCGAGAAACCTTTTGGGCTCCGCTTAAAATAAACAATAAAAGCATATGCAAAAACAACAAGCCATGAAATGCCAAAAGCTCATGGCAAAAGCGAGAAACCTTTTGGGCTCCGCTTAAAATAAACAATAAAAGCATATGCAAAAACAACAAGCCATGAAATGCCAAAAGCTCATGGCAAAAGCGAGAAACCTTTTGGGCTCCGCTTAAAATAAACAATAAAAGCATATGCAAAACAACAAGTCATGAAAAGCCAAAAGCTCACGGCAAAAGCGAGAAACCTTTTGGGCTCCGCTTAAAATAAACAATAAAAGCATATGCAAAACAACAAGTCATGAAAAGCCAAAAGCTCACGGCAAAAGCGAGAAACCTTTTGGGCTCCGCTTAAAATAAACAATAAAAGCATATGCAAAACAACAAGCCATGAAAAGCCAAAAGCTCAACGGCAAAAGCGAGAAAACCTTTTGGGCTCCGCTTAAAACAAGCAATAAAAGCATATGCAAAAACAACAAGCCATGAAATGCCAAAAGCTCATGGCAAAAGCGAGAAACCTTTTGGGCTCCGCTTAAAATAAAGAATAAAAGCATATGCAAAACAACAAGCCATGAAATGCCAAAAGCTCACGGCAAAAGCGAGAAACCTTTTGGGCTCCGCTTAAAACAAACAATAAAAGCATATGCAAAACAGCAAGCCATGAAAAGCCAAAAGCTCACGGCAAAAGCGAGAAAACCTTTTGGGCTCCGCTTAAAACAAACAATAAAAGCATATGCAAAAACAACAAGCCATGAAATGCCAAAAGCTCACGGCAAAAGCAAGAAACCTTTTGGGCTCCGCTTAAAACAAACAATAAAAGCATATGCAAAACAGCAAGCCATGAGATGCGAAAAGCTCACGGCAAAAGCGGGAAAACCTTTTTGGCTCCGCTTAAAACAAACAATAAAAGCATATGCAAAACAACAAGCCAAGAGCTGCAAAAAGCTCAACGGCAAAAGCGAGAAAACCTTTTGGGCTCCGCTCAAAACAACAATAAAAGCATATGCAATACAACAAGTAACGAGACAATCCGCTCACGGACCCTAACGGTGAGCGCGAGAAAGAATTTTGGACAAACGCTAAAACAAAAATAGCAAAATAACAGGCCATGAGACAAAATAAGGCCAATTAGCTCACGGCGAGAGCAAGAAAACCTGTAAGGCTCCGCTAATAGCAACAATAAAGCATAATGCAAAATACCAGGCCATGAAACAAAATAAGGCCAGTAGCTAACGAGGAGAGCGAGAAAAACCTTTTGGGCTCCGCACGAAACAACAGCAAAAGCATAACAAGAAGAGTCCTAACACGAAATAAAAGGTAAAATAACAAACTACAAGGCTAGAGCGGGGAGAAAAGAAAAAGCTAACAAACAGCGCAGGCAGACACGAACGGAAAAGGGCGAACACGTGGAGAACAGGAATATACCGTGTACGAGAAAAGGAACAGAACTAACAGAAACTAAAAATACCTGAAGATTATCTACGTTCGCGGGAACATTGTCAGCCGCAGGAGCAGCTTCTGCAGGAGGCGCAGCAGGAAATATAGCGTCCGCAATAGGATTCTCTGGAGCGTGGGGAATATGTTCTTGCTCAGCCATAATGTCGGAGAGAGAGAACGGCCGATGTGTACCGTAGCAATTTTAGTTAAAGTGGAAACATGCTAATTTGCTAACTCTCTTATATGTGCTTGGGTAAGACCGCTGAGAATAGCGAAGATGACTTGCTGAGAGGATGCTTACAAAGTTGACCCCAATTTTCCGTTAAAACAGTCGAGTGAAATTGCCTGTGGGGCTGTGATGAATGATTTGCCTGTGGTGGCAGAGAAGGAAAGTTTCTTGTGAGGCTTTGAATTCCCCGTGATGGCAGAAAGAAAAAAAAAGTTGCCAGCTGTGAGGCCGTGAAAATTGCCTGTGACGGCAGAAAAAGAAAAAAAATAACAAAAAGGAAAAAAAAGAAATAACCTGCCTGTGGGGCAGAGAGGGAAAGTTGCCTGTGACTGTAGAAAAAGAAAAATATGGAGAATAAAACAAAAAGGAAAAAAATGCCTGCCTGTGGAAAAGAGAAGGAAAGTTGCCTGTATGGCTTTGAAAATTGCCCGTGATGGAAGAAAAATAAAATGAAAATGAAAAAAAATAGCCTGTCTGTGTGGCAGAGAAGAAACGTTGCTGTTGAGGTTCTGAAAATTGCTTGTGATGGCAGAAAAAAGAAAAAAATGACCAAAAAAACAGTTTGCCTGTAGGACAGAGAAGGAAAGTTGCCTGTGTGGCCAGTGGCGGATCCAGACCTTCAGCTTAGGAAGGGGCCCGCTTTGTTGACTATGAATATTGAATTCTGCGAAGAAAATTCCGGCACTTCAAAGAAAATGCGCTATTTCCGAAACAATAAGGGGGGGGGGGGGGGGGGGGGCGGACCCGCGGCACTTCAAAGTGGATCCGCCAATGGTGGCTGTGAAAATTACCAGAAGGAAAAAGACCTGAATGAGCTATTTGCTGTTGTTTATTTGGAGTCAAGTTCCAGTTTTCATACTTTTGTAGTTTCTTTACCCCTTTTCCCAAAATAGGGTGAGTAACTCCTGTTGAATACCGCTTATCTCCGTAGCCAGCAGTCGTACTGCTCTCAAGCGATTTGAAGTTGCTCCCTCCTGACTGGGAACCCCATAGGACCGAATTTTCTCCATTAGCAAAGCATTGTGGAACTGACAGCAAGTATTTGAGGATTTTGCAGCCCAGTCAATTTGTAGCTGTTGTTGTTGTGCAAAACATTACTGTTCAAGCATACATGTTCAAGTATATGGATGGTAGTGGGGTTCCTAATCAGGAGGGAAAGGAAAGAATCTGGTTTCTTGTAGTGCACCACCTAGTCGAGGATAAGGATTGGAAGATAGGGATTGAAGGATAAGGATTGGAAAATAAGGATTGGGAAAGAGTCACAAAATCAATATGTGTTTCAGGGGTGTTGTGTTGTGTCATTGGTTGATGGATATGCTGAGTATGGAGACAGGCTTGGAGAAGGCCAGAGCGATTCCCCATACCTTATCTATGAATAACAATACCCAGGGCACATTATTACACTATTTGCGAGCGAAAACCGGGGAGAGTACAAAATGCCCGTGGGTAGGTGCGCTGGGGGTTAATAGCGTGGAAACAACTCCCAGCCCCCCTAGCCACGGGCATTTTGTACTCTCCCCAGTTTTCGCTCACATTAAGAAACCAAGATGGCGGTCCCTCTAAACTCTGTGAGCAGTCTATCCAGCGAGCTATCTACATATTAACTACTTATTGATAACGAAAATATCTGCCATTAAATCGACTAAATACAGCATTATAAGTTTCTGCCAAAAAATCACAGAAAACCAAACAATTCGTATTATTCATCAAAATTAGCACAAAAGAGCGTTTTCACCAAGAACACAAGATCGTTTTGCTTGCACCAAAAACATCAACAAACTCTGAGATTGCGGAGAATGTGTAAAGGAATATATTCCCCAAATTTTAACTTTGTAGTGTTCATTTTGAAAACACAATTCGGAAAATTACAGAGCTTTGTATGGATCCGCCATATTTGTGTTTTATTTTGGTAAACCAACATGGCGGCTGAAACTGTCTGCGAGGAGAAAAAATGATTTTGCTTCCTGTAGAAACCAATCCTTTATCAGCGGTGGACTCTCGGCCCAGTCTACGGCGGTCATGTTCATATAGTATAGCGGATTCACCTGTCGGAGCTAAATAATTCATACATCCTTTCAATGTTGTTTGGCATTATTTCAGTTCATATACAATCTTGTTATCAAGTATGTAAATCCTCTCACGTTTTTATTGTAATGCGCACAAGTAAACTGACAAGCTTTGATATACACTTGATTGAATCAATGGTATTCTGGGTAGACAGCATTGGGAAGCTTAATTTTTTCTTTTTATAAACAGTCAATATATTTTCCGTCTTTGAAAGCCTTAAGAGCATGATTTAACCTGTCTTACTATCATGTTTATTCTGTAAAAGAAGACGGTTATTTTTCCCGATTTCCCAGTAAACATTTGGGTCGCATCGTTTACGATTTATGATTTTCGTGGGTCAACGATTCTTCAATCAGGTGTATCATGATGGGGTCCGACAACCTGGAACGTCTCCGTTTTATTCAGAAGGCCCTTAGCAGATTTTACAATACAATAGAGACATGCAAGAAATCTTTCGCGACATAAAGAAAATAATGGTCGTGTCCGGTGGCCTGAAATTAGAAATGTCAAAAATTAATGAAAATGTGGAAAATGTTGGGGTTTTTTATCATTTTATAACAGAAAATAATGACACCCTTTTAAGCTGTCATTAAAACAGTGAACATGTCTTCTCTTAAGAAAAGCAGGGCAGGAATTGTTTTAATTGTATACATATCCTAACAATACAGCTTCCCCAAGGAGAATAAATTAAAAAATGACACAGTTTTTAATTTAATGTATTTCATGTATTTCATGAACCTTCAGTACTTCATGTTTGACATGTTTGTATTCTATGCGTTAACTTGCAATGGAGTCTAATGCGGGAAACCTTTTTTTAAATGCAAATAACATGATGCTTTCTTTAATAATGTTCCACCATCAACCCAGTTCCAGTCAAATGCCATAATTATTTATTGTTTTAAATTAATTTTTTTACCTTTCTGTGTAAAACGAAACCCGCGAAATGTTTTGTTTAAAGCTATAGACAACGCCCTTGCTTCTTGTACGATTAAGCATAAATTATTGCATGTTAATGGATATGGCAGCTAAATAAAATTTTCGCAGCAGACAATCAAATAAGGGCCGACCAAATATCAAATCGAAATCATATTCCATCTGTGTAATTGAATTTTTTCTCAACTGTCATTGGCTTAAGCTCGGCATCTAATGACGCAAATTCAGTAAAAGTCATTTAAAATAGCACTTAACGTTGTATAACAAATCCAATAGTGATGATCTGCCGTCGCATTTTAATCATGATTTTCTGTCCAGTTTATATTTCGGCGACTAAAGAAACTGCATCATGAAGCTTTTTTTTCAGTTTCCGCTACGTCTGAGAACGAGGTCTCATTTTACGAAAACTCCTTGAATTTGAGAAGGTAAGTTGACAACAGCTTACCACTCTATCAGAAATTACCGATAAAAAACAAGTTATTATTTAAAACCAATATATAAGATCATCTTTGGTTTGGCCTCTTCACAAATAATGTTTCGAAAGTCTTCATGTGACATTTTCGGTTATTCTTGATTATATTATAAATGTTTTACCTTTTTCGTGCAAGAAATGTAAAAACATTTCTGCGTGTCATTTTGCTTTTTAGATAAAAAACACGGAGGAAATGTCCATTTCATTTCCTTTGATTAGTTTTATACGCTATTTTTTTTAAAGATTTCGGCGTCTTTGTTAGTTTGACATCATTATCTCAGTATAAACATTATGCGATGAAAAATCGATGTCGAGCTCTTCTTCATTTCACAATTAAAACTATTGAACGTCGCCATGCAAGTTTTTAGAAGACGGCTACGGAAAAATAAATCCAAGAAATTCATTAACATCTCATATATTTAGCAAACAAATGCGGCGGTAATGCGGGATATACATATATATTTTTCCTGGGTATATTTTTATTACGTTTTGGCGAAATTCGCAACAGATATTTTACAATACGTTTGTACTACTGTATTTACCCATACTTTCCTCGAAATATAAAGATTAACTAAACGCTATAAGATCGCCAGTATTTCAGGCTGTTTATTTCAGAAAGATGCTTTTTTCTACTTAAAATGTGCTTTTTCGTAATGTTTACAGTTAAACAGAGTGGGTTAGCTCTTGGTTAACGACAGGAAACTGATTGTGGCGGCAGTTGAACATTGCTTTCCTCGGCAGAGAATTCGATAATGTCAAACGCGGCAAATGATAACTCCTCTCGTTCGAGTTCCAATGAGTCGACCTCGACTCTCAGTTACAAGCCTTTTATGGACGCTGTTCCTGAACTTGTTCCATTTTCTGTAGCAATCATCTTAGCGAACAGTTTTGTGTTTGTTCTCTTTTTAAAGAAGAACACCCTCAGGACTCCTGCAAACTACCTTCTTCTGAGCTTAGCGTTGTGCGACTTGTTTACTGGGTGCGTCAACATCCCGCTCGCCATTATGGCGTTCACCCAAGCAGTGCCGTACGCGAAGCTATCTGACGTGTTTTACTTGGTGACCGTATTACACAACTTCACAGCAGTGGCTACCGGTTATCATATTCTCGTTATTACCCTAGAGCGGTATCTAGTGTTCGCATGGCAAGTTAGACGTCCAGTTTCTAAGAATGTGATCTGGAAAGTTCTTGGCGGAGTTTGGGCAGCGTCAGCCATCATAGCAGTTGTGCCGTTCTTCTGGAAGTCAGACTTCTATGCAAATAATCCCAAAGCGTCCATTCTTCAAACATCTCATGCCATTTTCTGCCTGGCAGCGGTTTTTCTCTTGCCATACACATTCATAATTTATGCATATGCTGTCATGTTCAAGGCCATTAAGAAAACAAGGAAACCTGAATTGGAAACGGTACAGGATGGAAATGAACCCGAAAAAGTGGGCCGCTCAGGTAGTCAGAATAAGTGTCTCGTGGTGTTTGTTACCATGGGAACACTGTACCTGGTTTGCTGGTTGCCATGGTTTATCTTGGTTTTGATCTTCTCCCTCGACACCTCAGATGATAGTGGAGTACACGAGACTGTTTCACACGTATTTGCTGTCGTTCGGTATATGACCTCGGTCCTGAATCCCGTTTTGTACACTTTCTTTAAGAGAGACTTCTTTACTGCATTCAAGCAAGTCATTCTCAGGAGAGCATTTCAGGAAAGGAGGGTATCATTGTCTGTTTTGGAAACCGCAAGGAACAGTAGCCGTGATGATTTGTAAACGCAATAGCTTGATTGAAGGCTGTTTTTTAATATTCGCTAGCGAAAATAAATAATAATAGTAATAATAATAATAATAATAATAATAATAATAATAGTTTTTAATATTTAATAGAAAATAATTCTTGATGGGACTGCGTGCGTTTAAAACTACTTGCCAAGATAACATCCTAAAGTCATATATATTGAAATTGAATGCATTACGATACTATCATACAAGGATGTATAAACATAACAGCTTTTCAACGCGTGACCAACTTTCATTCGATGTTTGATCGCTTATCAAGTGCGACACCACTAGCAGCTGATAATAGCTCATTCCTTTTTCGCATAAGAATAGTGAGGCTAATATACAGCCACCCTGCAGGACAAAACAAGACTTGGTCAACAATGATTTAATTTATTACATAGCATATAAAAGAGCACAGTTTTTCTCGCGGGACACAGCGGGAAATCCCGAGCGGGCAAGATATATAATTCCTCCGTTAGCCAATCACTCGCACAGCAAAGCTAAGGATTTGGTCGGAGGTGTTGATTCACGAAACAAGTTCAGTAAAAGATAAAATCAAATTTAAAGCTCTAGTGATGTTTAGCGATAGCAAGTGTTCACACGGAAATCAATCTTTAAAGTGACTTTTGTTTCTTGTAAGAAATAATGACATGAAAAATATACAAATACTACCCGTGTAAATTATATTATATTATATAAATAAAATAAAATAATTACACAATGAATAATTAACAATTATTCTTTGAAATCGAGGTGAATAGTGGCAGAATATTTACCGAGCCGCGTAGCGGCGAGGTAAATATTCTGCCGCTATTCACCGAGATTGAAAAGAATAATTGTTTTAGTATATACACACGAAGTGATCTCAAAACAGACAATCTAGGCATTTTCAAAAGGAAACCTATGAAAGGCAATGTTATTGACGTCTAATTTGACGTCTCAATTCATGCGTGAAACACGTACAAAACTATTTACAGATTCTTTTAACATGGCAAATACACAATCTTCGATAAAATCTTCGTCAAAATGGTCCTTTTACACAGTTCAAATCGGGAACTTTAATCGAAAGTCTGCCTGGAAATCGATAACTGATCAAACAAAGTTTTCGAAAGTCTTCGAAGTTATCGAGAAAGGCTTGTTGTTTGGCTCGTTGCGAAGGTGCCTGTCTATGGCGGCTCGAATTGAGGTGAGTGTTACCTTGTTGTAATATGGCCTGTCTTGTTTTCTTGCGGAGATATAAAACTTCAATTCTTCTTTTTCTATTTCCTCGATTTCGGTGAGAAATTCGTTCTGTCTTCTGTCAGGCAAACCAGTCTACAAAAATAATCGTAATGAGACAAATTGTAGTCGTGAAGATTAATTGCTGCCTATTTAGCGATAGGTCGAACTGATCACAGTAATTATCTCGATAAACAAACTGAAAAACACTTGTTTGCAAAACATGACTTCTTCACTTATCTTTAAAAACTTTTAGGCCAGAGTTCGTTGCCTTCTTGGTGTTTTCTGGCTCGCTGTCGTCTTTTATTTGCACTATTTTTGATTCCGAAATGCTAGCGAAACGTGATTTTACGCCGGCCATTTTGTTTCTGTTTTATGGGATAATGCATTATCCACTCGCTAGCGAGTGAATAATGCGGCATTAGCCCGAGATAGCGAACCAATCAGATTGCTGGAATAGCCAAGATCACTGAGTGTGTATATACTATAAGAATTATACATTCAAGAGAAGAATTCATCACTTATTGAAGATTGAAACAACAAAAAGGCATTAATATTAATAAATTGACATCAGGATCATTATGTTTTCATCGGACATAGTTAGGATATACTTAAATAGTGCCTTAAAAGTAAGCGTCCTAAAATTATTGTCTATTACAATAAGACGTTCCAAGAAGATTTCCCTTAGATGAGGAAGTGCTGGTTGATTACATTTCATCAAGCGATAAAACTCATCGCCTATAGATGTTTGACACAAAGGGCAAAATCTCTTATCTCTAGGGTATCTTCTTGTAACGCCGGGTCTCAATCGGTGCCATTTTGGTTTTCAGATAAAAGACAAGGAGCAAACGTCCATTTCATTTCATTTCCTTTTCTTAGTTTGATACGCTGCTTTTTAAGATTCCTCTTTCCATGTTGTCTTTGTTAAACTACATTATTATCTCAGTAACATTATGCGATGAACAATAGACCTTTTTCGCTTGGGCGTTTTGTTGCCCGTTACAGATCATGTAATGATACTCATGAGAATTCTTGCTTTCGAATTTTTAAATAGTCGCGTGTATATGAGTGAATAAATTTTATGTGGATAAAAGAAATATTCTCTAGAGAATATCACGTGGTCTGTAATGGGAAAACAAACCGCCCAAGCGAAAAAGAACCATGCCAAACATTATTAACACCAAAAACAGGTATGTCTTAACCATTACGAGGCACCTCAGATTTCTACTTCTGCAGGAAGCTGGTGTTTCCGTTGCCAGAGATCTCTTACAGCAGTTTAGAGAAGCTTGCATTCCCAATTCGCGATATCTTCAGACCAGTTTGCATTATTACATACATGACAGATACTATCTCGTGCCACCTGTCATACAACGTTCGATTTCATAGTCTTATTTATAAACTAAGTATGAATACATGTTTTCTCAGTTATTTTTTCAATAAGAATAATACGATGGAATAAGAGATAATTAAATCCCTCCACCCCTATCCCCTCCGGCATTGGACGGAACGCTTTTGGCAGGCCCTCTCCTTACCCATAATTAGTAAACAGCTTATTTAGAACTCCACCCAGGAAAGGCACGTTTGACCAGTTTCAAGGTACGGAACGTTGACGTCATAGGCATTTCACCACAACAACAACAACAACAAGCTTTATTTGCATGACTATAAGTACATACAGTATTGCAAAAGCGTAAAACGAAACTTATAACAATCATAATTATGTAATAGGAGAAAAACAATTACGTGTGTGTTCCATCACTTTCATTCGATAAAAGATTATTTCTTAAAGATAAGCATCTCAAGATGAACTTCATCAGTTGAGTATTTAAATGATAATTATCAGAATTCATTAATTTTTTGGTGGCTTGCATACGAGGTAATTGTGTTATATTTGGTATTTGATTCTCTATTTTTTTGTAAAATTCATCTCTAAAAGTACAGTATTTAGTACAGTGGAAAAGCAAATGAAATTCATCTTCAATTTGGTTTGATCCACACGAATGGCAGAGTCTATTATCCCTTGGGATTTGATCATATCTGCCAGTTTCGATTAATAATTTGTGATTACCTATTCTAAGTTTCACTAACTCTTTCCTGTTATTTAGTTTTCTTGTAAGATCTAAATAGCAGGAAGGCGTATATTCGTCTTTAAAAGTGTTGTAGAATTCTAATTTCTTAGAATTTCGAACAACGTGTTGCCAGTGTGAAATATACTTTTGTTGCATAAGACTTATATAGTGTTTAATCTTAGCATCAGTTAAGAAAGTAGGGTCAAAATCAGGCAGATTATAATGTTCAGACATCCTCATAACATTAGAGTAAAAACTATTTTTGCTGGTGTTATGAAGATCATATGACATTAAAAAGATTTGTTTAACAATAGAGTCATTTTCCTTATTGTGGAGATATAAGGTGTAATAAATTATTTTTTGATTAATAGCTATTATAAGAGGAAACCTTCCAAGCTCAGCTCTACAAGCTACATTCGATGCCTTACTGCTTACTTCTAAGTAACGTTTACAATACTGGAGATGAGCTTTTTCAATCTGTGAACTGTCCCAAGACTTAAAATCAGGTTTGGTATATACTCCCCAGATTTCACTGTTGTAAGTTAAAATGGGAGAGATCATAGCGTCAAAAAGTTTATTTGCAAGGACGTTCCTTGATATTCCCTGATATTCCTTGATATTCCTTCACCACGTTCCTTGATATTTGACCTCACACCTAGTGCCGGGTTGTTCAAAGCACAATTAAAGCTGATTAAGCAGGATTAGCGTGAATTTTGATTTCAGTTTTTAACTTTTCAGTGAGGTTTTCTGTTTATATTTTTTCCTCCAGTTTTGACTTCTCAGTCTTCACCAAACATGAGCAATAAAACCACTTTATCTTATCCTCTCAATTATCTTTTAATCCTGGGTTAACGTTAATCGGCTTTCGAACAATCCGGCCCTGGGCTTTTCATCCTGAACGTCAACGTTCTCACTGCTTGAAAAATTAAATCGGAACATGGCATGAGTACAATGTGATCAGATCAGCTTGGCGACCTTGCAATTGAGGCTGGTCATTAAAGCATTTTCTGACGAAAATAGAAGGCTTTGTTTTGAGATATCTAACAGTTAAACGCGGTCAGGGAACATTTGCATACGGCACGTAGCGCATAGTCATCATGTTAAATTATCTGTGAACCGTGTGTTCCTGTGAAGTAATAATTAGCTATGACTTTTGTAGCAGAATGTAAAAAACCTCGCATATAGAAATATTTAATGATATATTTGTATTTACGGTAAGTAATAAGGTTGAAGTTGAAATAAACAGTCAGTAAGTTATTTGTTCGTGATTCTATCAGTCTGGATTGAGTCGCCATATATAACTGGACCTCAGTCATTTCGTATTTATACGCGGACTGAAGTGTTTTACACAGTAGTGTATCAGTGTATCTCATCCACAATTTGCCGCCGTTTTTGGATGCTATTCATACAAGCTAAAAAGAAAAGTACATTTTCTCGTTGTCCCTTTGGCTCATAGTCCGCTATGTTCACACTGATGAAACAAAACTATGATTTCCATTCCCTCGTTTCACCACAGAATCATCTACATTGTTCCTGTTTGATCTGAATGAGACTCTACGCCACGTCATGTTGGACTGCGGCGAAAGAAACGCATGTTTGCAGGGGATTTTGTTCACTAGTACCTCTTTAAAGGCCCGACGAAAGTCTGGTTTGAAAAATGTGTAAAGAAGAGGGTTGGTGATAGAGGTTAGGTATCTGAACGGTACAAACCATTTCATAAAGCTTTCAAGGTTTGCCACGTGTACCTGCAGATTGACAAGCAGTGTGAGCATGAACCATGGAAGCCAACATACTGCAAACACTGTGGCCATGACAGCAAATATGATGCAAACACGACGTCTGTTAATCGTTATTTGGCAGTTTCGACTGTTTCGTCTCAGCAGCGAACATTCTTTCTGTTTGGCTTGGCCGGATATTGTTCTGAACATCACTACCAAAGCATACACAATAATAGCATACGATACGATGAACACTATGACGAGACACAAAATCCCGTAACCTAGAAAAAACTTTCTTCCAATGGGTTTTTGGATGACGTTTATCCAAGAAAATGGAATGAAAGCGATCATAAAGGACACCAGCCACACGGCCACCAATACTATCAACATCTTTTTCTTTGTAAGCAAACGATGTTTCAGAGGCCACACAATTGCAAAATACTTTTCGACAATAACAACTAGAATGTGGTATACGGTTGATGTTGAGGTCAAAGCGTGTAAAACTAACACCAGATAACTCAGGTAAGTTCTCGTTTGTTTGGAACCCACATCCCACGTTAGCGTGTGCATGCTAATAATAAGCAATGGAATGTTAACAAATCCAGTTATGAAGTCGCATACGGCCAAACTAAACAGTGGATAATTTGCTAAAGTGTGTAAATACCGTCTCTTGAAGAAAAGCACAACAACCAAGACATTTGTTATCACGATGAGTACTGAGAGTGGGACCAACTTGGCGATTTCGCTGTAAAGAGGCCCTGCGGAGTGTTCCGAGCGAGTGGTGTTCACCATCTTTCGATCTCGTCGCCACAAGTATTACTCTTAAAACGTGTGCTGGAGGATTAAGTTTGTAAACTTGAATATCGATCTTTCTTCTGTAAGCAGTCCCTCCGCTTTCTTTCTTCCTTTTACGTTAAGGGCGGAAATCGTTTGCAGTTGAATATATGGGTCTTCCGAAATTGTTGGCACATGCACAGTTTAATTTGTCCCTACAGCTTTGCTCGAAATAGTTTGGGTCTATTGAAATGCAAAATAAACGCTGTTATGCTTCATGTAATTTTGACACGTGCTTTTGTTGTTTCAAGAGGTACTTAGGATCACGACATGTCTACTTGACGCTACTTGACACAACTCGCCACCCACCCACAGAATCTACGGGCGGGTGGGTGGGGGGTCGCCCAAATAAATGCACTGTGATGTCATCAAAAATAGATAAGTCCAAACCTCTAGTGTCTCATGACAGAAGCGGATTTTTTAATTGAAACTTTTTCATCGAGTTAAAGTCGTTTAAATGTGCAAATTTGAATTTAACGCCTTCTATCTTTTTTAAAAGCGCTTTTTTTTAATTCCGCTTTTGTGATGACACACTACAGTATTCCTAGTTTACCTCTCTGCAGAGCCAGTTCATGAAGTTCTAAGTCTGCACTGAATTCTTGGATACCAAATTGTTGGAAAAGTCTAAACTTTGAGATTTTCGAAGGTGTTCCGATAAAAACACGACTGCCAAGGGAGTTAATTATTGCCCCGCAGGGTTTCGGCCGGCCCAGAGGCCGAAACCCGAGTAGGCATCTTTTTAGTACCCGCGCATAAGTATGAAGTATGTAAGTATAGCTACTTCCTTGGTGTATGTAGAAAAAAATCTCGATTTGATCGAAGTGGGCACGCTGAGGATATCAGGAGTGGGCGCGCAGGGTGTATTGGAAGGTGTGATAAAATTTTTACCCTACGACTGGTTAATAATGACGTAAGATCAAGAAACCTCGCATTGTGATTGGGTGATGATGATGACAACTCAAGTGTGTAACGCGTTCGTGAAATGTGTCAGTCTAAAACAATAGACCTCAGTACGAGGCTCAGGGGAAAAACTATAGAATTTGTGGGGCTTATTCCCCGGAGCCTCGTAGTTATGTCTATTGTTTTAGGCTGAATATTAAAATATCGAAATTGGACTATTAAATGAAGGTGATCATCAGAATTTTTGCATAATTTTGCTTTCTTATGTTTATTCAATTCTTTCAAATCGCGCGTCCTCGTCTGCACTTGAAGAAGAGAAGGCCAAAAACCATGTAATAGTTTGTCAGCACATAGCAAACACGATTAATCATGAACAAAAGTTCATAGCACTGCCTGGCACTTGGATGAATCAAAGTAAAACGTTTCGGGCTTAGCCTTTCATCAGTGGTAATAACGTCATGAACAACACGACAGAACTATTTTTTAAAAGTAACGGTCAAAGCCCAGCGCGCAAAGAGGCGCGCGTGCAATCTAAATGAATGAAAAGTTGATGTTTATACCGCTAGGTTGTGTAGTTCCCAGCTTGAAGATCCGCCGCATTTCTAGTCGTTTCCGGTGGATGTTGCTGTCTGAGCAGAGCTTAATACCAGGAATTTAAGCTGTGGTTTAATCCATTGAAGTGCTCAGCTACAGGAAAACCAGGATAATTCTTCTCGATGCTCCGGAGGTCCAGTCTCTAGAGTCTCCCCGATGTTGAGAGCTAAGCACTTACGGCACGAAATGCAGTAAATCAAGTTGCTGGAATGACAACTGAAATGTTCTTTGATGTTGATAGAACACTTTGGACCGTCAACAGTCAGTAAGGAGCTAACATGTTGTCAGGTACGACATCTTGGATGGTTGCAGGGAATTGTACAAGCGGGATCGGCGGATTGATATTATTTCTGATGTTGCGGTCTCGGCGATGTGCTAGGAGGGGAAGTTGCCGAGTAGGATCTTCTTAATTTGCTCATTGAGAGGTTGGTAAGTAGGAACTAATGGTACCCTCCTTGTTTTTTGATTGCCTTCATCGCGATGGCTGTAGATAGTGTCCATCCTGTTTATGTTACTTATTTTCCGCAGATCTTCACGAGGTAAATCGGAAGGACAGCCCCGCTCTCAGAAGAAGCCACACATCTCTTGTGCTTTAGCGTTGAAATCGTTTTCATCTGAACAAAGACTGCGGAGGCGCAGAAGTTGACTGTAAGGAAGGCTGCTCTTAGAATGCCGAGGGTGCGAAGACTGATGATGTAGATAGCTGTGTGTGTGTTTGTTTCTTTGTAGTAAGCAGACGTTTGATGACATTTGCCAGCTTTGTGCAGGTTGATGTCAAGAAAAGGTAGCGAAGTTTCAGAAATGGTGTGCGTGTACTGAAGAGAGGGATGATGGGAGACAGAAACATAGGCGATGAAGTCCTCAAGGTCCTTACGATCACAGCATGCGGCCCCTACAACGTCGTTAATGTATCTCTTGTACAACTGAGGAATAAAGCCAGTGTACAGAGATAAGATGGCTTCTTCCATATAGCCGACAAACATGCAGGCGCAATTTGGGTCCATTTTACTGCCCATGGGTTGACATATTATGCCGGCATAATTTCGAGCATAATACTATAGGCATAATAGTGCCTTTTTGCCGGCATATTAGTGACATTTTGCGACATAACAGTTATTTCCTTTTTTAGAACTACTATTTTACATTTATTGAGTTACATGTAAAACTACAAAATTTCAATCCATTTAAGAGTGAATGTCTGCAAGAATCAAACAAAATCGGAAAATAGCGGCAAAATTGTGAAAACTCAAAATTGCTCAAACTCTGACTGTTAGTAGTCCATAATGATTTATTCATCGCCATGCAATTCATTTGCCAAATAACTTTTTCTTTTGGCAGAAAATGACGATCATAAATTTCACGGCCAGACACGGGGAAATTCGACTTGAAAATTAGTGGTTTTTAAGCAAACCACTTGCCTTTACTATAAAACCTGAAGACATCCACTTGTTATCAGCTTATTCTACATCGTTTTCAGATTTTATTCTATAATTTCTATGACGTTGAAATAAATTCATGACACTAAGAGAGATCTGAAAGAAATCCCACTCTTTCTCTGTGGAAATGACAAGGTAAATTTAAGAAACTATTTACCATACTACCTTTATATCAAATAAACTGATATTTTGGAAATAAAGTCAGGAAGAAATGGCCTTTCAATTGATGTCACTTTTTGTCTGGGGAAATCAAATCGTTCTCCCTGAGAAAGCGCTGAAAATCACAAAATCAAGCAAATAAGAGATTGCGTGACAGACGTGACAAAGGTGGAAATTGTGATTTTTTGATATTTTAGCCAAAACTCGATAAAAATAAACTGATTTCATTGCTGTTCATAAAACAACATCATTTTCTTTTGAGACTCGTGGTTTTTGCTTATTATATCAATCTACCGACCGTACCCATGTATAAGCAAATTCATACTCCACAGTGGTGGTAGAATTTATGTATACATGTCCACTGGGGGACTGATAAATAACCACTGGTGGGGGCAAAACGAAGTAAACCGGGCAGAAATGGTAGCGGCAAAAGTTTTCTATAAAGGTGTAAGAGCCCCTGGGAAACGAGTCTCTCCAGACCATTTCCAAGCGGCTCTGCGAATGCTGGCTCCTGATTGAGCAAAAAAAACAATTCTTTGTATTATTTTGCCCAATCAGGGAATAGTAACTTCAGATTCACTTTCTTGTGTTCTTACACGGCAGTCTATTTCAATTTACATTAGAGAACCACAAAAAGTCGGGGAATCATTTCGGATGTCAGAAAGAAATATATTTCAAGATCTACCCTGATATTGTCATTTGGACTGATCAGAGGAAAGAGTGGCTTGGGGCCAATTCGCACTAGCGGACAAATTTTGTAACAATTGGTAGATTTCATCACTTGTGTGTCACTTGTTACAGAAAACAAGTGCGAATACGTTTTTTGAGACCTAGAATTTGTCCTACAATTCAGGAAAACAAAGAAGCAGTTGTCTTATGATTGGTCCGCGTTGCACGCGCGATACATTTTGTCAAACAATCGCAAAAACAAGTGCGAACGACTTGTTGGACAAGTGCAAATCTTGTCAAAACGGCAAATCTTCAAAGGGGCCGATGTCCTGCCTCAAGGCAGGACAAGTCATGACAAGTCGCATTCCAACGCCCCTCGTAATGCCAGATAACAATACGTTGTTGATTGGCTATTGTATTTGGTCTGGATTGTACAAAAAACAACACGCGAATTTTTTCCGCGATAGGTGGCAAAACATGTTTGTGTGCCGAGGTGAGGTCGTGGAAGGATAGTAATACCGGGATTGGAACAAATGAATGCGGAGGGAAACAGTTTGTGTCGATAAATGGAGGGGAAAAGAAATAGTTTACTAGCCATATTTTCCCCGCAGGTCAGCACAAAAACATCAGTACACGCGCACTTCAAATGCAAATCGTTCTAAAATTTTTCACCACGTGGACCTGCCTGATTATTTGATATTTGCACAAGACGACCGTGCCGAGAAATGTACCAGGATGCCAGAAGCACGTGCAGAGCTATTGTAATAATTTTTTTTTCAAAATGTCTCTGACTTGTCGCGACAATTTTGTTTTTGTCAAAGATGTTATGACATTTAAGGACGTTCGCGCCAAAATCTTCCCACGTTCAGATTTTTAAATAACTTTACCTGCAGTTAGATAATGACTAACTCGTGTCAGAAACGAAAAAAAATTGGGGGGTCACCACGCTTGTTTCGGAGATAAACCGTTTGGAAGACCACAGTATTTATGGAAGCTTTGATAATTGATTTGAATTAGCTTACCTTGATTCAAGTTTAAAAAAAATGAAAATGAACTAGTACAGCCAAGGTTTTTGTGTTGGCCTTAACTCAAACAGGCCTATTTAGTAAATATTTGCAATTGGTGTCATTCCTTCAGGTAGAGTGAACCTTTTGGAAGGATAATTGCTTGTCAAGCTCAGCCGCCAAATGCATAAATTTGAGCCTACGCGAGTCGAAAAAACGAAAAAAAAAACTTCTCACGTTCAGATTTTTTTTGTTTTTTGTGTAAATGGAGAGAATTGGTAAAGGAAACTTTCTACGTAAAGAAAAACAGGGGTCACCAGGCATCTATGAGAGTTAAATCATCGCGAAGTTATCGCAACGGCTACTCACCCTATATGGGGTTGGAAAGTTTTCTCAGCGCGCGCGCTCGATGCATGACGTGGCGTAAAGTTGCGACAGGAATTACGTGCGCAGTAAGGATGCGCATAAACAATTAGCGCGAACGTCCTTAAAACTTGTCCGCTAGTGCGAATCGGCCCTTGTTTACCTGTATCCCGGCGATATCAATCAATGGAAATCAATAATCAATAAAATCAATAATAATCAATGATAATCAATAACAATTAATTGATTGGTATTGGAAATCAATAAAAATCAATGCCTAAAAGTTGAGTGAGTATCGATTTTTATTGATTATCATTGATTTTTATTGATTAATATTGATTTTTATTGATTACGAAATTTGTTATTTATTTTCTATAAAGCGCACCAAATGAATTAACCATTCACTAAACTTTATTTGCTATGCTTTATGTGATTAAAAATCAAATGTTTCAAATTTGTAGCATTTTTACTACAGTTCACTATTAAAAGCTTACTAATTACTAAAATGTTTGATTGGCTCGAAGCAAGAACATGTTTATATTAACTGTTAATTTCTACTTTCTTCAGTCACTTGCAACTTTGAACACATTCCCACGTTCTCCTTTCTTCTTGAATGAGTAAAATGTTTCCCCAATATTCACTTTAATGGGATGAAGGGACATTCATGGTAGCCTTTACATGTGTAACTATGCAGCGTATAGATAGCTCCACTTGCATCGCCATCATTAACATCAAGAAAAGTCTGGAACAAGTGAATTCCGGAAACAAGTGTCCAAGGAATTATCAAAACACAGGGAAGACGTGTGCAATCCAATTACCCTTAACACATAAATATGCCCGTGATTTATGAGTCACGTCCATGCTACCACGCGCTATTAAGTTGCGTAATCAGTTATTAATTAGCTATTGATTATCTATAAAAATCAATGACAATCAATAGCAATTAAGACGATTTGGTGAGTGAGTATTGATTTTTATTGATTGGTTGAACCAATAAATAATAATCAATGGATTATTATTGATTAGTATTGATTATATTGATTGCAATAAATGATTGATTTTCATTGATTGATATCGCCGGGCTGTATGCGACACATTAGCGGCCGTTCGGCACACTCGTCTTATCTCGTCTGGCACGTGCAGTAAAACAAAGTACGCAGCGCGGACAAATTGCAGTTGGTCGAAAAATACTAAGATAAAGTCAGAAAAATGTAAAATCAAACGTACAAGCCAGTACTAGTAAATTTCAGAAATTGAGACCTTGAAGCTTACATCAATCACTCATTTAATGTCTTTTTTATATTTTTTATTTTCGGATATTTCGGCCCCGGGTCTCCGAGGATGCCCCTATTCATGCTCATATGTATTTAAAATGACAATTTTGCACATTAGAAGTGGATGTCAATGGTTCGCTTTAGGGTACTTTTTGTTACTCTTCAAAACTTGTCCTTCATTCAATTTGTTGGATTGGCTGCGATATCCAAATCAGTGGAATCAACCCGAGAGACATTCGAGTCACGCTTTGCCTTTTGTTATTTATTTGGTGCGAAAAAGAGTGGAATACAGGTAAAAGGTTGAGGTAATTCTGTAAATTTTGTTGAAAATAAATACAAATTACGTTGACTCAGTAAAAATTCTTTGCAAGCGGACTAAAAAAATTATGCTGTATCATTCCACAGATTGAATCTTTTCAGGTAGTGTTCTGAGATGATAATTTTCTTTACACACAACTTACCTGATCTAACTCAGGAATGAAATTATGCCCAGTGTTCATGTTCTGAAAACACCCAGTCTAGCAAGCCAAGCATGAGTTCACTTTCTGTGGTTCAATATTTCAAGAGAAAACGACCCGCCGGAACAGTGATTCGAAATATCCTTTGCCAATTGCGCAAAGTAATTTAAGACTAGCTTTTATCGTACCTATTACAGGAGCAGTCTGTTTTCATTATACTCTGAAAAGAGCACAATAACCGCATTGCAGTAATTACACAGCGCGTGAGATATGCGGCAAGGCCGTGGGAAAATCCAAAAATCAAGAGGGAAACTTGTTTAGAATTAGCAACCATAACAACGATGACAAGTTGTTCAGTTGTAGTAATAAATATATATTAAGAACTAGCAACTAGAATTAGCAACTTTCTAAAATTAGTCAAATAGTCAATAAATTACTTATTAGCTCACAAAGGCATCCACATAACACAACATCCAAGTGAAAGAAATAATATAAACTGGGTACACTTTGCACGCAAAACGGAAGGAAAGTTTTAATAAAAATCAAACACTGTTTCTTTTTTCTTCACAAAAGTTAATGAATGGCAAATTCATGCATAGCAATAAGATCTTTTTATTTTTATGGAGTTTATAGGGCCAAAATATTTGAGAATCGCAATTTCCACCTTTGTCACGTCTGTCACGCAATCTCTTATTTGCTTGATTTCGTGTTTTTTAGCGCTTTCTTAGAGAGAACGATTTAATTTCCCCAGACAAAAAGTGACATCAATTGAAAGGCCATTTCTTCCTGACTTTATTTCCAAAATATCAGTTTATTTGATATAAAGGTAGCATGGCAAATAATTTCTTAAATTTACCTTGTCATTTTCATAGAGAAAGAGTGGGATTTCTTTCAGATCTCTCTTAGTGTCATGAATTTATTTCAACGTCATAGAAATTATAGAATAAAATCTGGAAAAGATGTAGAATATGCTGATAACAAGTGGATGTCTTCAGGTTTTATAGTAAAGGCAAGTGGTTTGCTTAAAAACCACTAATTTTCAAGTCGAATTTTCCCGTGTCTGACCGTGAAATTTATGATCGTCATTTCCTGCCAAGAGAAAAAAGTTATTTGACAAATGAATTGCATGGCGATGAATAACTCATTATGGACTACTGACAGCCAAAGTTTGAGCGATTTTGAAATTTTGAAGTTTGCCACTCAATGTTTGATTTTTGTGGACACCTGCTCTTAAATGTTCTATCGAGCACTGTAGGCTTGTTCCCAGTGGTCCTCAAGTTTAGACCATGCCAGGCTCCTAAGGCCATCCTGGTTTGTATTTTCGCGTTTCATGGGGTCCAGGGAAATTTTTTTACGGCATAATTACGAGCATAATAGCAACAGTCGACCATAATTTGGAGCATAATAGTTTGTTTTGCGGACAATGCCAAATGGCATAATACTCGATTTTAGGAGCATAATGTGTCAAGTACTTGTCGGTAAAACGCGACATCGAAAGAGAATATATTTAGTGTCATTATTGCGGTTTTCAATAACATGCGAACTCTGAAGTTCAAAGCCCAACTGACGATTGTTTCGCTGCCGTCAATCAAAATTATGGCGAAAGCCAAAACCTTGAAACACAGAAGGTTAAGTCTGCATACGAGCCTAGTGGCCCATCAGGCTGGAGCTTATCCCGGTTTCCGTAGCATGAAGCGACTAGGAGTATTTCTACTCCCCCCTGGATGGGATGCCAGTCCATCGCAGGGTTACCCCCAGCAGTAAATTCGCCGGTACCCATTTATACACCTGGGTGGAGAGAGGCACTATGAGAGTAAAGTATCTTGCCCAATAACACAACGCAGTGGCCCGGCCAGGGCTCGAACCCGGACCGCCCGATCCCGAGTCCAGCGCACTAACCATTAGGCCACCGCGCCTCCCACAAAATGGATCGAAATCTACCAATCACGACCGACAGACGTGACCTTTTGACCCGGCTGAAGTGATTTTCTGTTTCCCGAGAGGTCCGCTTAGATGATTGACGGCAGGGAAAAAGGTTATCCGTTGGTCGAGGTTGAATTTCAGAGTTCGCATGAAAACCGCACTATGTGTTTGTTGTTCATCGTGGTGTAAGATAGTGATGAACGTTTGTCTCACGATGGAATCGCTTTAAGTTGTTGATCGCGACGTTTCGACTGCAATACTGCTAGTCTTCATCAGGAGGTGAGGTCTAGCCTGCGAGCATGCCCTCCGCCTTCTCTTCATTTTTTCGTGCGGAGAGCCTGCTTGCAGGCTAGATGAGGTCGATTGTTTGGTGTCGCTACTTGTAGCACGTTGGTTCGCTGCTTATGCTAAGTGTTAATATAAGCTCTGCAAGTCGGGTCGTTTATCGCTTTAAGATCACACCAATTGGGTATGACGGTGTACAACGATTCTATGTCCATGGTAAAGATGAAGCACCGCTTGTCGTTATCAGGGTCGAAATGAAAAGAATCGAAAATCTGTCATAACATGTTAAAATCTTTGTACTGCATATCTAAGTTATAGTTTACAGTAGTGTATTGTGTAATAGGAAAATGGAAGTGTAGCGAGTTTCCTGTAAGTGTAATGTGTGTGGGTGTGTATGTGTGTGTGTGTGTGTGTGTTCGTAACAACATGTTCGTAATAACAATGTGTACATGTTTTGTAAGAAACCATAAAATCAAATTAAGTATTAAAATACAAAAAAAAAAAAAATGTTAAGTGTTAATATAAGCTCTGCAAGTCGGGTCGTTTATCGCTTTAAGATCACACCAATTGGGTATGACGGTGTACAACGATTCTATGTCCATGGTAAAGATGAAGCACCGCTTGTCGTTACCAGGGTCGAAATGAAAAGAATCGAAAATCTGAAGTGCATGATTTGTGTCTTGACGTACAAGCCAAGTCCACGCAACAGGGGAGCCATCACGACATCCAGGTATGCTGGATGAGGTGATGGCTCCCCTGGTGTAACGGGTGTCTACAAAACAAAATAATCAAAGATCTCTTCGAGATTCGCCTATTTTGCATAGAGTATGCGTTGGGAAAACGTTACTATATAAAGCGATTTGCGATGCATTCACCCATTGACTCCCAGTCTTGAAGGCTTTTATTAGCGTGCACCCACCCCCTCAAACATTCCTGGCTCTTTAACGGCATTTAACATAAACGTGCGAGTGGAAAAAAATATACCATATGCATACTAAATTCAGACAAATAATTCCTTTCTGAAGTAAACTTTTATTACAACTAGACACGCTGAAAGACCAATTCATGATTTGAAATGTTAATTATCAACCTTGATAAATTGATCCCAAACCAAACTTGAAGACGGTGAAAAAAATTTCTTCACCTCCGCGCGTCATTTTAACAACTCGCAAAAACACGAACTCTTTCTACAAAATATAACGCTAGTTCGAAACACTGGTGAAAGGTAGGCTTTCATTCTGTACAACTGTCACTGACATTTATTTAACCACCAGCGGTATTATCTTGGTACAGAAAAGCGGTAACTGGGGATAATAATTTGCGAATCATGGTGCCGTCCCGGCATAGTCAATCGAACATTCGAAAATCGAACTCAATCCGTGGATTGAGTTCGATTGAGTTCGGCAATCGAACGAAATTGAACACCAGACTTTCAGTGAGTTCGATTTCCGAACAAATCGAACTCAATCCATCTGATTGTGTTCGATTGGGTTCGGAAACCGAACTCAATCGAACACAATTAAATGGATTGTGTTCGATTGGTTCTGGTAAACCTATACAAAGCAAGCCCAAAGCAAGCCCATCAAAACAGGTTTTTCTTGCGCGTTTTTACAATTTATTCTTATAACAGAAACCCCATTTATAAACTGTCCACGGCATTTAAGAGAACAGAACAGAACAGAACACGTTGAAGGTGACCTAATTGTCCATGCTCATTTGCAATTCGGAATGCACGGCCTGTCTCGCCTATTTTCTTTATCCACAGCGCATCTGAAGCCATTTCTGCGGAATTTCTTCGTTTACGAAACACACGTGCGCTACACTCCGGGTTGAAGTAACTCGAGCTTCCAAGATCTGGTTATGGATTTTCAACGCCTGTTTTACACAAATCACGAGTTCGAAAATCGAACGTTCGATTGGGTTCGTATAAACACTCACATTGCCTTTTGTGCTATCCATCACTATAACTAATAACAAAAAAATACTTGTTTGCATTTTCCGAAGTACTGTAGTAAATCTTTGCATGTAAAAGGTCGGCTTTTACTTGGGGTAGAAGAGCACAGAACGCGTCATCAGAATGGAATGAGTCAAAAGCAAAATTAGTCATAATTTAGGCAGAGCAGAGATAATGTATGTAAAATAAGTAAATAATTTGGTAACGGACCTCACTCATTCCCTATCTGGAAGCGCGGAAATGTGGAAATCTGGCAATGAATACTTAATGCTTAATATGAAACAACCGTCTATCTCTGGAAGCGTGGAAATGTGGAAATGTGGAAATCTGGCAATGAACACTTAATACTTAATATCAAACAACCGTCTATCTCTGGAAGCGTGGAAATGTGGAAATGTGGAAATCTGGCAATGAACCCTTAATACTTAATATGAAACAACCGTCTATCTCTGGAAGCGTGGAAATGTGGAAATCTGGCAATGAACACTTAATACTTAATATGAAACAACCGTCTATCTCTGGAAGCGTGGAAATGTGGAAATGTAGAAATCTGGCAATGAACACTTAATACTTAATATGAAACAACCGTCTATCTCTGGAAGCGTGGAAATGTGGAAATGTGGAAATCTGGCAATGAACACTTAATACTTAATATGAAACAACCGTCTATCTCTGGAAGCGTGGAAATGTGGAAATGTGGAAATCTGGCAATGAACACTTAATACTTAATATGAAACAACCGTCTATCTCTGGAAGCGTGGAAATGTGGAAATGTGGAAATCTGGCAATGAACACTTAATACTTAATATCAAACAAGCGTCTATCTCTGGAAGCGTGGAAATGTGGAAATCTGGCAATGAACACTTAATATGAAACAAGCGTCTATCTCTGGAAGCGTGGAAATGTGGAAATGTGGAAATCTGTCAATGAACACTTAATACTTAATATCAAACAACCGTCTATCTCTGGAAGCGTGGAAATGTGGAAATCTGGCAATGAATACTTAATACTTAATATGAAACAACCGTCTATCTCTGGAAGCGTGGAAATGTGGAAATGTGGAAATCTGGCAATGAACACTTAATACTTAATATGAAACAACCGTCTATCTCTGGAAGCGTGGAAATGTGGAAATGTGGAAATCTGGCAATGAACACTTAATACTTAATATCAAACAACCGTCTATCTCTGGAAGCGTGGAAATGTGGAAATGTGGAAATCTGGCAATGAATACTTAATATGAAACTACTGTCTATCTCTGGAAGCGTGGAAATGTGGAATAATAATTTCAGGGGGTGGAATATGTAGGTGTGTAATCCAGTGGGTTTTGATTCGTGACTTCTGATAGTCGAGATTAGATTCCACTCTTCCCCCTTCTGAAAAGGTTAAAGCTAAAAACACCTCTTAACAAATTGTCTATATACAATAATGCATGCTTTTTCTTTTCTGAAAAAGCATGCATTATTGTATATAGACAATTTGTTAAGAGGTGTTTTTAGCTTTAACCTTTTGAGATCAAAATAATAACACATAGCGATGAACAATGATGGTCTGAATAAAGGGCAAATACTTTATGCTCAAAATGGTTATAAATTCAAATATGTGCACTGGAGAAGATGTCATGCATTCAAAACATGCTCTAGGTAGCTGTTCTAGAAAATTTCTTCAGTGACACGGGACAGTATGTTCTTGATCAGAAGTCACGAATCAAAACCCACTGGATTACACACCTACATATTCCACCCCCTGAAATTATTATTCCACATTTCCACGCTTCCAGAGATAGACAGTTGTTTGATATTAAGTATTCATTGCCAGATTTCCAGATTTCCACATTTCCACGCTTCCAGAGATAGACGGTTGTTTCATATTAAGTATTAAGTGTTCATTGCCAGATTTCCACATTTCCACGCTTCCAGAGATAGACGGTTGTTTCATATTAAGTATTAAGTGTTCATTGCCAGATTTCCACATTTCCACGCTTCCAGAGATAGGCGGTTGTTTCATATTAAGTATTAAGTGTTCATTGCCAGATTTCCACATTTCCACATTTCCACATTTCCACGCTTCTAGAGATAGACGGTTGTTTCATATTAAGTATTAAGTGTTCATTGCCAGATTTCCACATTTCCACATTTCCACGCTTCCAGAGATAGACGGTTGTTTCATATTAAGTATTAAGTGTTCATATCCAGATTTCCACATTTCCACATTTCCACGCTTCCAGAGATAGACAGTTGTTTCATACTAAGTATTAAGTATTCATTGCCAGATTTCCACATTTCCACGCTTCCAGAGATAGACGGTTGTTTCATATTAAGTATTAAGTGTTCATATCCAGATTTCCACATTTCCACATTTCCACGCTTCCAGAGATAGACAGTTGTTTCATACTAAGTATTAAGTATTCATTGCCAGATTTCCACATTTCCACGCTTCCAGAGATAGACGGTTGTTTCATATTAAGTATTAAGTGTTCATTGCCAGATTTCCACATTTCCACGCTTCCAGAGATAGACGCTTGTTTCATATTAAGTATTAAGTGTTCATTGCCAGATTTCCACATTTCCACATTTCCACGCTTCCAGAGATAGACGGTTGTTTATTAAGTATTCATTGCCAGATTTCCACATTTCCACATTTCCACGCTTCCAGAGATAGACGCTTGTTTCATATTAAGTATTAAGTGTTCATTGCCAGATTTCCACATTTCCACATTTCCACGCTTCCAGAGATAGGCGGTGTTTCATATTAAGTATTAAGTATTCATTGCCAGATTTCCACATTTCCACATTTCCACGCTTCCAGAGATAGACGGTTGTTTCATATTAAGTATTAAGTATTCATTGCCAGATTTCCACATTTCCACATTTCCACGCTTCCAGAGATAGGCGGTTGTTTCATATTAAGTATTAAGTGTTCATTGCCAGATTTCCACATTTCCACATTTCCACGCTTCCATAGATAGACGGTTGTTTCATATTAAGTATTAAGTATTCATTGCCAGATTTCCACATTTCCACATTTCCACGCTTCCATAGATAGACGGTTGTTTCATATTAAGTATTAAGTATTCATTGCCAGATTTCCACATTTCCACATTTCCACGCTTCCAGAGATAGACAGTTGTTTCATACTAAGTATTAAGTATTCATTGCCAGATTTCCACATTTCCACGCTTCCAGAGATAGACGGTTGTTTCATATTAAGTATTAAGTGTTCATTGCCAGATTTCCACATTTCCACGCTTCCAGAGATAGACGCTTGTTTCATATTAAGTATTAAGTGTTCATTGCCAGATTTCCACATTTCCACATTTCCACGCTTCCAGAGATAGACGGTTGTTTATTAAGTATTCATTGCCAGATTTCCACATTTCCACATTTCCACGCTTCCAGAGATAGACGCTTGTTTCATATTAAGTATTAAGTGTTCATTGCCAGATTTCCACATTTCCACATTTCCACGCTTCCAGAGATAGGCGGTGTTTCATATTAAGTATTAAGTATTCATTGCCAGATTTCCACATTTCCACATTTCCACGCTTCCAGAGATAGACGGTTGTTTCATATTAAGTATTAAGTATTCATTGCCAGATTTCCACATTTCCACGCTTCCAGAGATAGGCGGTTGTTTCATATTAAGTATTAAGTGTTCATTGCCAGATTTCCACATTTCCACATTTCCACGCTTCCATAGATAGACGGTTGTTTCATATTAAGTATTAAGTATTCATTGCCAGATTTCCACATTTCCACATTTCCACGCTTCCATAGATAGACGGTTGTTTCATATTAAGTATTAAGTATTCATTGCCAGATTTCCACATTTCCACATTTCCACGCTTCCAGAGATAGACGGTTGTTTCATATTGAGTTTTAAGTGTTCATTGCCAGATTTCCACATTTCCGCGCTTCCAGATAGGGAATGAGTGAGGTCCGTTACCAAATTATTTACTTATTTTACATACATTATCTCTGCTCTGCCTAAATTATGACTAATTTTGCTTTTGACTCATTCCATTCTGATGACGCGTTCTGTGCTCTTCTACCCCAAGTAAAAGCCAAAAGGTCGTAAACTGAACACAATTATTAAATAAACAACAACGCGATGGTAAGTCGGCCACACGCTGCATATCAGATGTCACCATGTGCTTTTCAAATCAATACGCTTCAGAAGCCTAAAATTCCAAACGAAAACTGGGCAAATGAAAGAAACTTGAAGGAAGTTTTGTTTTAGATTAATTCTCATTTCAAGATGTAGCTACTAATGTATCAAAGCTTCAAAATTCTGCATATTTTTGAAGCCGTGAGATCCTTCATTATTCACGCTAAAGCTTAAGTTTAATTTTAGCCCGACGGCTTTTTGCAGTCAATTTTTCACTAAGTGGCTTTACTGATCCTTCTAAAAATTCCAGTTAAGTTCCATTTAAGTTCGAAGCAAATATTGTACATTACCATTTTCCTGTCTGAAGTCTTGAGAAGCTGCATTAAGTCGTGATCAAGTCCGTGAATTGTGGTCAAAACAAAGATTGCGTGACGAGCTTAAAATACTTCTTTCAATGAAGACGACAAACAATAGACTTGTAACATGAGAAAATAGCATTGGCCAATATCCTCTGACAATGAAGATTCGCAGCAGCTTTCAAGCATGCAAAACTAAGCGACTCAATCGATGAACAGCACAGATTTTTGAAAAATACCTACCTGTAGTTTCCAAAAGGCTAGACAGGTTAAATGACGAGCGACGCGTGAAAATAACTTCGGGATCGAGAAGTGCTGACGCATTCCTATCCAGTGACGTTTTTATCGCCCACAGCGAAAAGTATTCCCTTGACAAATTAAAACAGTCCCTTGAGAGTATACAAAAATGTGGGTCAGAGAGTGCCCCGATCATCCCAATTCTTACCATTTTCCTTGGTAACCAAGCAAAATAGTCGAAAAAATCGAGAACTACAAACAAGATCCCCTTACGAGAGGAATGACTCAATTTTATTCAAATGAAAGACGAAAACTGGAAATTCTAGAAGGCGGCCAAAAAAGTAATAATAACAACAACAACAACAACAAAAACCAAGAGTGAACATATGAACACTTTGTTCTTTACATATTAAACGTACATGTGCAATGATTTTGCGGTCTCGTTTAATCAGCTGTTTGCCTTTCTTCCTCCGATCTCAACTATATTCGTAAGGGTGGCTATTGATACCTTCAACACAGCATTTTGCTACAACTTTCCTGATTCAGTAGACTACGAATAGTTTCTCTTTTTTCTTAGTCCATCGAGCGTGATTTCGCCTCCACATTTCGCGCGGCCAGCTTTCCACTTGCACTTATGACGTTATTTCGCTTCATGCTCGACGGACTGTGAAAAAAGGGACACACTGCTACAGTGTAGGACAATTCTAGACTTTAGAAACAGTTGGCACAACTAGAAAACAAAACCTGTATACTTGCACACTAAACCTCTTTTATGTTTTACAATTTGCTGGGCTATGAGATAGGTTCGATACATTTATTTGAAAACGGATTCACTTCAGACTCCACGTTAAGGTCAGTACCGGAAAGTAGGTTTCAAATGAGCCTTTTCTAGTCAAGCACGTTATAAAACAGAAAAACAAGGTTTCCTTCTCGTCCCTATTGAAAAGTGGGTATAATTTTCCCCTTACTCTTGCTAACTTAGATCAGAGCTCATATTACATCGAAGGAGTTGTCACAATGGTTAAAGCCATTTTTCGATACAGCTATTTCGAGAAAGGTTGTCGAAGAAAAGCACACAAGCGCACGCGACAAGACCGATAGATAGTATGGGTAGTAGAGCTACTGCAGGTGCCGAATACTAATGAGATATCACGACATGACAAACGTGAATTTTCACATTTTCTTTCTCTCTAGACATGTAGGTACGTTCAGCCACGCTGAATTTTAGAAGAATTTTCCAAACTCAGACATGCGACAGTAAAAGTAAAGCTACAGATAAAGACCTCCTGAGAAGAAAAACAAATTTTCCACGTGCAAACTTGTTCATTTCCTCTACACTAATATGCAAAATTCTTACACTTTGGTGCTTTTTTTCAGACAACCTTCCTCCAAATAGCTGTATGCAAATTTCCTTTATAGGTAATAGTGGTTTTTCTGAGAAGCAAAATATCAAAACGGTAATAATAAATTGAAAATGGACTAAACATGGATGGCTGCGACAGAGGAAGATATAGACGGATTACAAATAACAAACTTGAAACATTGGGCCTTTTTTTAAGACAAGTGGTCCGCGATAAGAACTCCTTTAAGATTATAAACTGCAAAAACTGGACAAAACATTTTCCGAGTTACATGCATAGTACAGAAGGCCGCGATATAAACAAGTATTCATCCGCTCCACATGCAATCAATTTACCGATACGCACAAAAAGCCAAGTACTGAGCGCTTTATCCTGTATCGCCTTTAATTCTAATGTCAACTATATTTCTCTATGTCAAGTAAAAATAATATGGCTATACCCAAGCTCAACTGGGCAGGCCCTTTGATATCTTTACTACTAACAAAAATAGACCAAGCTTCCGTATATCACAAGTTTGTGCAACATATAAATTACATTTCAATTGCCTAATGGTGTACGAATCTACCACGAAATATTCTCGATTCACCGCCTGGTTTTGCATGCCGAATGTCTAACCATGCTTTATAGTTATCCCCATACCACGAGTTATTTCCTTAGTTTTACGCTATTCTATAGTGGAAGCATGCAAAACCATGGTGGCATGGGCTTGAAACCATTTTATCTTCTAATACAAAATTAAAGAGCATTTGTCTCGCGTTTTTCTTCACGAGCTACATCATAAATTTTAACAAGAACAACAAAATAATCTGCAATTCCCAAGTACTACCGATGAGGCATTTGTTGATGAGGCGCTGTTTGCACCACAAAAGGTTGACCTGCCACATTTGCAGAGGGCACGAATGGCTGCGGTATTCTTACAACATATTGTCCACTAGAGTTTGACCCTGAATTCACTGCTACTGCCCAAGCAGTACCCTCTGTAGGCCATGGCGGCTGGGGCTCCCCAACAGGCCACTGATGCTCTTCCATGTTTGGTGTCCATTGTACGTTATCAGGGCCATTGGGCCACGGTCCATTTATAACAGCACCACTATAACTTGTCACAGGAGCCTGGGCACCTTGAGAGCTCTGCAAATTCGAAAAACTGGTATTTCTTGGCCCAGAGAAAGTGCCCAAAGGTTGCTGGGTGACCGTTGTTTGAGAAACCACCTGGGCCCCAGTTCTTGTGGGCGCAGGAGTTGAAACAGTTTGTACAGGTGGAACCTCTACAGGCACAACACGATCCCGCTGAAGCTGGTTCACCTTGATCTGATTAAGACTCAATTTTGGTTCCATTTTTCCAACCGACACTTGTCCCAGCACTGCAGAGGATGGGGGTTTCTTCTTCGTCTTGCTCTCAAACTGAGCTAATTGTTCAATTTCTTTATCGATTCCAGAGAAAGACTTTTTAGAAATGTTTAAATTTGCTGCCAACGTTTCGGGGCTGTATCCATTGATCTTAGAATGGTCTGTTGGCTCCAGTGGTTCTTCTGTGCTGCTCTTGTGTCGAACTGGAGCTTGCTGCTGTGCCGTACCCTGGTGTTGTTCTTTTAATCTTTCTTTCTTCATCTGAGCCTGGAAAGCGTCTTTTAATTGTTGCTGTTGCTGTTGTACGCGTTGCTGGTGTTGCCGCACTTTTCTACTTTCAACTTTCTTTTTAAATGTTGTCAATTCCTTTTCATGTCTTTTCTCTAAATCGTCTTTTTCTTTGCGTTGTCTGGCAAAAAGAAAGGAAGGAAGGACACATTGGCTACATAAGTACCGTCACGAGTGATTCGGTTTAGCGCCAATAAGCGCTCCCCTTGAATGTTGCTTTGTTAGTAAGTGCCCCTATTCCAATAAGCACCCTTAACTATGTACTGCTTCAATAACAGTGCCTTTACAATACACCGCCGAGATCATCCGTGGTTCGTCTTACTTCTGAACAGCCAAATGCCCACATTAGCAGTCTAAGCTTCTCCTTTAGACGAAACATCATTCTCATTTTTGTTTTACACATTTGGAAGTTAATGTCAGAACATAAACAAACAAATAAATAAACATGGCTTTATCAAGTCGAGCAGCTGCACGAGATTAAAAGGTAGCAGCTCCAGTAAAACGAATTGCAGTCAGCTCAAGGTTCAGATCGCGGGGCTGATTGCGGTTCGTACGTATAAATAACATTCTTATACCTTGCACGGAGTTTCTTTAGTTCTTCCTCTTCTTCTGGAGACAAATCTAATGAGATTTGCAGTATTTGTTCGAAACCTGCTTGGGACTGCTGCAAAGACCTTGTTTTCTGAACTAGTTTCTTCTGTAAAGAAATGACACAAAAATGTTAACTTCTACCAACTACAAACCACGTCTAGCTTTTCAGATCATGTTGTGTGTGTATAAAACGTTGCCTCTCGGGTTTTAGCAAGTGTGCCGTTACGATAATTCCTTACTATTGCATTGTGCATACTTGTTGCAAATAATTTTACGCTCCCAGTAAAAGTTAAGTGAACGATTCAAATAATAACGTTACTGGAAGCTGATTTTGTAAGGAAATATATGGTGAATATAACGTCCTCCTGCTTCTAAACGAATATTGGAATCTAAGTACAAATTTGTACTTCTGCAGTCAGTTGTGTAGTCAAGCGTACGCAAATTAGACATTCATAAAAAATTTTATGAAACTAACTGAATATAACAATGACTAACAGAATATTCTTGGAAAAAATAAAATACTTTTTGCTAGTATAACTGTCGTACAAAATGCGCCGGTTGTAATGGTTGGCTGAAACGCATTACAGATCTCGGCAGGTTCTGGTTTCGTGTAAACGGCTTTTTTTTTAAATCAAGAAGAGCACTGGATTTTGTACGAAAGACTGTCACGCTTCTGTGGAGGAGAATACAAAGATCAAGCAGGTAGTTGAACATAATAGCTTACTTATCATCTCATTCTAAAACCCGAGTACTTTTCCTGTCTTATTTTGCCTCATCCGCGGAGACCCAGGCGAAGTTAGTCGGGCCGACACAAAGTAAATCTGGACAAACTCGAAGCGACAAAACTTTTCAAGAAGGGCGGAAAGAGCCCCCAGGAAATGATTTCCAAACGGCACTTTCGTGTGTTCTTACACAGTGGTTGTTGCATCAGCCATATTTTCATTTTAATTCACATTAGAAAGGCTTAAAAAGCCGCTAAATCATTTCGGATGTCAGAAAGAAAGGCATTTCAAAATGCACAGGGAAATCTTCGTTTGGATTGATCACAGGTATCCTAACTAGTGGCTTGCTTACCTGTGCGATGCACTGGAGAAATTCGTTTCCCTGGGGTCATTCAGCCCTTCCTGAAAACTTTCGCCGCTCCGACATTTGCCGAGTTTACTTCGTTTTGCCCCGACTAACTGCCCCTGGGTCTCCGAGGATGATTTTGCCTAACACATGTATATTTTTAGTTGATTTTTTTTCTGTAAATGCCATTATATTTCATGACCAGTAAATTTAAAAGTTAACGCGATGGTTTACACACTCACCCAATTTTCATCAGATGCACTTTACTTGTTGTTTTGTTTTTTGTGCAAAAAGATTCGTTATAAATCGGCTTAGACTCCCGCATGGTCTCGCACTTAAAAGTAAGCTAAAAGTGATAAAGGACCGTTATTATATAGCTCCAAATAAATATCCTAGTAAATTGCAAAGCTGCTTTTCAATTTGTCCTGGGTGTTATGTTAATGATTCTATTTGATTCTAATAAAGTAAATGTATGAAGTTGTTTGTCTTACGAAAGTTAGTACATTAATTTATCTGTATAAACAGAAGACATGGGGCTGGAAAGACATAAGAAATGGCTAATTAACATTTAATTTCCACTAAACTTTCTAGTAAGCCCTGTGTTAAAAAAAAATTCAAGATTTGTACCTGTTCTCCATCCTGCCTTACAAGTGACTGCAAATTATCATTTTGTCCACTGTTCTTTCTTGCTTGATCTTTATTAGAGACTGTAACTTGATTACTTGAACTCTGTCCATCGAGAATGGTCTGGGGTGAGCTGGAAAACGCATGCATATTCTGCACACCTGGCTGAGAGCCAACAGAATTTAGGCTTTCCATTGACGAGCTGGGTGTCAGAGATGCATTCGAGCCCATACCAGCAGCCGTTGTCACATCTTGAAGGGTAATTTCTACAGGTTGTAATGGTGGTCTAGCTTGGTCTGAAGTCTCAGATGATGGTGTACTAGGCCTGTCAGAAGGCGTCGAAACAATGAATCTTCCCTGAACAAACTCACTTACTGAAGACAGTGCTACTTCCTTCTCAGTAGAACCACTTGTTGGCAACTCATCGTCTGATGAAACGACACATTCAACTTTAGGTTTGTCGGTATTAAGTTCCTCTCCTGATATCTGAGATTCAAATTTAACATTGTGCTGTGGTAAAGCTTGTTCATCAGAAGCGGAATTTTCAACAGGATGAAAAGCATAAGTTGGAGTTGGAGGCCTACAATAGTTCGATGAAGGTTCGATTTGCAGCTGCTTACCACCAGCCTTTGAAGCTTGCACTTCAAAATGTATTTGTATTTGTTCTCCTTCACGCAAAGCTGTTAGCGTTGGTTCAGTGTGTGATATCTCGACATGATGGTGTTGTTTTGAACTAGTAGTATCACCAGCTACCTGCTCTGAAGAGAATAAACTTTCTTTTCTTGCCAACTTCTCATGTAATACCATATCATCAGAAAGCTCCTGATTAAGTTCTGATTCAGGTTTTCTTGAAATGTCTTCATTTTCAATGTTTCTCTCAGTATTGCTGAAGGTGTTCAAGGCTGAAGGTGGTTCAGATGTATTTTTTTCGAACTGAACTTCTGATGATGGTCTGTTGTTTAAAACAGGATCCTCGACTTTCCTGACAGTAAAGCGTCTTTTAGCGGCTCCTGGTTGAGGTAATGCAGATTGTACACTGTCAACAGGTGACTGACTTCTTTCAATTCTATCATTCTGTGTTGCTGAATTAGCAGCAGTTTCTGAAGTAGTTTCTGCAGCAGCTGTTTGTGGCGTCATTGGGCGTGGTTCCTTTGTAACCATTTCTTTGACCAGGTCCTGGTCAGATTTTTGTATTACCTCAGCACTCCCAGAGTCTTTACAAGTATTTTGATTCTCTTCTACAGCAGAAACCGGCTTGTTTTCTTGAGGCTGTTGAACTTGTTGATGAGGGACAGGATTCAACACAACTGGCTGCCTGGCCTTTTCTTCAGCCTTTGTTAGCGGCGGCACGGATGCTGGTTGTGCCTGAGACACTTCAGTAGGCTGTTCGGGAGAATTAGGCTTTTGCTCTGACACAGTCGACTGTTTTTCATCTGGTTGTGATATTTCACTAAGAGCAAGTTCATTTTCAGCTTGAGATGCGACTGTGTCCATTTTCCTGGTAGTCGCAGTTCCATCCACAAAGAAAGGAATCTCTCTTGGATGCGGGCTCTCCAATGACTGCAACATCAAAAGGAAATGACGAATGTTTTCTTTATATAGCAACAGGTTATGTGTTAGTAGCATTATCCTTAACACCTGCTCAGTAATTTGGGTATAGATAGAAGGTCATCAATGATAACAATCTAAGGCAAAGTCTTGTCGTCACTGCAGGTTAAAATCATTCACGTTTATGTTATACGTAGACTCATTTATTATCCCCACACACCCACACACAATAAAGTTAATAAATTGCATTTACGGTGGCTGATAACGGTTTCCAGACCTAAAACTTTGATGGGTCAGTACCACAACTGTTTATCAGTTGCTATTACAGTAATAGTATGAAACAATCGCCCAATCATTGGTCGACAAGTTGTGATCATTTTCTTGAAATTAGTGGTTACCATAGCAATAGTATAACCTGTTAAAACAACCTTAATTTTCAGCTTTTAGTGCCAATAACTCAAAAATTAGTTTGATGACCCGCATTTTTTACTATTGAGTTATCATCAGCATGTCATGATACAACTTTTGGCAGTTTGAAAATGTTCTATCAGAAGGGTTCAGAGCCACCTTAGTTTTTAAAAAATTAAGGCGGCTCTGAAGCCAAAAGTTGGCTAGTGTTAGTTGGATGATTGACAGATGTGTTACATTCCAGCATGTACTAAAACCTGAAACAATAAAATGGCGAAACCACCAAAACGAAATAAACGGCACGCAATGCATGCAGAAGCGATGACGTTTCACAAGGGGTCTTTAAGAATTTTCAGGAAATTTGACAGAAAATTTCAAGAAAGTTAATAAAAATAGCTGACAACTTCTGTGTTGAATGATTGTTCGACAAAAGTTGCGTTATGTTGCAGGGAGATATCTGATACTGACGACATATGATACAAGGTCAAACGCTGTCTTGAAATTGTTGAGCCCTTTTGTTTTAAAAAAAATTAAAGATTTCTGTTTACTAAATCTTATAAAACACGTCAAATATAATTAGTCTCTTTCACTTATACTTAGAATTAGTCCTTTCTAACTGCCCGGGAGTATTTTGCTTTAAGTTCTACGCAGTGCTTTCTTGTTGAGTTAAACTTGATTTCTTTTCTACTGACATTTATTCCTGAACAACTTCTGTGTTGAATGACTGTTTGACAAAAGCTGTGTTATCTTGTAGCGCGACATCCGATACTGACGACATACGATACAAGGTCAAACGCTGTCTTGAAAATGTTTAGCCCTTTTCTTTTAAAAAATGTAAAGATTTCTGTTTACTAAACCTAATAAAACACATCAAATATAATTTATGTCTTTCGTTTATACATAGAATCAGTCCTTTCTAACTGCCCGGGAGTATTTTGCTTTGAGTTCTACGCCGTGATTTCTTGTTGAGTTTACTTGAATTCTTTTCTACTGACGTTTATCCCTGAAGTTAGTTCCAAATTTTATTCGGTTCTAGAAAGATCGGTCGATTGCAACAGGCAACAGATCCCATCCGTCCACTCGCACGACGACAAGAACAAGAACACAAACCATGCACCTAGTTCCCAATGCTCTTCGGTTCAATTCAGGGAGTAATCGCGCTCACACCGTAACACCAAAAATTCCATAAATTCCATCGCTTTTTCGCTTTACAGCATTAACCGATGACGTCATTATATGACGTCATCGCTTAACAAATGTATAGAGTATTACCCTAACCAACAAATAAAAGCTAACTGCAAGCAAACCGGAGTGAAAGCTAACCACAAGCAAACCAGAGTGAAAGCTAACTGCAAGCAAACCAGAGTAATAGCTAATTGCAAGAAAGCCGCAGTAAAAGTAACCACAAGCAAGTTTTGTTTTGTTTCGGGTTTTAGTACAAGCCCTACATTCTTTATAAAGGTACATACAGTAACCTAAACCAGGGCTTAGATAACCACGCACCGGTTGTTGTGTTGTGATGCCTTCTGAGGAGATCTGGGTTTCCAGCACTGCCTTTTCACCTGTGCTTTCTGCTCCAGGTTGGCTTTTGGCTTTCTGGACTCTTCCCTTCGCTTCAACTATTACTCGACGAAGCTGATCCTCAAACAGCTGTTTGTTACACTCTTGCAAATGGCCTGCTTCCATCTTTATAAAGAAAAATAAATACAACCAAAATATAAATCAATCAATTATCTGTACATACTAGGGCTGCTATACCTTCTGCAAATAGAGCATTCTAATCACTAAATTTTGTCCAATTCAATTCAACAACCAGTCAAATGTTAAGCTGAAGAACCAGTTACTTTAAGAAATTAAACCAACTCAGAACAACAAAAGTTTTGGCTACCAACTTGTTGTAATGACAAAAAAAAAGCAAGATTCCTGCTGATGGCATTTTCCAGATGGGAGTAAAATGTTTTACCCTGCAGCCTCTTCCATCTTTCTACTAAAATTGGGAAGAGACCAGGGCACGACAAAAGTGCTGTCCGATAGCCTGGGGCTAGAGGAATGATTCTCCGGGCTAGTGTCTTTAGATTACGGGTTGCCCGACGGGCAAGCCGGGCGGCAAGCAACTTTTTTTATGGCAAATTCAGAAATAAGTGTGGAGCAAACAGTTCGTGAGGGAAAGTGAAACAGTACAATTTTTTTTCTAAGTTGAAATGAGCAATGCAATGACAATGGCTTTACAGAACATGGAAGTATATTATCAGCTGTATTATGGCCTTTCAGTTTTGGAATTCTCGTTTATGTTCAAATTTTGATACAAAGTCTGTTGTTACTGCAACAAGCATTTGTTAAATCAAGTGTTTCTATGTAAGTACTGTAGAATTAGTTGATCCATGCTCCACATTAATAATTAGCATGTAGTTTGCCACGTAAATAAATTTTATTGTCTTTATTGAATAAATTAATTTCGGGCTACCACCTCAGAGCTTCGGGCTAGTACAATGGAATAACAGCTTGCCCTTTGGGCAAGCTGATTTTTTTATTTTTGTCTCGCCCTGAAGAGACTCTGCTAATGGCCGTGAATTTCTTTAAACTGCTGCTCTTTAATGGATGAGTCAGTCCAGTTTTAACCTGGTCAGGCAAGTTTTCCACTGTTGCGCATGATCAATCGTATAAATTGCTGACTTTTTCTGCACCTATGGTATTGTGGCCACTTCGCTTTTGTGCAAAGTATTTGAAAAAGCAGTGAATTCTGCTCTCTGTGAACTTCAGATTGGCAGATTTCATGCCTCACAGAACCACAATCATGTCTCTGTTCAGTTTTCTTAGTGCCAAGAACATTATGTTTGTATCTCTTTCAACCCGATATGACAAATTATTGATTTACCAAATTGAACACAACAGGCTTGGCAAATTATTCAATACTGTTACTTTACGGCTCTATAAAAAAGATAACTAATGATAATTAAGAAAAAGCCCAACACACTTTGAGAGATTAATACTTGCTGTTTAACAGCGTCAGTTCTTTTGCAGTAATGGTTGCGTTTAATAAGCAGTTAATTCAGCAGAATGACACTTGGTCGTTTTCTGTTTCACCATTAGCATGTGCACAAAAATTGTGCTCATCACCTTGAAACAAATAGCTCTGACTGGTCTGAAGAGAAATAATATTTCTGTCTCTCAGTCTGACACAGTTTGTCATGGCCATCTGATCAATGTACAAAACCACTGTGTTTACGATCTCTTGATGCCTTACTTACCATGTTTGCAGAAACTTCATCTGGCTCATCATCATCAATGCCAAACTTAAACGTTATCCTGTTATTCTTGTACGTGTCAAAACTACACTCAACCACTGGCCCCTCTGGAGAACCCTCAATCCTCTTCAACTGAATTCTGGGTAATCGTTCCTTCTTTCCTGATTTTGCAGCTGTTTTGCTGTCTTTTTTCTCTGAGGATTTATCTGACGGAGCAAGCACTGATGTAGCATTAAAAGCACAGCTCTGGCTTCCACTTGAGGTGAAGCCAGCAGACCCCACAGAGGTAACTTCATTTACTGAAGGTGCCACAGAAGAAACTGATGACATGGACGAAGCATTTGAGACATAACCAGAGGATATAGATGATGCTTCAGTTGCAGCAGTGCTAAATGTTGTTTCAGTTGGAGTTGTGAGAGCCATTGAAGGCAAAGGTTCCACCTCCTAAAAAGGATGCAAAAATTAATTAAAACAAAACATTTTTTCAATTGTTATCAATGTGGGCCCAATAATAAACAAATAACTAAACAAACGAACCAGCGAAACAAATGGACAAACCAAGAAACAATGTTTATTTGTCTGTAAATTGAAATTAACTGTGTAAAATATATAATAAAATCGAAAATACATACTGCAGCTGGTCACCCAAAATAAATCTTACTCAAAACTAGTAAGCATGCACAGTAAGCATTTGTGTTGTACCCAGGCTGGTTTTATGATGAATTTAAAATTAATAAATCACACTTTGTTCTCACATGCCTGGTTGCTATTCTTATTTTTAGCAGTACAGCCAATGCAAATTCCCTCTTTAATTTTTAAGATTTATTAAAACGTTGGAATTATTGATGAAACAGACCCACTTAGATAAGATTTGACTAAGACAGTTTGTCTAGGGACTCGTTTAATGCTTTTAACTTAAAGGGGCTTTGTCATGGATTTTAACAGATTTTCATACAGCCATAATTTATATTTGTGGCATTGAAAACCTAAAGGTAATGGGCCATTTTTATTAACAATTGCTATATTAAAGCACTGAAACTGTTAGAGCGGTTTTCACTTGAGTGTCGAAAGTAATTCGTGTTTGCTTTGGTTTTGCATTACTGCACTCAGTGATTGGCTTAAAACTCTCGCGCCACTTTCTCAACCAATCAGAAGTAAAACCAAGACTAATCGCGACTTGCTCGCGTACGTTTTCCCGCGCTTTGCGCCGGCTACATGTATTTGCTTTGAGTTTTGATTGGTTCACTGGATTGTCTGTGTCCTTTGTGATTGGCCAGAGTGATTACTTTGGTTTTGGTTTTACGACACTCATTTGAAAACTGCTCTAACAAGCAACTTTGGCTGTGGATGGCTTGGATGGAAATGGTTGCAACTTGAAAAATTAAGGCTTAACTTTTCAAGTTGTTTCTGAGTGTCGACAAAAATCAATATTTATAGCTTAAGTTCAATTTCTATCCAAAAATTAATTTCTCATGGGTTTAGTAGCCTGTGTACAGCCACCCCCTCCCCTCAAAAAAAAAATCAAGGAAAGGAGTGTCTGTGATTTGCCGTTGATAATCGTGTTCTGGACCACATGATTAATTTTGAAAATGCAAGAGTTATCGACAAAGGAAACTATCGCGTGCGAAAAACTCTCGAGTCATGGCACACTGCCATGACAACTGAGGCGGATAACAATGCTAGGTCATTACCCCAACAATATTCTATTCTTTTAAAATAGTTTTTCTTAATTCACCAAATTCTCTTTATTGCCACCTTATTATGCATTTTTATTCTGTAGTTTTTCACACATTTTTTAGCCTATATATTTAATCATTCGCGCCATTTTTTTATCATTCGTTAAAGGCTGTAGTTTGGCAGCCGAAAGCTCATTTTTACCAAAATTTTTAACCAGAGAACGTCTTAATTTTTAATCATCATGAACCCTGGTTACTCTTCTATTTTTAATTTTTTTCTGGAATGTTTGGAAAATGATCTGATTGGCTCTTTACTCAAAACGTGTTTTAATTGGCTTTAATTTTCGCCAGTAAGATTTCAAATCTACATTTGAATCATGTGGTGCCAGAACGTAACACAACAAACAACTGTCAAGGGAAGTAAAACCTAAACATCGAGCTCAACAGACAATACACTCGATCAAATGCAAGCTAGAAGCATAACCTTGACAACACAGAATGTCTCTCTAAACCAACCTTTTAGCTTTCTCAAAGTAAAGATACAACACTGTCTGACGAAGTCAGACAAAGATAAATATGTCATCTGTGATATGATCAATACAGCGCGGCATCACAGACATTTTAAAATGCAAGAAATCAACATTTTTCAGAATATTTCAGACCTTGAACTTCCAGAGTGGACACTTTGAGAGCTTAAAGCACACCTTGCAAAAAGAAATGAGTCAAAATAAACTGCACTAGCGAAACATCTGACAAATATGAAATTACGGAGGTAAAGGTGTCAAACTCCACAAACAGGAAACCTATGACCTCTACACATTTGCAAGGCCATAGTCTTACTGCAGTGGCTCTATTCAACTCAGCCTCCAAAAAATACAACATATAGTGCTCTAGTGAGAAGGAAAAAGGGTGAAAGGGTGAATTTAATATAAAATACGACAAATGTACAGATGTCACGAACATAGGAGTCGTGTAGGTCTGTCATCCCTGGCTGTCACCTCCATTTTACGATATGATAATTTATGTGAAATTTAAATTAAGAACAGCAGGATACTGAAACACGATTAACGATGGGGCAACACAGATGTCCCTTCCCCGATTCCCTTCCGCTAGGGTTTAGTTGTCTAGTACTCATTTCAGAACAGTTTAGATCATAAATCTGTGAAATTCGTGTGACGTAGCCCCTTTAAAACAACAGGGTGCACATTGGGTTATGAGCACTAATTTGCCCAATAGGGGTGTAGATAGATTTTTTGTTGGCCATCCCTGATACAAGTAACTCATTATATGATTGTAACCAAAGTTTGGAAAAAATCTGTTGGGGTAGAGCATTTACCAAGAAGGTCCTTATTTATCAACAAATATCTTACTATTGCTGAATGATAGTTGCAAGTTTTCCCAAAGTTTTGCAGCCTTCATGCTACGGCCAAAAGGAGTTATGACCCAAAGTTTGTGGTAGACAAGTGCATCCCAAAATACAACAGAGCCACCTAAAATCCTGTTATAATATTACAACCTCCTTTTGCCATACATTCTCTTAATAAAATCTGAACGACTTTCCCACAAGTTGCAAAGCAATCATTGAGGTGGTAGTCCACAGATACTGCAATGGCAAATTCCCCCCACCCACCCCCCCCCCTGTTGTTTTCAGATGTATCACCTACATTTTTTGTTTTGCTTTGAACAATAATCCAGAATCTTAAAACTATTACTAACTATTATTAACTATTAACTATTACATACCACTGGAGGTACTGTGACAGCTGTACTAGGCTCTGCTCCAGGGAGCACATCTTGATGCACTTCCTCTACAACACTAGCTACCTTCTGTCAGGTAAAAAAATATGACATTGCAGTTTTGAAATTATAGCTACACACAACTGTGAATGTTGTGACCATGCTTAAGTGATTGTTTAATTGAGTGAAGGGGTTTATTAGATAAGCAAACGTATTTTGTACGGTGGAGAAGGAAAAAACCTTCATTTTTTGTAAGTCACATGTATCAAAATTCTCAAGAAATGAAAATAGTTGAACTAGTTTAATACAATTCAATATATATATCTTCAATTATTGGCAGTTTCCTTATCTCTTAGTGGTACAAAGTCTCTCCTAAAGAATGAGATAATCAAGGTGTAAAAGTAAAAGAACTCAAACCCAACCTTTTCAGTAGTCTCCTGGAAAGCAGGAACTGTTCTTTCATCCATTGTTGCATGTGGACTGCTTCCACATTCTGCAATTCCCTCCAACCTTTGCACTGTACGATCAATGATACGTTTGGCACTGCTGAAACTGTTCTGTATGTGAACTTCAATTGCATCTGAAGATTCAAGCTCTTCACTGTAGTCTATCTCTTCCCGGTCATCCTTTTCCTTGTCTGATTCTGGAGCCTGCTGTTCTTTATCACTGTCCTCTCCTTCTGTTTTAATGGATTGTTCATCACTATCTTGCTTCTCCTTTTCTTTCTTGTCCTCCCCAGAAGCTTCACGCTTGGCATTGCGCTGGTTTAACATAACTTGAGCAATGCGGTCTCTGATTGACTTGGTCACTGCCTTTTGGTCCTCGTCATAAATAAACCCTTGCCTGACCTGTAAAATACACATTTTTTAAACATGAAGGCACAAAATGCAAGTTCTAATTTCAACCAAAAACATCTTATAAAGCTTACATAAATTAAATGTCAAATGAACCAAAATTTCGAAATTTCTTTTTTGGGGGCCAATTTGTTGATTAAGAACCAAATAAACATTTTCCGAAGTTTCAAAGTAATTGGACTTCGCAAAACAGAGAAATTTCAAGTTGAAAAATGCTTATTTTTGGCCTTCAGATATGTTGAAGCCATTTTGATTTTATTGACACAAATACCGTAAACACCGCAGATAAGCCGCACCCTGAATTTAGCAACTTAAATTTTGGAAAAAAAGTTTTTTTAAAGAGTCTTAAGAAGACTTCTTCATCAAATGTAACTCACTACGGCAATGAAACTTAATTGAACATCAAAGTTTTACTGATGATTTAAGCTTTTTAATACAATGAGCATCATTTCCTTTAAAGGAGCACTGTCGCGTGTCAAGATGGAGGGAGATTCTGCTGTTCATGACCCACAAGTTGTACACATTTGTGAGCCAACTGTCGGATATAAACTTCTTGCACAAAGAGAGTTTTGTAATCAATTTGTCATCGAAGTGCTAAACCGCAAAGTTCGACCACAGGAATACTCGAGAATAGTGTTGAATTTTCTCGCTCGTGGAGGCCGGGTATCAATTACACTATAACTATAATTACACTATACGGAGTGTAAAAGGAAACTGCTGTCTGTAGTAATGCACGCACACGTTTAATCGCACAGACACGAGAATGTTTCGACTTCACTGGATTTAAACCTTTGATCTTGAACAATCTTGCCTTGTAAACTGCAAAGCAACACAAGAGGGCGATGAAGGGAAAGAAGTTTATTGCGTTGCTGTTTTCGGCTCAAAATTGCAGCTGAAAAAGGAGGTTAACTGGCCAAGCGTTTCGGTAAAGCTTTATTTGTTTTTCTTGTCACTTGAAACAAGTACAGTTGCCTTCAGAACTGTGTTGAATGAATTTTTATGTTTCTTTCTTGCCCTGAATTTAACATCCTTCCAATAATTTTGTCAGGAATATTTCTTTTTTGCTTTCTTGTTTGCTTTTCAAAGAAAATTTGCCCTGAAAATTCCCGCGAAAATCCTGCGAAATCGGCCGTTTTCTCCGTGAAATTTCACTTTTTTTCCCGCAAATTATCAGAAGCCCTGTATTATTCTTGAAGTGTTAATGGAAGAACTTCACTTCACAATGAGAACTTCTAGTTATGTGTACTTAATTTTACTAGCATTTAGGGCATTTTTCCTCTTCTAAGTATCAATAGCTTTCATTTGAAAGGTATGCATTTTCAGCTTTCAAGCACAACTTAATTATTATCAGGTTGCATTATGCAACAAATTGTGCCAAGTCAGTTTTGATGAAGTGATATAAGACTTAAGTGGTACACAGCCAAGTGGATTGGTTTTGATGCTTTGCTACATTTCATGTTCAAGGAAATTATAAGACAAACTTGACTGTAAAATATTTGTGGACGGTAACAGTGCCCATTCTTTGGTGCACAATGACTCCCTCAACTAGATAGTGAATTCATTACATCACATTCAAATCCTATAAACTAACACAAAAGTGAATATATCTTCAAAACACTCCAATAAAAACACTAGCAAATTATGAAGGTGGCTTGGCCCAGGTGATGCACTTAAACATGGTCATCTTCTTGTTCAACTACTGCAATCTACATGAAATATAAAATGCCAAGTTAGAAGGCAAAAGTTTTAAACATGACATTACACATCTCCTGGTATAAAGGATATAACAGTTTGCATATATCTTAGAATTTCCTGTGGACTCCTTTTTTAAACATGATTTCTTAACCAGCTAACCTGCACCTCACAAAAGCCTTCTTACCTTGAGTTAGAAACTACTTTGGATTCCAATTTCATTCCTTATTGATAACTGTTATTACAGATTAAAACAAACATTGCAGTACATAAAAAAGCACCAATGATAAGCATAGGTCAACAAATACACACTTACCTTGTTAGACTGGCATCCACACAGAGTTTAAAGTAGTGCATGTTCAGAGTACAATCTCCACTTTCAAGTTCTTTTGGGATGAGTAACAACTATTAACTCCTTCCTTGCTTTCAAAGCCCGTTGATCAACTTGTCTTAATTCTCTGTTCCACTGTTAAGTTTTGTTAAAAATTAAATTCTAGTTTAGAAAGATGCCTGCTTGGTTTTGCAAGTTACACATTGAAAGGCCTTTGTGCTTTTTGATACCTCTAAAGTCAGCTCACTTGGCAATCCTCAAGTGGCAAAAATGACCTTTGAATTGAATTCACCCACAAGTTAATAATCATCAGTGATAACTAATTATACTTAAGTACCCCAAACACATTATATGCAATCCATTTGGGTGTAGAAAGATCATTACAAAAGGATGAAAACCCAAGAAAAATAAAATACAGTTTCACTTTTGCCTGAATGCATACCACATTAAAGCACCTACCTGTTTAGTTGAGAAACAAAACTTTTTTGTGTTACAATAGTTATCTGTTGTACTTCATTTGATTAACTTACCAGTTCTACTGTGACTTTCTCTGGCTGGTCAGTGCCCAAGTTAAAATCAAACTGGATTCCTTCATTCTCCTTGTGTTTGTCTTTGCGCTTCTTCGGGTCCTCCAGTTGGAGTATCAACTTGACTGTATCAACTGGTTTAGTGGTGTCACTCTCAACTCCTGGCTCTGCCTCCACTAGATTGACCTTTACTCCACAGTCTTCTTGGAAAAATGGGTGGTTCAATATATCTTTGATTGTGTATCTGAAACAAGTAACTTGAGGTATCAGTACTTAGATTGAACCAAAAATTGATCAGTTTGCAATATTTCAGTTTTCAGCATTATTTTCCAAATAGATCACATTTATATAGACCTATCATTTCCCGTACTGATTACTTCCACTCTTAATGTGAACACGGAATATTTCTGTTTCACACTTTTGTTATGACATTTGCAAGGGTTGCATTATACAATAACCAAGTAACTGCACATGTTGTGATTGGTTGATGCCTGTCATCTATTAGAGTGCAGACACACAGATGACGACATTGCGTGGTGTGACTTGCCTGCATGATCAGGGTCCATAGTCCAAGTCAGTCTTATTGGCAAAGTTTTTCAAAACTTGCGGCCAATCAACAAGACAAAGTTCAACTTAATAATTATATATCTACACCTTTCAAGACATATGACTGGGCTAAACACGTTTGAAGTAGACAGTGACTGAGTCGAAAAATTGTCGAAAGCTGCAATTGTTTATCCGATGCTCAAATAGTTTGACAACCCTAATGGCTACAGAAAATCCATGAATGGAGGTTAAAGCTCACACAACTGAACAACTTTCCAAATGGATTAAAGGTTAGTTTTTTTCTTGATGTTTTACTTCTCCTTCATTCTATGGCTTAACAGTGCTTTGTGATCACAGCTTACTTTATTTTGTGAAATGAAATCAACTTTAGTGCACTAGTGGCGGCATTAACAATTCTGAGGTGTACCTGTCATTGTTTAAAACAAATAGATTCCATTTTGCCATGGGTCTGTTCAGTTGTAGATTTACAGAAGATGTCAAAAATTAATGTGGTAAGAACATCAGTGACTCACTCGCCTAGCGGCTTGTGGGCCACTTTCTTGTTCTTACCACATTTTGGCATCATTTGTTTTCTATAACTGAACAGATGCATGGCAAAACGGAATCTATTTGTTAATGGTTTGTGCATAAATTTCAGTAGATTTCCAGTTGTTTAAAAAGAAGAAACTCAAGGGACTGTTTCCACATTTTGGCAAAGTAATAAAATAAGTTGCAAGTTGATGCAGTCACCATGAATTCAATTTATGCACCATTGTAGCTGCTTTATTTTGAATTGTGTTTTGAAGGTTTAGATAATTACATTACTTCTGAAAATACAACATGGTATTTTTATTAATAGTAAAAGTAATGGAAAGCATTGCTAGTGTCAACTTAGTAATAGAAATTTTGTAGTGTTATAGGCGATTTCATGCTGTTTTATGCCGCTTTGATTGGTAAATAATTTTTATAATCTGAAATTACTGCTTTTCTACACCAAAAAAATACAACAGTGCAATCAAATTAATGTACAGTACTTTTAGTAACTCATTAGATACTTTAGGAAAACCGTTTGGTTAATGATATGTTTTGAAATCGAGACTATCCATTGGTAATTGTAAAGAACAGCTCCCCAAACCGACTGTCGGCCAACTGTCGGCCATTTGTCGGCCGACAAACGGCCAACAGTCGGCCGACAGATTTTGGCTAATGTGTCGGTTGAAAGTTGGTGATGTGTCGGTAACATGTTGGTAATGTGTCGGTGGTTTACCTTCAAGTTTTTTCTAGATTTTCTTCAAATGCCGCTCCCGAGATGTATAATAAATTGAAAAGAAAGTTACATCCTCTTCAGTTAGGGTAGTCACTGCTTAAAGCTAGCGTCAATGTTGTCAAAAGCGTCCAGAGTATTTACGCGAGTACAGCATTTCATTTTCAGCCGCCATATTGGAAAACATTATTTATACTTACATGACATACCATAAGGGTTCGCATTGCATTGTAGGGCGATAATAGCGAGTGCATGTCTCGAGAAGTTTATGCCTATGTTTTGTCAACTTTTGGATCAAATCATCTTCGAAAATGATTTCAGCGCTTGCCCAGTGAACTAAAAATTAAGCAGTTGATAAATTTATAATAAAATAAACTTCATACAAAAGAAAATCTCGGTGAGCGGTCAATTTTTTTGTATCAGTAAGTAGATGGTGTATTATGATGAAATACAATGTTTATCTAGTCTTCAGTGCTTTCAATAAGCACCGACCGCCGACGAAAAGTGTCGGCTACTTTGCTCGGCGAAGTCGGCTACTTTTTCCCCTAAATTGAAGAAACTAGAGAAAGATCCTTTCAAACCTTGTTGATGCAGTCGGCTACTCTATTCGAACTAGCTGCCTACTTCAAATTTTATTGAAACCCCCGAGTCTTTAATATTGCTTTCTATGTCGGTTAACTCCGGCTTTTTCTGTTCTATTTTACAGCAAAATGTCTGTTTTGGGAAACTGTCGGTAACCTGTCGGCCGACAGACGGCCAACAGTCGGGTGAGGGGAGCTCTTCTTCACAATTACCTATCCATTTGACAAGTGCTTTTAAAAAACGTTTTTACAAGCCATTCAGAAAATCAAGACTATCGGTTAAAACATTTTCCTAAACCATTAGAAATTTTCCCTCACCAGTTAGAAGCATTTAAACCAAACCATTTGAACATCTTGAAAAGCGTTTGCTAACTGGTTCTCAGTCGCTGACACACTAATTCCTATGAAAAGCATGACCTCTGCACGTCCAGTTGCCTGTCACTATTCTTATTTCGTTTTTATCTACATGTATGCAGGCCTCTGCTTTTATTAAGTTGTCTTTCGACGTGTATTTATCTTGAAAGAACAGGAATGCACCAAGCAAATTAGAAAGATTTTGGTATTCACTCTGCATGTATTTGCATTTCACAACAGCTGGTGATGTTACATTCTCAGCAATTACAAAGGTAAACAGAGTGCTAGCAGTAAATGCTGTTTTTCGTTCTCTATTCAACATCCTAGTTCCTTTGATTGGCATTTTTTATGGAACAGGTGAATAAGCCGTTCAAATGGATGACCCAGGCTGCTTGAATGGATGCAAATTTTTTGCAAACTGCTTCCAATAGGCAAGTTTGCAAACAGAATTCTGTTCGAAAACGGAAAGTCATTGGTGTACGTTTTCACATGAAGGGTCACATTTTCAAACATAAATGTACGAAAGGACACATGCACTAAGAATACCTTTCGTCAATCTTGGCTTTTGTACAGCCTTCAATGATCTGTCTAATTTCCTTTGAACCAACTTTATCCAAACACTCTGGCTTGATACCCTGTTAACCAAAAAATTATTACAACATTAATAAGGCAAATAGGGTTAAGTCTGCATGGGGTCAAGCATCTCATACTGCTGGAACCTATCTGGACTTAAAAAAGCACGAACCATACACATTTATACAACTGGGTGGCAAGGCACTGAGGGTAAAGTGTGTTATTCCCAAGAACACAAGCAGTGACTATTCCCAGAGTGTGCTAACCATAAGTCAGTACTTCTCCCAAATGGCATAATTATTAATAATATTTAAGTGTGCCTCGCTTTTCACTTCGTTTTATGACATTTTAGCTCAGGCATACACACAAGTTGAAACTTTGAGAATTGCTCCATTTTACTTGCTTGCATCAAATTGTATTTTTTTCCATCAGAGAGTTTGTTGAAATCTTCTCCTTTTTGGACAAGAAAGAACCAGTTCTTTTGACTTTCCATCCAAGTAATGTTTTGCTTTTCCCATTTTTCCTCTTCTCTTTTCCCTGCAGTTGGTTGGGTATTAGAAACACACCTTTCCTTTTACAGAACTTGATTTAACTTGATGCGTTATTTGGGCAAAGATTAGCTCACACGATAAATTATGTTGATCCTTCTGGGAATTTCTTTGAGACTATGACTATTTTGCATGATGAAGTACATTGTGTGAGCAGCAGTATAAAGAGAAAAGATGAAAATATTTTGGTGGTGTTCCAAAAATAATTTTCTTTCCTCTATCCCTTTTCCAAATCTCTTAAAATTACACTCAAATCACTGCCCCGACTCCGCAATACAATAATGCATAACACTCTAGACACATTTAAGTGTTGCGGACCAAAGTGTTAAGTTAGCTCAATGCCGTGTAGTATATGAAATGATTCATATGTGAACTGCGGATATATATGAAGGTGATATGTGATCTTCGCAGTGAATTTCCAATTTAAGCAATTGGAATAAAGAAGCCTGAAAAAAAAAATCAGGGCTTCAACGGGATTCGAACCCGTGACCTCCGCGATACCGGTGCGATGCTCTACCAACTGAGCTATGAAGCCACACATTGGGAGCGAGGTCAATTGTGAGTTCATATTTTCCCGTGAAAGGAGTGAAATGACGTGTAGTATATGAAATGATTCATATGTGAACTGCGGATATATATGAAGGTGATATGTGATCTTCGCAGTGAATTTCCAATTTAAGCAATTGGAATAAAGAAGCCTGAAAAAAATCAGGGCTTCAACGGGATTCGAACCCGTGACCTCCGCGATACCGGTGCGATGCTCTACCAACTGAGCTATGAAGCCACACATTGGGAGCGAGGTCAATTGTGAGTTCATATTTTCCCGTGAAAGGAGTGAAATGACGTGTAGTACCGTATTTACCCGAGTATAAGTCGATCCCGTGTATAAGTCGACCCCCTATTTTTGAGGCCATAAACTAACATTTTTTTCGTTTCTGGGTAAGAATCTTCCTGGAAAACTAACCCTGTGTTTCTTAGAATTTCCTTTCATGTAGAGGTACTTGATGAAAAAGTCACAGCAAGTTTCAATGTGAAGTTTATTATCGTGCTTACGCGAGCGTTTTTGCAACACATGTTTATCAGGCATTTTGTCCATAATTTTTGAAACAAGCTTAAAAAATCAAACACTCTAATCAGAAACGAACCTTTGTAATTGTGGAGAGATAGCAGTGGCTTTAGAAGACAAGCAAAACACCAAGTTACACCAAAAACCTTTGAAAATGACTCGATAAACAAAATGCCAATCTTGCTCGTGGTACTTGGTAACCAAGCTACAAAATTGGTGAGGTACTGGTAACTAATGACTACATGTGCTTGCATCATGCCAGGTTACTAAGTAGCGAAGAAGTTCGAAGCGAGAAAGATCATGCAGAAAGGTGTTTTTCTCTAGTGGATTTTACAGCTTAATGAGTGGAAACTGTCAGCCCTTTATTCAAACCTTGTGCCAGTGAGTCTCTACAGCATTCAGGTTTATATTAAGTGGACAAATCGTAAGGAATTCCAACTGGAACTGCCAATTTAACGACACAGCAAAGCAAAAGGACATTGTAACCTGTACTGTTGTTTACACGATGTTTGATAACATATAAAAACAATTGTTATGCTAATTGTGCAGAATTTATTTAACTGGTGCTTGGGTCGAAAATTTTGACCCATGTATAAGTCGAGGACGATTTTTTGGACCAATTTTGAGGTAAAAAAAGGTCGACTTATACACGGGTAAACACGGTATATGAAATGATTCATATGTGAACTGCGGATATATATGAAGGTGATATGTGATCTTCGCAGTGAATTTCCAATTTAAGCAATTGGAATAAAGAAGCCTGAAAAAAATCAGGGCTTCAACGGGATTCGAACCCGTGACCTCCGCGATACCGGTGCGATGCTCTACCAACTGAGCTATGAAGCCACACATTGGGAGCGAGGTCAATTATGAGTTCATATTTTCCCGTGAAAGGAGTGAAATGACGTGTAGTATATGAAATGATTCATATGTGAACTGCGGATATATATGAAGGTGATATGTGATCTTCGCAGTGAATTTCCAATTTAAGCAATTGGAATAAAGAAGCCTGAAAAAATCAGGGCTTCAACGGGATTCGAACCCGTGACCTCCGCGATACCGGTGCGATGCTCTACCAACTGAGCTATGAAGCCACACATTGGGAGCGAGGTCAATTGTGAGTTCATATTTTCCCGTGAAAATATGAACTCACAATTGACCTCGCTCCCAATGTGTGGCTTCATAGCTCAGTTGGTAGAGCATCGCACCGGTATCGCGGAGGTCACGGGTTCGAATCCCGTTGAAGCCCTGATTTTTTTTTTCAGGCTTCTTTATTCCAATTGCTTAAATTGGAAATTCACTGCGAAGATCACATATCACCCCCCCCCCCCCCCCCCTTAGCTCAATGCGCTGATCAGTATACTGTATCAGAAAGCAAGGGAGGGCGAGAGTTCACACGGGTGGGAAGGCACACAATCTTTTCCTTTTCTTTGCTTTTTTCCCCTTTGAAATGTTTTTTCTTTTTTTTCCCAAGAAGCTAATAAGTGCTTCCCATTTATTACTAATTTTTGCTCAATATTCATGCATTGCATGTATTATGTTTTTAAAACCCATGTGGCTGGGGCCTGCATTCATTTTGTAACACGACACCAAATGCTTTCTGGGTAATGTTTTGAAACAATTCAAATAAGAAAATGTTCACAGCCAATGCTCTTGACATAGCTGATAACTATCTCATCATTGTTTCACTGGGTTTCACATTTGTAGATATTTAATTTCATCTTTGTCAAATTAAGTTTTACATTGGTCAGCGGAATTACAAACAAAAGTCTACGACCCAAGGACCCGTCGACCGATTGACAGGTGCTCACCTACAATACTCCTTTTTGCAAAAAAGTCGTAAAAATAAAACATCGAAAACTGTCAGTGAAATATCTGTTCACGGAATGTACTAAAAACTTTCCTGGCATCTAGATTTGGGTGAAAAAATAACTTCTTGTGAATGAAACAATAGATTTCCCAAAGTATTTCTTTTGTGACACAATCTTAAAACATACTTTTAGCAAGTTACAACACGTATATAACTTAACCTGTTTGTTGAAGAAACCAAGGTTGCACAAAAATATTTTAGAAAGTGCAACTATTATTTAACAGATGGACACTTATAACTCTAAATTATGGAATAAAAAAAAATGTGACCTGATTTGGGAAAACGTACACTAACGGATATCCGTTTAACGGTCTGAAAAAACGGTAAGCAAACGGATGGAAAACGGTCATCAAAAGCATTTAAACGGTTTCTCGAACCGTTTAAACGGATGAGCAAAATAATTAAACGGTTTCCTCAAATCATAAAACGGTTTCCTAAACCGTTCGAACAGATACGAAAAACGTCAACGAAACGTTTAAACGGATAGAGACATAATTAAACGGTTGGTCGCTTCAATCAAACGTTTTCTTTAAACGGTAGAAGTGAACAACATTCAAACCTAAAATAATTACTAATAATGTTGTGGACATGACAAGATATTTTTGCTCCGTTCATTGTAAATCGCCACATAAGTCTTACCGCGTCGTCTGCTTTATCCTTACAATTAGCGAGCCCAAGTCAAGATTAGAAGAAATTGATTTCCAGTCAACAGATTCAGCCTTCCTTCTTTATTGTTGTTCGCCTGAGAAATTATGTAATCACATCGCCAGTCGGAGTCCAGCGGGGCCAGTACAGTGATCGAACAAATGGTTGGTTCGACAAGGCAAAACTTCGCTTCAACAAAGGATACATCGCTTGCAAAAGACTGGTTTAGATTTTCCGTCAATATTTCCGTTTGGTCTGTGTTCTTTTAACATAGTGTATAAACCAGAAACTAACAGAATAAGACTGGGCAGACAACGAAGACGGCAACAATTTTCATGTCGCCATGTAACATGCCATATTAGCTGCTGTGGCCATGATCAGCGGTTTCCTTAATAGTGTGCGATGATTAGTCGTTGGTTGCCACGGAAAAAAAGCAAACTATTCCGTCAGAGAGAGCTTATGCGTTTTTTCGCGGAAATTTACTCATCTCTTGTAACACTTTTAAGTTGTAGATTTCCCATACACATCATTATTTTGGTACTGGCTCCCTTTAGTTTTACATGGAAACTTGAATCGAGCCTATAATTTGAACTGATTGAACAATTGATTGTTTGTCCGTCCGAAACCGTTCCAAAAGAAACTTTTTAGAAATGAAAACTTCTACTAAGAGCACGCTGATGTGCGGGGTTCCACACGCATTCCATTTTAAGACTTGGCGCGCGCTTCGCTACATTATGAAGTCAACAAAGCGAAATCGGTGCAAACAAAAGTAACTAAAAGTTTACGAGCGAGCACAATATTAATTTTTTTGTGAACTTTCGTTTGCACCGATTTCACAACTTTGTTGAATTCATTCATTCGTTCATTCATTTACTTCAAGCAGAGACTTGTTCAAATAAACAATTGTATTTATTTTACAACTAAATCAATGTTACATAATTTGTCCTATCCTAACTTTCCAAAAAAATACACGTCTGAAATTTCGACCCTTATCCTAGTTAGCCTAATTACAGTTAAAAAAATTGAGCCAATGCATATGTAATAGAACGACACTTGTTGTTAATCTTCCCTTTTATACCCCTCCAGATTTTTTCTTTTTCCTCATTTGAGGTAACAGGAAACTGTGTAAATATTAAAGTTTTCAAGGAGTTCAGTCTGCTGCTGTCCAGGGACCCTTTCTTGTGTGACCCATCTGTGGGTCACACGGGAGTGTGTTGCTTGGTAATCTTTTGCAGTTTCCATGGGTTCTCGGCGAAATGCCAAAGTTTTCATAATGTTCCTTTAGTCAGCGAAATCTTGAGTAACTTAATCCATACAGATTAAGAAACATGTCCTTGCAGATGGTTAATGATTGAAACAGGAAATTGCAGCGAGGACTTCGATTTCGTTTATCGCCAATGTGATTGATTCTGGTGAAGGCTTGAATGTTGGCCAGAATAACCAAGTCCAATTCTGCGCTTGATAATTCAAGGCAGTTGTTCAAGTTCGACATAACAGTTCCTTCAGCAAGGTCTTCTTGCACAACCGCATCCTTCTTGAAAAAATCACTTGACCCTGTTAATCACTTCTTCATTTTCATTTCGCTCGATGTAAGATTCCTCCATGTTTAACTGATAGTGTTTTCAAGAATTATGACTTTGCATTTGGAACACAAAATATGAGAGGGAGCTGTTACCAGGCATAAAGTGACTGCAATAAGATATTCATAGAAAGCGAAACCTTCAACTCTGAGAAAGATTCCCTCTTAGTTTTAGTCTTACAATTATCTGAAAGGTAATTCAGTACAAGACAGCAAAGTAATAATATTAAGTAAACGAACGAAATGTTTGAAGTGAAATGAAGTGTTCGAACGATCCAGCGTAATAAATATTATAACTTCTGCCGCTGTTTGTTGACTGGCATTGTTTCGTGGCATCTGCAACTGTTGTACATTGTTTTCTAAACTATGGCTAAACAGTTACGGCAAAAGGAAAGACAGAGGGATTGATTCTGACAATGTAAACCAGGACGGCTTACTACAAAACGGACCGAGCCATTCTATAAAACGGAAGAAGTTTGCCGTTAAACGGATAGCTCTTCCGTTTAAACGGATTGCCCTTCCGTTTAAACGGATTGTCCTTCCGTTTAAACGGATTATGGTGTTTTAAAAACGTTTTGCCAATTCAATCAAACGGATCAAAAAACGGATTAAACGCTTCTAAAAACCGTTTAAACGCTTTTGAAAACCGTTTTAACGGATACTAAACGGATAGAAAACGCTTTCAAGCCGTTAAACGGATATCCGTTAGTGTACGTTTTCCCAAATCAGGTCACAAATATCTACAAAAAAATATCTGGAGCAACAAACACTAACAACAGAAAAAAACCCTAATTAATTAACTTACACTGACAACTCTGCGATAGATCTGGGCTGGGTTTTGACACTCCATATAAGGATACTCCAGTGTAGTCATCTCCAGCATGCACATCCCAAATGCATAAACATCAACAGACTCATCATAATGTTCTTCATACATTTCTGGAGCCATAAACTCAGGAGTACCTGATGAGATAAATAATGTTAGTTTCAACAATGACAAAAAAAGCTGCTGAGCCATTCCATTCCAAAATGATGATGAAGATGTTTAGGAGGAGGAGGAGGACTGTAACAGTAAAAGAATAGAATAGTAACAATAGTAGAAGCTTGAAAATGATTGCAAGACATGTTTATGCAAGCTTCTCTATCAAAACAAACTGCTCTGCTTCATAATAAATATTTTTTTGATATGAAAGGTGGCTTTATTTTATTCATATCAACCTGAACTAATTTTCTCTTGCTACTCAGATACATGAAGTACAATTCAATTCACACCTGAAACAGTTCATGCTGATCACAAATTCTACTGACAAAAATCTGTTGTATTTTATCAGTAACTGAATTAGAAACTTGATAATATTTGCGAGACATGTTAATGGAAGTTTCTCTGTCAATACTTGAAATTTTTCATTCAGATCAAAAACCAAAGGGCCTCCTCCCAAAGCAAAATCTGTTTCTTAAAAGTTCTTGTGAATTATAAGGTGGATTCACTTTATTGATTAACAAAATCCAAAATTGACTGTAAGCAAGAAAACCGCTGAAATTCAGCCTACAGTAGCAAACAAATAATAAATTATTTTAGTTCAGAGAAGTTGGCAGCAAAATCTATCCACTTGGCTGTTAGAATTTCCCCTCAGACCAGCTAGCCCTTAAATTTCTTCTTTTTATACTTTTGAACTTAAGGATCAAGATTTGAGGCTAATCTGTGAAGGAAATGCTTTTTTTCTGACTCTAAATGCCCCACAGGCCGGCGAGGCCCCGTAGGCATTGCTTCCAAGCAATTTCCAGCTTTTTCTAGGATTGGTGTATTGACCGTTCCCAGAATGTACTGGTAAGTGGGTCCATGCTCTGTTAGGGATAAGTTCATGTAGGACTATATGATGAACCCAAAGGGCAGCTGCAGTGGAGGCCAACTGTTTGCCTGCTACAAACCTAACACAACTACAAAATTTACACGGTTATCAATCACATGATCTTTAGAGCAAAAAGTCCAGACGCAAGTTGAAGTTTTAGTGGATGTCAATCATCTCCACCTCCTGGTTAACTAATCTGAAAATCTCAAGAATATTTAAGCTACTGTGTTTGAAACTTGAAAAAATTGTTGTTTAGTTAACAAATTATGAGTTTAAGTTTTGTTTTCCATAAACAGAAATAAAAAATAAATACAAAAACAAATTTCCAAGATATTTTTGTGATCATTCATGCATGCAAATGATGGTTGATGAGGGCCGACAAAATCCTTATCTGTTAAAAGCAGATGGATGGCAAAAAATTGAATTTCATTGCCTTTACTAACCAATTACTTGTCTTTGGAGCCTAAAATAAGTGAGTTTATTTTTAGTGGAATAGCTTCAACTGAAGTTTTAGTATTTTGTACATGATCAAAATGCATTTGAGTCATTGGGTACTCAATTCTAACTCGTCAAATGTATTCACCTGATCTCCTAGAATTCACGTTTTGTAACATGTGATGTTAAATACATTTCCTGAGTTTGGAGACAACTGAGTAATTTTTTGTGTTTTCAGCAAGGCAGAGATGATGGAGATCCATCAAAACTTAACTGAACATTTGTCTAGACTATTTGCTCTGAAGGTAGCATGTGATTGGTAACTGCAGTAAGAAAGAATTGTTTAATTATAATCTGGAAAGGCAACGTCCCTTACCTATTACACTTTTGGCAAAGGAGGATTTCTTTAGAGTTGCAAGCCCCAGATCTCCAATTTTTACCAGGCCAGTTGTACCATTGATAAAAATATTGTCACACTTGAGGTCACGATGTATGATAGGAGGTGTCCTCGTATGAAGAAAGAGCAATCCTTTAAGAATTTGCCGACACCAACTCTTTAGGATTTTTTCCTTGACTCCCTTAAAGCGTTTCAGATAGCTGTTGATGTCAAAAAGTAGCAAATCAAAACTTGGAGAAACATAAGTGACTAGAAGTGTACTGTAGCTCTACACATAATAAATTGATGCAACCTTTGTATCTATTATGCTGACAAAAGGACAGAGCATTCCAAATTCTATTTCAACCTCTATTACTTTAACGTACTTGACCACCAAAGAGGAATGATTTGAATCATAAGTGATGACAGCTTTTTTAAATGGGAGGAATGTATAAATCTCATTATAAACTAAGACAGGTTTATGATCTCTAATTTGATGACAAATGACTACATGATGTTGTCATCCAGTTACATGAAAAAGGTATGTCCATGTTGTGGTGTAATTTTACCCTTGGATCAAATTTTATTTTCCTTTGTTTTAAACTCATTATCATACATTACCATACCCAAAAACAAAGGAAAATAAAATTTGAACCAAGGATAAAATTGAACCACAACATCCATAACCTGCCTCCATTTCAAAAAAAGAAATGTACTTAATTTGTATTTTGTGATTTTTTTTTTTAAATAATGATTTTTTTATTCTTTTCCCATTCTAACTGTTCATTCCTTTTATCTGAAATTAGTGGTAAGAGTTCAGCTTTTTCATTTATGGTTTTGATAATGGATTTTTTTTAGCAAAATTACACAGGGCTCAAAAAATCCGCTAGCCCGACTCCCGGAGCTAGCGAAAATTTTTGTTTGGCTAGTGAATAAAGTACTTCCCTAGCCCAGTGTGCTAGCAAGCCACTTAAGGTCATTCCCCCGAAATAGAACTGAACATATATTTTCAACCAAACTTTGCCCACCGATGGGTTACCTTGAAATAAACAATGGGGGACACCACGTTCGTTTAGGAGCAGGAACACCTTGTATATACCACATAATTCCTTTATAATTCTTTTGCGAATACTGGCAAAGTACACGTTTCCGGTGATAATCTTTTTTTCAAACATAGGAATTGATCTGTATTCATTTTATAGAAAGAATTTGATCGTTACACCCAAAATACATGAAAAAATTGATAGGTCCCCATATTTGTTTTCGAGAAAGCGACAATTTATTTCTCTCGCGGGCTAAGTTGCATGGAAAAAAGCCGCCATTTTGTTTGTGCGCGCGCTAATTACGCATAAAATTATGCGGAGTAAGGATGCGCAATGTAATACGGGGCAATGACTTTAAAAGCCCAGTTGTTGATTTGACTGGCAGGCAAGATCTGCATTGAAATATTTACAAAAGATGTTTCTCATGAAATTAATTACAGGAAAAGTCAGTACTAATGTTATCTATTTCCACCTTTGCCACAAAGGAGTCAAAAGCGGGTTTAAAAGACTGCGAGTATGTGATTTAAGGAGAATATTCACAAGGCGTTCAATGTGGACGGGAGAAGTCTGGGAACCACTTTGGTCCTTGGGTTACTTGGGCATGTACAAAGAGGCTCATTATGAATGTATTTTACTTTGTTTCTTTCAATGAGCCTCTTGAACTATGGCTTCACGCAAAAAAAGAAAGGAGATGGTGTTGCTGAAGATCAGAGTAAACAGAGTGCTGATGGGCCAGCTGCTGCAGATGAAATTCAGACCAAAAACAAGAAGTATGATACGCAGCGAAAACGTTTGTTTCTTCCACAGTGGAAAACAAAATGGCCGTGGGGGAGTATAAAAAGGAAAAGGGTGTAATGTTTTTTCCAAACTTGTCGTAAATATCCATCTTTAGCGGATAAATGCAGCCCTTTATTTAGTGGTACATCAAATTTTCGCATTGATCCATAAAAGATTGAAGAGTTATCAGCGTTCACAGGAGCACGAAGATTGTGGAATGCGAATACACAATGAATCAAAAGAAAGGGCAACAACTGAACTGAAAGAGGGCTAGAGCTCTCAGGCTCTGAGCTAGTAAAGTAGCAATACCAGCTAGCCCGTGGGGACCCCTGTTAGCATTGATGTTTATTTGTCAAATTTTCCTGCGAATTACCAACAAGTGACATTGAAGTAACAATGCAAATTAAACAGCCCTAGATTACAGTAACTGCAGTCGCAACATAAATCATGCATTCTATGTTGATTAAATTATTGGCTGTATTCAAAGTCCAGATAACTTAATAGATGGTTAGCTATTGCTGACACTGAACAAACCTCCATTAGCCCATTGACACCTGGAGTTTTTCAGCAAAAACTGCATTCTTAGAACATTTTTGACACTTTGTGGTCAGCTGTGAGCTAAATTAGACCCAACTTACTCAAAACAGCAATTGCATCATGAAAACATCCCTTGCTAATTATCACCACTAACATGAACTTATCCAGTACTCACAACAAGATAATTGTTGCCTTGGAGAGCACTGCATGCTTGGAACATATGTATTCATTGCCAATTGGCCATGTTCTAAACGAGCAGGGGACTGGGTACGAACATATTTTTTCTTGGTACGAGCATTCAATACCGATTGAATTGAAAATAGGGCACGTCATCTGAAAGAGCATCCAAAAATTAGTAAATTTACCAAATTTGATGGTTATTGGTTTAAACGCAAAGGCACGGTACACTTTTAAAATAAGAGAGCTTAGTATGGATTGGAGGACGCCTGTCCCTCCAATCCATACTAAGTGTACCATGCCTTTGGGTTTAAACCAATAACCGTTGAATTTGGTGAATTTACTTATTTTTGGATGCTCTTTCAGATGACGTGCCCCATTTTTCAATTCAATCGATATTGAATGTTTGTACCGAAGAGAAAATATGTTCGTACCCAGTCCCCTGCTCGTTTAGAACATGGCTAATAAAAATGTGCCTTTATTCTGAATCACGCATCAAATTATTCCCTGACATCAATGCAGTACATCTCCTGTTATATTTTGCTCTCTGCTTTCTCCCTATTTTTCTGCTCTCAAGGAAGTGATAAGTGAGTGGTTCAAATAAATTGCTTCTGGAAGTTGATAATTTAAAGATTATGTGGTACATACAAATTCCTCTTGCTCCTTAAAGGGCATCTAAACACTAGAATACAAGTTTCTCTCATCTATGTAAAAAGCAACAATTTAAGAAAACAAATTTGGCATTCATTTTGCTCAATTCGATTTCGTTAAGGAGAAAAACGGCATTTTTGACAAAAAAGTCTACTCCCGGTGAAAACGATAGCAAGCACTCGTGGAGTAACATGAATTCCACATAAGAATTTATACGGCAAAGAATATATATTATTTATATTTAATTGCCTCTTTCCATTGTTAAATTTATTGCAACTGTTAATAGCACTTGTTATACTATTACATTATTGAAGATTTAAACTTAGGATAGTCTGCTTTTTCATGAAGGAAATTTTGGCTACATTGTTGTCTATAGGAAGCTGTTTTTGTTTTGATTTGTTGTTGGTGTTATCTTGGCATACATAGTATCTGGGCTGCGATATCATGTTGAATAAGTGCGGTAAACAAGATCCAAAGCTCCTTTGCAACTGATTTTGGCACATTATAAACTGGATTAAAATCTCAAAAATCTTGTGATAGCACCATATATATGCTGAATTTATTCTCCAAACAAAAACAAAGGCGCTTCTCTCAATATGCTAAAACAGGGTTCATAAAATACCAACATCAGCTTTCAAACAAACCCATGAGTTCACATTCTACAACCAATCCTAACACCAGTGATCTAACATTAACCCATAGCTATGAAATATCACTGTATAAAAAGAAGTTCCTAGATGCTCATGATATGACCATTGACATAAGACCATATAAATTTGAGATCAAGCTGGGTGAAACATCAAAGGTCTGTTTACTAGCAGGTAAGACAAGACAGTTACCCTTGGCTAGTAATGCAACTCTTCCTTATATTGGCTAAATGAACAGGGCCTTCTTTTAAGCGTATACAATAAAAAAAATTTAGAACATGCATGCTTTGACAAGGCAGAAAGCACTATCACTAGCCCTAATTATTTTATTTATTGATTGATTAACAAATGCCTATTGATCAAACTTTACCCACTGCCACTTCAAATTCACTTCTTTTGGAAACTTATGTGCAATATACCCTATATGGTGTGAGTTACCACAACACTAAGCAGTACAATGCTTTACTGTTGGAGAAATGAAAATATTGCAACAGAAACTCCGTACACATAATTATGCTTATTTGAAATGTTGTAGAGGGAGACCTCTGGCTTCTAATCAAAGATTGCACCCGTGATGCCACAGGAAAGATGGGGCAATTTAAGATGGCGGATATTTCGAATTTTTGAGGAGCCTTTTCGACAAGAAAACTTGCTCTGCTGAAAAAAATATTAACAGATTTGGCATGGGTGGTGCCTATACTAAACAAAGCCATTCCGGTTAACCTACATAGCACCTCTGTTAAACTAAATAGCACTTTGGTTAGCCTACAGTTAGCTTAGATAGCTTGAAGTTAGCCTTTTTGTTGGGGTTAGGGATTTCTGCCTTGTATACCTCACTACCTTGCCTCACATGCTTTGCTGCCTTGCCTCGCATGCCTCGCTACGTTGACTCGCATGCCTCGCTGCCTTGCATGCCTCACATATTTACAGCAAGACTCCTTTTTTTAAGTAATGATCCGCGTAAGAACTAGGCAGGCCAACGGCAAAATCGATTAAAAGGTGTTAAATCTTAATGATTAATTTCAATTAAATCGGCGCATGTGATTGGTCAATATCAAAAAATTGCCGAAAAAAACAAGAAAATCTTGACATAAACAACATTTTTTCACGTAGTTTTCCCCATGCCCCTGTTATCCCCCTCACGGCCAAATTTTAGCATTGTCCTATGCGCCAATCAAAAGTTAGAACGGAAAACTTGTAGCAAGCGCGACCTTCATGCGGCGCCATCTTGGATTTGCGATCGGAGCTCTGAACTTTCTGGCCCTTTTATGAGCGAGTCTTGTCGTATTTTTCAACAAACCTATTTATTATATATTTCTCGAATACATACATATTATATATTATAATTGTAAAGTATATTACGTCGAAAGAATCGATGAAACTGCCCTTCAAGAGTGACTGCTGCTATCCACGACACGAGGGGCGACAGATTAGGAAATGTTTGTCTGCAACAGTTGTTTGCTGTCGCCTACCGAGAAGAAATGTTTTGTGGCACTGGTAGTTGGAGTCTAACTGGGCACAAGGAGTGAAAGTAGAAGATATCTTGCTTTTGCAGGGAGAGAATACAGCTCCAAACGAGATGCGAATTAGCACTTGAGGTAAGCTGAAGGCAGTGGAGATATTTTGTCACGTCTGCACGTGTTACTTCTTACGTCTGGCTTGTTTGTTTCTTTCTAAACATATGTCGATCTTTGCTCTTCTCTCATACCATTTTATTTTTTTCTAGGCTGCTTCTGAAATTTTCAACTACTACGCCACTCCAGGAATTGAACACACAGGCCTGGTGCCGGAAATTATTGCAGAACAAGCGCTGTTCAAAGCTGAACCGTCGCTTCTATTCCTCTTCTTCGATTTATAAGACAGCATAACACTGTACAATAACGAACATTTCAGCGTTCTCGTAATTGCTTGTATCTGTTCTTTGGAAAGTCTGAAAAAAATTTGTGCCAGGGAAATCGATTTGGAGTACACAGAGTCTGTTTTTATCAAAAACCTTCCATGGCTCGGAAAATATGGACTCGACCTGGAAACCGACACAACAGGATTGTTAGTTTTTTTGATGTGGTGGACATAACTTCGGCATTAGATGTATTAGAAGACTTGTTTTGAATGCATTACCGAACGTTTACATCGAGGTATTTTTATTTTCTGTATTTAGAATGTATTTGTTGCTGTTGGTGATATTTCGCGCGACTTTGGCGCGTTCCCAATATCCGCGTGAGTTGTTGCTGTCTTGGATCACAAATTGACAGTTTCTTTGTGAAATCCGACCGAAATGTTTTTCGCAAGGTCGCTGATTGATGTATCGCTGAGCTAATCCCGATGTTATTTTATATCATTGTATCTTTCTCCCTTTTGGCACGTAGAAATTGTCCAAATTTTAGGTATGTTACAGTTTTGAATGTATTGAATGGGTTGTCGAAATAAAATGCTGTTCAAATGGTTTACAAGTTATCTTAATTTAAATTGTAAATTCAAAATTCGCGCTTTTAGCGTATGGGCCAATCAGTTCGTTCAGATTTAATTTGATTAGAGAAATTAGCGCCTGAAGCCTAACTGACGCTATTTCCCTAGCCTATTGTTCTTTTGCCTAGTTCTTACACGGACCATTACTTAATTCAAAATTTAGGTTCCCTTAAGATAAACAACCAATAGGCAAGGTTTGGGTGAAAATCTATGTGCAGTTCTATTTCGATGGAATTACCTTAGAATTCAGAATAACCTTAGCCTTCAGAATTCCAGTCTAAAGACCTCCCCCCCCCACCTCCTCTTTCCCTTTCCCAAAATGTTGCCTACAGTATGGTATGGTTTTTTTGGAATCATCCAATAAAAATAGTGTGCAGTTTCTTTTAAAAGAATTGTTCATTTTAGCAGTAAATATATATTTTCCATGTACGGTACGGTGAATTAAGACTTCTTCAATATCTAGATCAAAAGGCTTTCTTCCCCCCCATTGAGTGGCTTTCGCTTGCGACTAGCAGATTCTAATTTACTTTGCTTTGCTCGCCACTCTTGTATTCTTTTCCGGTCTACGTTGCACTTCTTTGCTGCTTTACTATTGCATTCCATGGCAAACCGTACGGCTTCCAGTTAAAATTCTCGCCAGAATGACCAGCAAAGCAATTGCCACAAAATGTGAAGAAGAGATTATTCATTTGAAAGAATTATGTACTCGCATGGACATAACAGTTGAGAAACTCCGACAAAGGCCACTGTTTTTGTAATGCATTATTACCTATGTCAGCGTTTAAAGGAAGATGAACCATGTTTGATACATACTCTGAAGGAGCTGTAGTAATATTGGAATAGGGGCGCTTATTAGAAAAGGGGTGCTTATTAGAATAGGGGCGCTTATAAGAATGGGTGTGCTTATTAGAATGGGAGGCTTATTAGAATGGGGGCGCTTATTGACAAAAAAAAAACGTTCAAAGGGGGCGCTTATTCAGAAGGGGGCGCTTATTGGAAGAAGGGCGCTAAATCGAATCACTATGGTACACTCTTTTCCCAAAAACATTATCCCAAAAATTCACTTTAAGGAAAATCGAATCCATAACCAACCTTGCAGGAACTAAAACTATCTGGAAAGAAAGCAAAGAATAATTTGTTCAGATCCCAGCTTCAGAGTTGCCGCTATCCTCCATGAACTCTTCTGCAGTTTTATGCAAAAAAAGCCTCTTTCTCCAGGATAAAACAATTTGGCAAGGCAACACAAGACTGGATTTTGTCACAGGTGAGAAGAGACGTTCAAAGTGCTTCTATCGTCTACAATATCATTGCACTGCAACAATATTCGGTGCAATAATTAATTACCACGATTTTTGAGCTAGCAAGGTAATATAAAAATTCAAGCAGCAATTTGCAAAGGGATGGACGAGTAGTCTAAGAGTAGGCATTATAAAGAAACTCGTGATGTGTGTACTAAATAACAATCAAACAACATCACATTATTGCGGCAGAATGAATTTCAAAGATTCGGCAACCAAAGCAACTCCAAAACCACAAATGCATTAGCCTGCTGTGTTTTGTTGAGATCTACTCACAACTAAAGAAACACGTAATTTTGGAGGAGGGGAAGTGGGGAACGTAGAAATAAAATAAGAGACACAAAGATATGACACGAGCCGTTCACCCTTTACTGAGGGACACCGAAACGATTCAAATTTATACGGGCGACAGTGGATAACAAAAAATATTCCTTATAATATACATTTCCGTATTTTTAACGCCAGCAAAAGAAACATGTTGTGAATTCTATTAGATAAGACACACATCTATTCTTCGCCGCTGGAAACGTACGTTGTACAATAGCTCGGCGAAGCTTGCCACTAAAGTTGTTTTTCTGGCACAGCACAAGAGAAAACAATTAAGCTTATCTAGAAAGGCATTTTCAGAATAAAACATTTATAGAAAACGAAACTATTAAAAATTCAGTAAATGAAACTTTTGAGTGAATGAGAACTGAAGATCTTTTTAAGGAGTGTGACAAAAATGCATAGAACAACCCCCGGAAACCGGCGACGAACTGCGAATAGCGCACGGTCAGGCAAATGTTAGTAAAGCTATCGAAACTGCATGGTTTTAACTTAAAATAGGAGGACTTAAGAATTTGAAGCTTACTTTAAGTCAGTACAAGTAAAACAACGTGTCTTTGTTTGTCTATTCATTTAAAATTTACAGACATGGCAAGACAGTTTCGTCACATCTTTTTAATTTCCTGCCTCCTTCCCATGCAAATATACATCCACAAGACATGAATTCGTGGCAAGAAAATGGCGACCGCTCTTTCAGCTTTAAGTTTTACTGAGCTACTTACGTTTTCAGTGTCCCTGAAGTCATCAGTTCCGTCACTAAAATAACCCTTTTCTTATCTTTGTTCGCAATTCTTGTTTCCCACGAGTCGTGGAATTTCACGATATTCGGGTGTTGTAATTGCTTTAGCATTTCGGCTTCTTCTTTGAATCTCGCTCGCTCGGCTTTTGAATATTTATCCTTAAAAGAAAGAAATGTACAAGATAAGCGTTAGTACTGATCAGCCTTAGTCTTAACTAGAAAGGTAAACTAAAGCACAATGGTAAAAAGAACAAATTTCACGAACGGCTAACCTGGAGTTCGCACCATGCCACAGCTACCCCTGTTTCTGTGTCTAAACCTTTGTAAACCGTTTTGAATGAGCCTCTGCCAACTTCAATGTCAAACTTTAGGAATCTACCCTCTGGACTTACTCCAACTGCTTTCTCCTCTGCCTCTAGTCCTACAGTTTTCTCCCGGTTTTCTCCTTTGCTTGTAACTTTTTGAGAGCCATCGACCAAAGCTACATAAGGTTCAATAAATTTTGATTCATCCTCAGCTACATTAAGCTTACTAAGCTCAAATTGTACATGTTTCTGTGGCTTTGTAGGTTCTTCTTTAGGAGATTCATCCGCTTGACTCTCCATAACGTTTAACTGAACGTTAGAAGAAGTCAAGAACGAAGCATTCAAAGCGGATAAGTTGTCCAATACATTGGCGCCATACAAAGATAAACGGAGTACTTCAAGAATTCCATTGCTCCGAACACTAAGTCACATCCTGAAAAAGTTTAACCGTTTCCCGTCTCGACTGTCTTCTTATTCTACCGCAAGGCTGGTCTAGCAACGAACGCTAGGTCAGGCCAACAAAGAGAGTGAAAGGGCCGTCCATTGCTGTAAACAACACGGCCAAATCACATCCCCTGCCTTCCTCCACAATCTTGCAGTCTTGTAACTCCTAATCGATTAGTAGAAGCGTCTGGGCAAAAGAAGAACTGTGGTCAGTCTCTTCAAATCCTATGCTTTCGAGAACCACCTATAAAAAAACACCGAGAACAACGAAATGGCGTTTGCTAATCCGAACTAGTAAATACAGTAGAAAGAAATGTGAACTCAACGGCCATTCAACATGTTCAATGGCGCATCAACTTGTCTACTCTTGGGGAGGTGGTAAGGAGTTGTTTTTGCAGGACACGATCAAACCGGTCAGCCATCGTTTTTGTTGCTATGAGACGCAATCTGCGCATGCTTCTTTGTGTTTCCTACAGGAAAAACCGGTTGTTTGTAAAATGGTCTCATGACCATTTCTTGACGAGACAGCGTCAAATCCTTTGTGTTTTCTTAGCTTTGTTACGAAATTGTGCACAATATAACTAAGTGTCCCTATGAGCAGCGTTTTTTGTGCAGACGCCATATTGTTTGGCAAATGCGAAAGTATTGCTCGGATGATCCTTTTTTTTTCGTTTGCCTGTACTGCGTTTAAGAGACTAATTTCAACAATTTTGCAAGACCAAAGAAGAATGCCTTTTTAAACCTGCCATATGTCATACATGTGACTTGTCAGCGGCCAACCACAAGGCCGCATTGAATAAGAGGTCTCATAGGCTGCGCACGTGTTTGGAATTTTCTTTTATTTGAAGTTCTACATTTAGAACTTCACTAAGTAGATTTTTTCCTCGTATTTAGTTTAACTCTTGCATGTATTTCAACACTAAATGGTGTTGTAATTTTTGACCACTGTCGTTTCCAAGGCTACTTCATTATCCAAGTAAAATGTTGCGCGGCCGGTCATCAAGGAGGGTCTTCAGAAAGCACGCAAACTCAGCTCCTTGAAGCCATATCAGGGCAGCATATTATTAATCGTGTCAGCATTTTGCACTTGTTCAAGAATTCTTGAATATTACCTTACGAACCTTAGACCAACCTTACTCGGAAACATTTTCTACTTTCTACTGTTCTAAATAGATGTTCTCAAGAATAGAGTATATGTCGTAAGGACTGTATGGGACTGTGAAAATTTTATGTTTAAATGGCCCCCAAGATGTCTACTTCAAAGACTAATACTTTTTCCATGCTCCACAGTACACGTGTGATCGATTGCGTGCAACCGGAAGACGCAAATGTCACGTGACATATTTAATTGTAATCGACCAAAATAGCGTGACCTTTCTGACGTCAGTTGTTGTTATATTTCGTCCTCTGTTCTTGGTCTTCTAGCTCCAGGCGTATCAAAGTTGTGCCACCGTACTGATGACTTGTTTTGCAGGTGGGTGGGTGGGTAGTTAAACCAAATAACGGTCAAATGGCCAAAAAAGGTTAAAAGAGAAAGAAACGGCACAAGAACTCGCAAATCTATATTCAGCTATATATATTTACATTAGCTTCGGAGCTCGAGCATTATCCACGAGCCTCTCAGGCTTATTCGTTGACAACACAGGTTACGAGTCACGATTCGAGATTTCTTTAGTCAATTACCGTAATATCGACGTCAATAGCAAGGTGAACGTTTTCTGAGTGTATCTATCTGCACGCAATTTACTTCAAAAGCTGAAGAAAAAATAAACGCTCGGACTTAACGGCACTGCTAATATTTCCGTTGAAATTCTTGTTTTGGAGTCAGTTGTGATGTATCCACTTATTCGTGATTTGCTTGAACACGTTAATTCAGGTCCATTATTTTTTAGAATTTCTGAAACATGAACACTTCAAAACGAGCGAACAGTCAAGAGCTCTCAAAACAGTTGACATGTTTGACCCAAGTCACCCACATTTGCAACCGACTAATTTCGCTATTATAGCTATTTCGAGAAAGCGACACGCGACAATCCCGGAAACCTTGCATGGCTGCTAACTTTCTACTCAACAATGAAGACTGATTTTCAATGATTTTCTTTCCTTGTATAGTATGGGGCCCAGTTCTCGGTATTTCTTACCACAGAAGAACTGCAGGAATTTGAAATTTCGCCCACAAAAAAGCTTCAGCATTCAGGTTATGTGTAAAGCTATCGACTGGTCAACCCTTTTTCTGTACGAGTAGTTACGAAAATTGAAGCTCCGTTTGCGGGCCCAGTTCTCGGCCACAAAAAGAGTATGCGCAATTTTCAATATTAAAGAAGGTTTAATTACCTTTCCATACATTAAATCACTTTTAAAACTTAGTTTTGTTATTACGATCACAAATTATGTTTAGGGGCTTTGTTTTATTTTAGAAAAGAAAGTTTGTAACGCGCTTTACGCTCCTGAGTGCAGTGAAAGGGCTTTAATTGTCACGAAGTTGTTTCCGTGCGTCTTCAAAATATCAATATTTTATAGCTTTAGTTTGATTTCTATCCGCAAATTAAGGTCATATCTTCCTTAAGATGTTAGAAGATAATGATTTTTGGAACAGTTAAGACCAAGAATCTGCGAAATCCCTGCGACGTAGCTCCTTTAACCCTTTCAGTCGACTTTTGTCGACATTTGGAGGAGTGGCCATTGAACCACTTGTGACGTCATCAGTTTACACGTCAGTAAACTTTTCGGGTAAGCAACTGGCATAGCGTGGATTGATCTTTCCATAGGACCGTGCATTTTGTATATCGACTGCATTCTGATGGAGCTAATCGAAAAACACACGCTGCGTTTTTGGTGCAAAATGGGTGCATAAACAGGCCAACACACCTGTAATTGATAAACGTCCCCTTTTCAGGGTTTACCGATAATTTTTACCGATAACTTTTCCTGCCAGATAACCAGATAACTTTTCCTGCCAGAAAGAAGGATGTGACGAGTAGAAAGGAACAAGGATAAGAAAGCAGGACAAAAAGAAGGAAAAGGAGCAAGATAAAATTTGGAACGGTTTCAGCAAAAAAAAATTGGCTTATGCGCACGCAATAAAGTGAAAAATTGTACATTGTTACACGGAATCTCTATCAAAATGTTGCTGCAATGCAAAAGAGTGCATTTATAGCAAATTTTGGGTAAAATTAGCGTCGTAACAACAAAAATTGTTTTTTTTTTTGGGGGGGGGGGTACTCCCCTAAATTTAGGATAGGGGTGTGCCGCGAACGTTCTCAAACCCTGACCCTATCTAAGGATAAAGAAATCGAAAATTAATACCCTTTCTAAGGTCCAAACCTGAAAATTGACACCCTATTCAACGGGAGGAGAAGCATTGCGTGACGACTCAAATAACGGCTAACCGCGCACGGCAAAGCTCAAATCTTTCAAAATCGCTTTGTTAATACTTAATGACGGATAGTTCAGTTTTGACAGACAATTTTTTTTTTCGTTTAGCTGGGCGTTTATTTGAGCTGATAGAATTTAGCTACCCGGCGCGGTGGCCTAATGGTTAGTGCGCTGGACTCCGGATCGGGCGGTCCGGGTTCGAGCCCTGGCCGGGGCACTGCGTTGTGTTCTTGGGCAAAATACTTTACTCTCATAGTGCCTCTCTCCACCCAGGTGTATAAATGGGTACCGGCGAATTAACTGCTGGGGGTAACCCTGCGATGGACTAGCATCCCATCCAGGGGGGAGTAGAAATACTTCTAGTCGCTTCATGCAACGGAAACCGGGATAAGCTCCGGCCTGATGGGCCACTAGGCTCGTATGCAGACTTTACTTTACTTTTCTAAGGATCACACCGGGAACACAATGCCAAAAGGAACAAAAGGACCGAGAACCTCAAAAACCCTACCCTATCCCGCGGCACATACCTATATAGCCCTTATATGGGAGTACCCCCCCCCCCCCCGGGGGGGAATTCAGCAGTGAAAGGGTTAAAAGAGTTGAGTCTTTCAAACAGTGGTCAAGCCAGAGCTCAGTTTTAATTAGTCTTAATTGTCAAAATACTTCAGTCTTTCTTGTCTTTCTTCTGGCCACAAGAGATTTAATGTTTAAAAAAAATTTGGTTCCTTGGTGATTTTCGCGCAGTGTGGCCAAGAATAGGCAAATACGAAAAAGTCGCAAGGAAAAAAGGCGTTTAACAAAACGTTTGCTTTGAAAGAAAGCTAGATCATTCTTCACTCCATATGCTAAATATCGACTCTTTCGGTAAGTGTATACGGACAAAATACGAATTAAGTTAAACCATGAATTTTAAGGCAGGGTTCTACCTGAATTTGAGTGAAATTTTAAGAGGTTTAAGGGGGCTCCTTCTTAACTACTAAGTTGTTGCTAAGGAAGGTATCTAACCGCCATATTCTGGAAACTTGACCTGCTACGGATAAGCTTTTTTCGCAACTTTGTTAAATTGAAGAGTCCTTCAAGAGTTTCAAATCACGGCCATATTTGACAAGTGGCGTGGCCAGAATAGAAAAAACCCTAAAACTGAAAGGGCATATAAAACTGAAAGTTAAAATCAGTGCCAATAGATAAAGAATGTCCACATGCTTAATGCTTCGTATGGGTTTTACAAAATTTGCATTATTGTAAAAGTTATGACATAATTAACACCCGTATTTTCAGACTTTCTTCAGTAGCGTTTTTTTCTTTCTTGTAAACGGTAATCCCATACGTAGGATTATAAAGAAGGCTATGTTATCTCCGATTCTTTAAAAAATTCAGAACTCTTCCCTTTTTCCTCCAAGTTTTAGGGATTTTAAATTCTAACGCGCGGTTTAGGACTGGCACTAGTTATGCAGGCGCAATGTCAATATTTCAAGCAGGTATTTCCTGCCCCACAAAATTTACCATTTAGCGTTACAAAACGGTCCAAAATGGCTTGCCACTAAAACTGATCTTCAGGAATTCCCTAGCAACTGCTCTAGAACTGTAGTTAAGAAGGACCCCCCTTAAAGAAGGGATAGAAGAAAGAAAATTATTTTTGAAACACCACCAGACAGTTGACCCCTACGCAAGAGCACCCACAGGTTGTCAGGGGACTGTTTGGGTGTCCATCTACTAATTTTTAACTTCAAATTCTAATTTTTAAAATCACATTAAATCTTCACCATTTCAGATTTCTCTAAATTTCACTAATCCATTGAGAAAAACTATCTCCTCCCAAATATTCCCAAAAATTACCCAAAAATTTACAAAACACTGCAAAACATAGATTCATGGGACGAGTGAACAGTTTTTCGATTGCTTCAAACGCAACCGAGATATTCGCATTGAACCAAAGTTATGCTACGGAGAAAACGACCTTCAGGAAGAAGTTTTTGGAAAAACAAATTCACTTAGCTTCCCCTCAACTCAGCAGGCCCGTAGCCAGGGGGGGTGCGACGGGTGCATCCGCACCCTCCCACGAGCCTTGGAAGTCCGCTCCTTGTGAAAAAAGTATAAAAATAAATAAAGAAATAAAGAAATAAAAAAAGGGAAATGGTATTTCTGTACTTTGTCTATTTACATTTAATGGGTCCACCATTTGAAGATTCGTCTGGCATATTTTTGACCAAATTGTGTGATTCTTGGTTAATTTTAACGATACATTCTAACTAATGCCGTTCATAGTCAGCAAACCGACTCTGGCTAATTTATGTAATTACCATTTGACACCGAAATAAAGACATCTATCTTTTTCCAGTCTTCCTTTAAAAGAACTGCCGTCATTGTTAGTTAAATAAATTGTAAATTATGTTTACAAGGTTCTGTTTCTAAAACTACGTTTTGAATTTAAAAATGTACCAGAATTATTGTCCTTGCTACCTTCACCTTTATATGGCTTGTTTCCTAACAAACTGTTTTTAAAACGCACTAAATGCGGCCTCAGATAACCCATTTTTTCAAAATTTTCTGGGGGAGAATACCCCCAGACCCCCCTTCGGGCTCGCGCCGGAGACGCTCATACGCACCCCCCCAGCAAAAATCCTGGCTACGGGCCTGCTCAGCATGATAAAGAACAAGACTCAAGATAACGAAAGTACAGGAATCAGTCAATCTTTGGGGAAAATTCTGTTTTTTAAATAAATTTATTTAAAAAAACACGTTGAACAAAAAGTGGCCAAGAACTGGCCCCCATACTGTAAATTTTGCAAATGCAAAATTTTATCCTTGTATTCATGGAATGTCGCAGAGTCAAGCGCCTGCGAACTGAATACGCTTCAAAACCTCATAAAACCAAAAGATACCATTTACAAAAATAAGATATAACTTGTTAACGTTTCAGCATAACATTCTCAGCAAAAATGAAGCACATTTTACCAGCAACTGTCATAGAGAAAGCGCGAGTTGTTTGTGAGCTGTTTACTGGGCGTGAGAATGGGCTCGCAAAGCGCGAGCGCGAGAGAGCGCCGGGGTCTGCTGCCAAACCGGAAACGAACGACTTTCAGAAAGTCTACTCTTACAGTTAAGGGGGGAGACTTTTAACTACAGATCCAGAGCAGTTGCTAAGGGATTGCTGACGACTGTATTTTGAAGCAAGCGATTTTGAAGCTTTTTGTAACGCTCAATGGTGAATTTTATTTCGGGGAACACCTGCTTTGAAAAATATATCGTTTGCGCGTGAAGTGCCAGTCCCAAACCGCGTGTTAATATTTAAAATCCCTAAAACTCCAAGGAAACAAGGTAAAGTTCTGATTTCTTTTTTCGAATCAGAGAAAACGTCGCCGACTTTATAATCTGACGTATACTTTTACCATTTACTCGAAAAAAGGAAACGCTGCTGTTGAAAGTCCGTAAATATGAGTGTTTGTTACGCCATAACTCCAGAAACCCATAACTCCTTATCAGTTTCTGATAATGCATCAGTCAATTCCAGCAGTGCCCATCCCCCCCCCCGGGCTTACCCCCGGGCATTAGCATTTCTTTGGTAAATTCCCCGGGGTGGGGATGAGGGAACCGGGCAAATGCCCCGCTCCCGGGTTGATTGTTTTCAATCTCTCGGTATGTGATATAAGAATATGATACAAGTTGTTGCTTCTTGACAATGAAGAAATATCTAAAATTCAGAAAATATACCTTTAAAAATATCCATGAACATCCACGAGCTTCTCTAGTCCTTCATGGACTAGCTAATCTGCAACGTAGTCCACGTCTTAGCCTATAAACGCCTCCATCACGAATACGCGACTCACTCCACGGTTTCGAAACCACGTTCCAAATGCCCGGGGGTCAAGCCGAGGTACGCAAATGCCCCACCCCCGGGACGGGCAACATTAGGAAATGCCCCGGGGTTGCCCGGGGGGGGGGGGGGGGGGGATGGGCACTGCTGGAATTGACTGATGCATAACTCTTATAATAATGTGAATTTCACAAAACGATACGTCACATTACGCATTTGGTCGTTCTTTATCTATTGACACTCATTTAAATTTTAAAATCAATCTGCCGTTTGAGTTTTAGTGATTTGTCCGTTCTGGTCACGTGTCACGTTAAATAAGGCCGTCCCTTGAAACTCTTGGAGGAATCTTCAACTCTTGGAGGAATCTTCAATAGAACAAACTCGTGCAAAAAGCTTATCCATATAAGGTCTTATTTCCAAAATATGGCAATTAGAAATCTGCCTTAGAAACAAATTGGTAGTTAAGAGTCACCCCCCTTAACGTCTATCAATTTGAGCACTTTATTCAGTAGCTTGTTAAAAGCAAAGTTCCAAGTAGACCGAATTTTGTACGAAATGAGAAAAAATTGGTCCAAAAATTGTCTATGGGAATGTTGATTAGTAAAAGCATCCAAAATAAGGTGGGAGAAGTGGTCGGGAAAGGTGCTTCTAGCGCATTATTTTAGAGAGAGCAAATTGCACATCGCTTTTAGCGGTATTTTTCAAATGACAAGGGCAGATAAATTTAAATCGCAGATTGAAAACTCTTGCATACTCATGACAACTTCAGCGTACTAGCATAGTACTTTTTAACAAAATTTCACAATTTTGGGTTTTCGTTTAATTTATTCACATTCTTTCGTGCAGTTACCCAAGGACACTTTCCAGTTGGATTAAATGTAACAAGTCTTTTGGCTTTTCGGGCTTGTCAAGTCGTGAGACGTATAGTTGACCTGTGATTATCACATTTTTTTTTTCTTTTTGCAAAACCAGAGTAAAATATGTTGAGCTACTGTTATCATAACATTCATGACCAATAATTTATTGCATTGTGCATTCCCATGGCATGACACTGCCCTGATAAATGATTAATAAGTTTGAGATAAAATTATTAAGTCTCATCAAAAATACAGTCCTTGGTCACAAAGACACATCATTTGTTTTTTCACTGGACTACAAAACTGAGCTGACCACAGGTAGACCAAGTGTGATATTTGCATATATTAAGGGGGTGACTCTTAACTACCAATTTGTTTCTAAGGCAGGTTTCTAATTGCTATATTTTGGAAACGAAACCTCATACAGTTAAGCTTTTTGCACGAGTTTGTTCTATTGAAGATTCCTCCAAGAGTTTCAAGTCACGGTCATATTTAACGCATTACGTGACCAGAACAGAATAAACCCTAAAACTCAAACGACGGATAGATTTTAAAATTAAAATGAGCGTCAATAGATAAAGAACGCGTGCGTAATGCGTAATGTGACGTATCGTTTTTACGAAATTCGCATTATTATAAGAGTTATGGCCTAATATATACTCATATTTACAGACTTTCATCAGTAGCGTTTACTTTTTTCATGTAAACGGTAAAAGCATATGTCAGATTATAAAGACGGCCACGTTATCTCTGATTCGTAAGAGAAATCGGAACTTTACCTTGTTTCCGTGGAGTTTTAGGGATTTTAAATTCTAACACACGGTTTGGGACTGGCACTAGTTTCGCACTCGCAATGATACATTTTTCAAAGCAGGTGTACCCCCAGATAAAATTCACCATTCAGTGTTACAAAAAGCTTCAAAGTCGCTTGCTTCAAAATACAGTCTTCAGAAATTCCTTAGCAACTGCTCCAGATCTGTAGTTAAGAGTCTCCCCCCTTAAAATGGCAGTCTCTATATAAGAATTTGTATGGGTTTTTAAACAGGGAACTTTTGAACAATAAATAAAAGCAAAATTACTAAATAAAGTCAATGAAACATAACATGGTGTTGTTTGCTAATGTAACGGCATGTTTGCAAGCAATTTGGAGCTATTTTACGTCTATTAACTTTACTATTAGCTACTATTACTGTGTATAATAATATGACAAGGTAGGACACTTCAGCCGCTATTTTTGTTTGCGCTTCAATTTGTTTCCACTTCGAGCAAAAATAGCATGCCCCTCTCCATTGAGTTTAATTTGGCTAGCGTCCAGTCTATTTCGCGTTATTTTGTTACTGTCATGAGCGACTAACGGCTATTTTGAACAGATTTTGGATTTTCAGAAGTGGCTAGTTGATGCGGTAGACGAGGTATAAGCAAGTAGTTTTCAGAAAAACATTCGTGTGTCATCATTTCATTCACATGTGGAACCTTATGACAGCCGAAACTATTTTTGTGGGTGAAATTCGAGCTTATTTCAACACGTGTCGAACGCTAGAAGCGACTGAAGTGTCCTACCTTGTCATATTATTATACATGGTAATAGTAGCTGATAATAAATAGACGTAAAATAGCTCCAAATTGCTTGCACGTTAGCAAACAACACCATGTTATGTTTCATCAACTTTATTTAGTAATTTCGCTTTTATTTATTGTTTAAAAGTTTAAAAACCCATACAAATTCTTATGTATAAAGACCGCAATTTTAATATATACAAATATCATGCTTGGTCTACCTGTGAGCTGATAGGGATTGAGTCAGAAAATCATTTAATGTTATGATTTGATTTAGAGCCCTTCTTCAAACACCCCATTCTAACCTGGTTTCTAATAACAGCTCCATCCCTCGAGTGTCAGCTTTTTTTATAAGCTCCACTATTTCAATAGGGCCTATTTCATGAGTCAAAGTGACAATTAATGCATTGAAATAGAATAGAATTATCAGGCAAGTGAATCGTGTGTGGTCTGCTTTACTGTCTGAATGTAATATCAAATATACTGAACAAGTGAATGGTGGTATGACTTGTTACAGTTTTTGAGTTACATATCTGTTGTCATTCCAGTGTCAATGTTGAAAAACGAAATATGCACCAGGTCCCTAATAAGCACTCCTCTTCAGTAAGTGCCCTCCTCAAGGAAGTTTCCACTGATTCGCTACTTGTTATGGTAAACAAAGCAGAAATACACAGGAACACCAGACAAAACAAAAGCCAGTGCAACCGCTGATGACTGTGGTTTGGCCAAAAGTGGAGCAACAACAAGATAGCATGAAACCATCACCATGAAAAAAGGAATTCCAATCCACACTTTGTAAGGACGATGGTCATGGGGCCTCTTCCAGCGCAAAACCAGTAGTGAAAGGAATGTGCTACCAAGGAAAATCCATGCCACAAAACTGAAACAACTTAGCAAAGAATCTAAATCACCAAGCATTAACATGCAGATGGAAATGAACGATGGGAACATTATGGCACACAATGGAGTGTGGAAACGTTCACTGATGGTGGCCAGAAACCGAGGCATATGTCCTTCTTTGGCTGCAGAGCAAACAACTCTCCCATTGGTGAAAATGGACCCATTGGCTGCACCATAACAAGAACAAGCTACAAATAGTGGCATGACGGCAACTAGGATGGGGTGCACTTTCTCAGCAACTGATACAGCAACTGCAGTGGATGACAGCAATTCTGCTGGTGTCAGGATACTTAAATATGCTACATTCACCAGTGTATAGCAAACTGTGACCAGTGGAAGTGCAATCATGACTCCACGAGGAAGATTCTTATGAGGGTTCTGTAACTCCTCAGTGACATAGTTAAGTTGGTTCCAGCCATCATATGCCCACAGTCCACTGAAAAAAGCATGTGCAATTTCACCAATATTCTGACTAGTTCCTTTGAAAGGAGACTCAAAATTTTCATAATGTCCACTGGCAATTCTGGTAGCTCCAATCAACACTATTATCCCAATCGCAAGCAACTTCATAATCATAAAAACAATCTGCATCTGACCAGCCCAGCGGGAACTCACACAGTTTACTGATGTGATCAAGACAATACAAATCACAGCAATGAATTTGATAAGGGCTTCAGGTTCAATGCTGCTGTCACTTAAAAATGGCTGGATAGCATAGGAGGCAAAACTTAGCGTGATGATGGCTACTGAGGCTGGTTTTAAAATTAGAACCATTGTCCAGCTGACTAGAAAACCAGGTAAAAGGCCCAGAGCTTCACGGATGTATGTTAGCTCACCACCAGAACGTTGAATCAGTGTTCCTAATTCACAATAGCACAAAGCCCCAAGTGTCGCCATCACACCAGATGCAATCCATACCAACAGTGTCATTCCCACAGAGCCAGAGTGTAAAAGGACATAACGTGGAGTGACGAAGATTCCTGAGCCAATCATAACACCAACAATAAGTGAGACCCCCTGTAGGAGGGTCACATTTCTGGTCAATTTCCCTGTGACATTTTCTTTTGAGCTCCTTTCTGAGGAAATAAGTTTTTCTTGTGCACTTGCTTTGCTCTCGTGAAATGAAATACCAATACTTGAATCATCCTGCTGCACTGAAGACTTGCCCATACTATTGTCTGCAGCAGATTCCACAGCAAAATTGTCTTTGTCTTCAGTCACAACCTCAGCATCTAAGGAAAATAAAACAAATATTATTTATGAGAAAAATATTAAGGTTTTCAGAATGAACTATTTGCATTACAGTAAACACCCACGTGTAAAGGCCTGGCAAAACAAGGAAACATGTTTCCAGAAACACCCGTAGCGCGCATGTTTCCCTAATGTTTCCAAGTTTTGCCACACAGGAAGCATTGTTTCCAGCGTCAATTTTGTTTCCAAGAAGCAAAATTTGCTTCTGGTACACGGCAGAAACATTTCTTGTTTCCACGTGGCACGGAAGCATGGCAAAACGAGGAAAACATTATGGAAACATGTTTCTGGAAACATGTTTCCTCGTTTTGCCAGGCCTTAAGAACCTACAATTTTCTAAGTTTGGCAAAATAGGTTCTTGTATTTGGGGGTAGTTATTGGTAATTTAGGCTAAGTAGGTTCTTAATAAGGTTCTTAATTTCTAAGGAGGAGCCATAGTTTTTGATTGTACGAGAAGAAAAAAAATGTATTGCTTCAAGCCTCATGCAAAACTAAACAATCTATATAATTAAACAAATATCTCTTCAACAAGAGCTGTATAATAAAAAAAGAACATGAATTAGATAATTATAGTAAAAATAAAAGGGATAAGTAAACAAATGCAAAAATAAATTTATTAAAAATTTATTTTTGCATTTGTTTACTTATCCCTTTTGTTTTTGCTTTATTTATCTATTTATTTTCTCTTCTTCTGTTAAAAATGTTCATAAAAATTTTCTATAACCCACATATAAGAACCTGCTGAAATTTGCTTGGCTAAACAGGTTCTTATATTTTGGGGTATTAAAATGGCAAATTTCTGCCAGCAGGTTCTTGAACCACTAGGTTCTTACACGCAGGTGTTTACTGTAGCTTACAAACAGGAGGCACATAACAAAATTTGTAAAGCTTAGTTCCCACTAGCGACATAACGTTCATAAGCAGAAGCATAAACTTAATAAGCTTCTTTTGTTCTAGTGGGAACAGCCACACTAAAAACTCAAATTATGACCCACGTGCATCATTATTAATATTTCTGATTATGTCGTTATGATTTTAGCGTTCCCACTATAAAGAAAAGCAACAGTCATAGTGAAAGACATAATCATAAGAAAATGGTCAATCATCCCGTTGAAGCCCTGATTTTTTTTTCAGGCTTCTTTATTCCAATTGCTTAAAATTGGAAATTCACTGCAAAGATCACATATCACCTTCGATTATGATTATGTTGGTCATAAGAGCACTTATGATTATGTTTCTGGATGTTCCCACTAAGACATAAGCAACATAATTGCATTGTTTGTGCTTATGATCGTTATGTTGCTAGTGGGAACTACAAATAAAATACATTGAACTACATTACGGAAACGTACTTGAAATGGCCCAAAGTTACAACCAAGTAGATGTCGAAAAAAAATCATTATGATACAAAAAGACATTTTCAATTGTTAAGATTATACTTATGGTCATGTGTACGTTCATGCTTAAGATTAGAGCAGCCTTTCATATTGCTCACTGTATATACACACTGGTAATCATAATCATTTATCAATTACTGTGAGCATAAATATATGCAAATTTATGCAGAAAAGTTTCCTCGTTTTGCCATGTTTCCATGCCACGCAGAAACACAAAATGTTTCTGCCGTGTAGCAGAAGCAAATCTTGTTTCTTGGAAACAAAATTGATGCTGGAAACAGTACTTCCAATGCAAAACTGGGAAACATTGGGAAAACATGCACGCACTACGGGTGTTTCTGGAAACATGTTTCCTCATTTTGCCAGGCCTTAAGTAAAGCAACAAATGTTTTTTATCTATTTATCTGTATATTATTTCTTCATTCAGTTTTTTTACGTGATGTGATGTAGTGCAATATAATGGTAATACTAATTTGTAATAAGGTGGAAAGTATCATTTAAATTTTAAAACGCAAGAATTAATTTCACAGTATCCTGTTTCCGAAAAACAACAAAAAATGGAATGACCAAGTGTTACCGGGGTATATACCATTCAGTAAGCTGCCCAAATCTTATCGTGATAGTTGAAGTGGGATCATCAAAACCATCTGAAAACCCAGTTGATGCCAGTAAAATCATTCTACCCACATCGGCTTTAGTAAATTCACTTAGAGTCGCTCAGTCGATAGAAATTCAAAGTAAAGTTTGTATCTAACCTACAGAGTGTGGAATGCGAATGCAATTTAATTCCTGGAAAGCAAATAGACTTTCCAAATGGAATGACCAAGTGTTACCGGGGTATTTTAAGTGACAAGGATGACGGAATGGGAGGAAAAATCAAGACCCTTGGCTTCCAACAACCCCCCCCCCCCCCCCCAAAAAAAAAAAAAGAAAAAAAATCCCTGGACCTCAAATTAATCCCCAAAAAATCCCATGACAAATTTATGATGTCAATGCATTGCTGCTATTGTTAGGAAGCAGAGGTTCTTTTGTGTGGAACAATTGGGCAACGCATTGACGTCATAAAATTCAAAATGGCGGCGCGCAGGAAATTTAAAAGCAATAATCATTTCCGTTTATTATTAGAATTAAATGCTATTTCTCCCGTCTGGTAAAATTTGTGAATTAGGCATTATTTCAAACAACAATGATATCGAAGATGGTGGGCTTAAGATGTTGGATATTCAGTCGATGATCCTTGCACAGAGGGTGATGGTATTAAAAAGATTTGCGGATAAAGATAAAACCAGTTCTTGGAAGATAACATTGAATTACTTCCTCTCACAGATAGGCGGGGAATTTATTCTTAACTGTAATTTTGATACTAAAAAGTTGCCTGTCTGCCCTCCGGACTTTTATAAAGAGTGTCTTGACGCCTGGTCCTTGTTAAATCAATCTTCAATACTATCATATGGGGATGTTGTTCACCAGGTTATATGGAATAATAAAAACATTACTGTCCAAAAGTTCTCGCTTTTCGAAAAACATTTGTTTTCAAAAGGAATTGTTACGATTGGTGACCTCCTTTCTGACACTGGAATCTTCCTACAGGGTGTCAAGGTGTTAAATGCAAATCTATCTCCAATAGAACATTTTAAATTAATCAGCATCGTTGACGCAATCCCTCATGAATGGAGACAGATCATTAAACAAAGCACACAACACCTCCCCCCACATATTGATGACACAATTTATTTAAGGCTGGACAATTCGGAGGTAGCTTTATCAAAAGTTTCGTCCAAATGGCTCTACAATGCGTTTAAAAGCAAAAAGCAAGTCCCTCCAACTGCTCAAAAAAAGTTTAAAGAAAAGTTTCCACAGTTTCCGTTTGACTGGAAGAAAATATACTCCTTGCCTTTTACAGTCACTATTGAAACTAAAATTAGAGAATTCCAATATAAAGTATTAATTACAATAATATAGTATTTACAAATGAAAAATTGTTTAGGTTGAAAATGAAGGACTCGCCTTCATGTACCTTTTGCGAATGAGAGGTTGAATCCTTCGAGCATTTATTTTTCTATTGCGATGTAACAAAGACTTTCTGGGAAGCTCTCTGTTCTTGGCTTGGTGAATGTAAGGTTAAATTTCAACCCTTTAAATTAATGGACATTTTTTTTGGAGTTTTTAATATGGAAGAGGACTTTAGTATTTTGAACCACCTGATACTGATAACTAAATTTTATATCTATAAGTGTAAATTGAATTCTGTGAATCCCTCCTTATGAGTTTATAAAGCCAAGATCCGGGAAGTCTACCAAGTAGAAAAACAGATAGCAGCAAAGCAGAACAAACTAATAAAACATTTTCAGAAATGGGAGAAGTTTTTGCCACATGTTGGCTTATAGTATGGTGTCCTGCACATGTACCCCTCTGTTTTACGTATAACTTTAATCCTTGAGCTGGCTATTGTAAGTTATATATTGTAAGCAATGTAAGTAAGTTATTGTAAGTAATGTATTGTAAGTAGTGTAAAGTGTTGTAAAATATTATAAATAAAAATAAACAAATTACAAAAAAAAAATTATTTCAAACAACTCGACATCAACTTGCCTTTATTTAAGAGCAGAGGTTCCCTTTAAAGAAGAGGGTGACCGTAAATACTTTTCATCAATTTTTCCTAACCACAAGGACAGAACTTGAAAAAGACAGGCTGACTTTTTCAAATTGAGATCAAAAGCTTCCAATGTAGACTTTCTAAAAGTCGTTCGCTTCTCATTCCCGGGTTTGGGAGTAGACCCTGGCATAACCAACTTTTATCACTTGCAGCGTGCCACATTTACAGGAGGAATTTTCCTCCTGTGGTTTTATCCAATCAGAAACAGCATTGTCAAAGACCATGTCAAACAAACCAGATCCTTCCCAGATCGATCATGCATGTGAGATGAAACTTGAATCTCTTTTGAACTTGTCGTCTCTTGAGTGAGTTTCGATTTCTCTGTTTTCTGTTTAAGCGTTTAATCAGGGACACAATCGTGTATGATTTGCGCAAGGCAAAATGCAAAGATATTCACGAACATCAACGGAAAGTAATCAAGGGCTACTGCACTGTCTCACGGCGCGGGGTCACAAAGCCTGACCTTCAAAGTCGCAGCATACGTTTTTGAATTTTTCCAGTGTGGCGAAAAACAAGGGGTGCTGTCCGTTTGCTTGATTGTTGTGCCCTTTTAAACGACCAAGTCTACGATAGCTTCACTGCTTGTTCGAACTCGTCGACTCTAGGATATCGGCCGCTAGTTTAGTCGGAGCACATTGAAAGAAAAATAGAGCATGATACTTAAAAACAGATTTGTGTGCATTCACGCATTGAATAAACTTCTTCGCACCTTCAGATTGCTTGTGTTCGTTGGATAATTTAACACAGTCAGAGCCTTTCAAATTAGCCTTCAACCTATCTTTTGTCTCAGAAAAGTTCTCCCTTGCGTTGAGAACTTTCTTAGATAGCGTTTCGTTGCACTCTCAGTTTACTACACGGCAAACAATTTTAATTTCACACTCATGCCACTTCACTATACAACGAAGATTTATATGTCTGGTGCGATCAAGAAAATAATGTAAAGAGCAGCGTTTGTCTCCAAAAGCCAATATAAATGAAGTAAATGGCGGTTTCATTGACACCAACGCCTACACTAGTGACCGCAGTCCAGAGAAATTCACACCAAAATGATGTCATTTGATTCGTATTAATGGTATCACAGTGATATCACTCTATATTTAGGTTCAGTACACTGGTATAGTAATTTTAAGAAAACTTGACACTGTTAATAGGTTTCAAATGGTGTAAACATGTTTTTGGGCTGTTGAATTTTTGAAGTTATGCTAATGACGGTGTCCCTTTAACACTAAAACTATCATTTCAGATCTTAGCACCCTGATATCTAATCCATAATCTGTTCTCTGGGAGAGCACAAGTCATTCTAGAGGAATGCCTTGTGTTGTGATGTCTGAATATTTCTAAAGATAAATAAGTTGGGTTATGTTTTTAAGTGAACTGTTGTTTACGTAGAAATGAAACTTAACCCATGCTCAGTAACAACACACCTGTGCAATGCAGGTCAGGGTGAGATAAAAAATAAGAACTTGATTTTGTTTATTCGGACAGAGTGAATGCAAATTTCCATGCAAAGTTTTCCTTTCTATGAACGATTTTGGAAAGGTAACAACAACTTGTGAGCCACCAGAGTTATGTCGCATATAGGATTACCAGAATAGTGTGCTGCCTCGCTATAAGCCTGGCATAGTCAATCGAACCCAATCGAACTAAATTTCAATCGAACTCAATCGAAATCAATTCATGGATTGAGTTCGATTGAGTTTGGCAATCGAACAAAATCGAACTCACCGAAAAGAAAAAAATCAATCGAACCCAATCGAACGTTCAATTTTCGAACTCGTCATTTGTGTAAAACAGGTGTTGAAATCCATAACCAGATCTTGGAAGCTCGAGTTACTTCAACCCGGAGTGTAACGCACATGTTTTTCGTAAACGAAGAAATACCGCAGAAATGGATTCAGATGCGCTATGGATTGTAAGCTTCAAATGTGTGGTAAAAGAAATGCTGCTTTGACGTCAAGATGGCGAAGTTTTCAAGGTTTTAAAGAAAATAGGCGAGACAGGCCGTGCTTTCCTGAATTGCAAACGAGCACGGACAATTAGGTCACCCTCAACGTGTTCTTTCCTGTTCTCTTAAATGCCGTGGACAGTTTATAAATGGGGTTTCTGTTATAAGAATAAATTGTAAAAAAGCACAAGAAAAACCTGTTTTGATGGACTTGCTTTGGGCTTGCTTTGTATAGGTTTACCAGAGCCAATCGAACGCAATCCATTTAATTGTGTTCGATTGAGTTCGGTTTCCGAACTCAATCGAACACAATCAGATGGATTGAGTTCGATTTTTTCGATTGAATTCGATTTGTTGGGAAATCGAACTCACTGAAAGTCTGGTGTTCGATTTCGTTCGATTGCCGAACTCAATCTTACTCAATCCACGGATTAAGTTCGATTTTCGAACGTTCGTTTGACTATGCCGGGTATAAGGCGAGCCAGCAAGTACTCGAGCAAGGCAGCCAACCTTCCTACATTTTGTACTTTTTTGACAGAAAACTGAGACGTTCTTCTTGCATATTCAAGAAGTTATTATAGCGATTACAAACTATGGTGGCCGGAAACTGGGCAACACATTGTAGCCAGCTCGAGAGAACGGGGTGAGTACGTTGTAAGGTGGGTGCGAGCTCGGTTCGCTACGAAAATTATGTGCTCCAAGTCAAGGCTAAGGAGATATTGAGGAGATATTGTTCTTACCTTTCATTTTAGACCGCCGCATTTTACTTTATTCTATCATAGTTGACTCCTGGTAAACCAGACTCTACTCGTAGCAACATGATTAGCTGGATGAAACATGATGAAGATGATGCCATCGGCGAGTTTACACGTCACTCCTGAGTGACATACCGCTGACCGAGGACCTGAGACCCTTCAGTGGCAATCTCGTTCGTGGAGCCTGTGGACTCTGGGAACGAGATTGCTTCAGTGGAGGAGGGGTCGGAGTGCCGGTGGAAAAGCGAAACAAGAAGCTATTTCAACAAGAAGCTATTTCAAAGAGAAATAATGTTTTGTTTCCAGATCGCGGAAGAATAAGCATGAAAAGAAACTTCCTAATTTGCCCTTCCCATCATCGTGTCTTTGTTTGCGCTTGCAAGCGCTCTCATTGGTGGGAATTTTCTTCTTTCTCAGAATATAGCTAGAATGTTTACTTAACAATTAAACGGAAAGAGGTTACTTTACATTTTCGCCAAGACATCGCTTTAATCGAACTTAAAAGCATTGCAGTCGTCAGATATTTCTATTTGTAATGAATCTCAATTATTTTGGTCTTGCTGACGATTATCTTTCTGATATTTGAAGAACATGTTTTTACGAGATTGAAATTGTTTGCCTTTGGTACACCGTGTTGACATTGTGGCTATGAGCGTTCTTCTGATTGGATAGTAGCGCTCACTGTGTAAATAGTTCACATCGAATCCAAAACAATACCGTTTCGTTTCTGAGGAAACGAAACAAAAAGAAATAGTGTTTCGTTTCCAGAATAAAAATTGTATGGGCGTTTAAGATTTGACTCAAAATTTCAGAAAATGTGTGGGCTAAAATAAGAACATCGTCAGGCTCAGCCAAATTTTACGCGTTCTTATAAAAAATAGTGTAATTCTCTAAAAGGCTGAGTAGACTGAGTGTCTACAATTCTTAATTTGTTCACAAAAGGTTGTTTTGACGGTTCTTCACAGGGTTTCGGAAAATATTTAATTTACTAGAGGTGTTGGAATGTTTACAAAATTAAGCGACGCGATGCTGTTTCGCCGTGAAACAGCTCTTGCCCGTGAATTCCTTGTTTTTTTTCTCTCTGTTGCTGTATGCCCGGCAGTCAATAATTTTCACAGAATTTCCACTGAAAGGTTCTTTTGAAATTCTTGAGGGTATGAAATGCTTGTTTAGAAACTGATGTCGAGCGATTCCAAAAACTATCTGAACTTGGGCATACCATAAAATCGTGTTCTGGACACTTGAAAAATTTTGGCTCTGCCCAGCAGTCAGAAATATCCACCGAATTTCCACAGAAATCCTTATTCAAACCTAATTTTATGTGAAAATTTCCGACTGCTGGGCATTTTGTTTACGTCGAAACTAGGTGGCGGAAGAGTCCAATATAACAAAAAAGCTCCGAAGACTTACCTCTGAAACCTTGGGTGTTTGTAAATACAATGTATTTAGAACTTTTGTCCGAAAACAAATGCCCGCGGACGCGCGCATAAAAATGACTATAAAAATGTTTAAACAAGCAAGCAACCGTGGACGATGATCCTACTGGTATACGTTGGATCAATAATGATCTGATCGGTTTAAAATAGAAAAATGAAGACTATAAAAAAGCAGAAACCGATACAACGTAGAAAGGTAGAATGACGACTGTGAAGTCCAGCCAATCTACCTAGAATTGCATTTAATTTTGTACGAAAATACTAGCTTCAGTAATTATCACCATCATTAAAATACCGCTTATGGAGCTGCTCCATCCTGTTTTGGCAACGTTTGAAAATATTTTTTGCGCAAAACATTCCTCTAAAATAAAAACAAAATTATTTTTCTTCAAAACTGTTTTCCTACCAGCATAAATGAGAACTGATTATGAATGACAACATTGAAGAAAACTGGAATTTCGTTCAAGATGCGCCGTATGTGACAAAGCTTGCAATTGTTAAAAATCAACCGTCCGTCCCGTCCCACAATGAATGAATTGACCACCAGACTAGATTCAAGTGCCAATATTTTAATTGTTTCATACATTGAAGTTTAACTTCCACGAATATTCATATTACAAATGCAACCATACTTTGCACTTTATATGTCTTCCTATAATACATTGTAATGCCATTATAAAAGGACGGTCAACTCCGTACTGCAATTGCGCGCACCGGATTTTCAGTCGTCTGTTCCTTTCTCAGCCTCCAATTAGAGTGATGTATTGTTTAAAATTACTATTTAAAGAATACAATGTTATGCAAGTGGAATGAAAATCAGCGAACCAAGGAAATTAAATTTGTCCATCTTGTGTGTTTGAAACCCATGGCCTCCAAAGCGGAAGGCTGCATTCCACCGGGGTAGTGTAGCTTCTTGGCTCCACATTGCTGATACTGGAAGTGTATGCTTTGTTCAATATCGCACCATCGTTACGGTTGAACGGGCTGAATGCACTCGAGGGTGGCGAAGGCGGAGGCGTCGAAGCACAGCCAAGGCAAGAAGATTCTCCTGTGGTTTGTAAACCGTATACTGATGGTTTAGGGGAGTAACACACAGGGCGGTCAGAGTGCGCAGGGCTGGTCGGGTGCATATTGTAGCTGCACGATGCCGCCAAACGCGCCAGTACTTGTTCCCGCAGTTTGGAATCAACTCCGTTCTGCTGGTTTTCCATAAAGCTGTACACTCTGGTCGCGCAATCGTTAAATCCCGCTCGGTAGTTACTCAGTGATTCAGCATCACTTTGATTGGTCCAGTATCCTACACGAACAATTAAACGGGGGATTAATTCAGTTTTCAACTTCGCCATAGTTAACATTCGATATTTGAAATTTACACGGCAAAGCCAGCAGTGGTGTGGAAAGAAAATTGTTAAACATACAAACCTGTCACTTGCTGCTCTCGAATCATTTTCAAGAAGTTTACAGTCAGCTCCAGAATTTCAGCTTTTTCCATCTTTTGGAAATTGTGATCATTCTGTAGAGGCAAAACAGTCAAATGTTTACAAAACTGGTAATGAAATTTCATTTACTTGCTAGTCAGAGTACTTAGGTGTTAAATTTGCCTCTCGAGTGACGCTCAGTTTTCCACGATGCCATACAAAACTTCGTGCAACAGTGCCGAATGTTTGAATAAAAAAAATAAGCAGACACAACAAGCAATAGAAAATAACACGGCAACCTAATAAAGTCGCATGGCTGTGGTATGTAGGGAAGTAAGCAAATAAAGCAAAATTTGATCAAACTATAAAAAGCAAACTTACATCACGGCACAGGGAGGACAAAACGAGTCCTTTTAGTTCTTCGAGGCTTCGGTTTATGCGCGCTCTTCTTTGCCTTTCTAGTAAAGGTTTACTTGTCTGTTGGAGAGGAGAAAATAAAGAATAAACATACAAAAACAACACCTAAAAGTTCATCAAAAGCAGGGAAGGACGCCTATAGTACCTGTCGTCTTCTAGTTAGCTGAAGTCTTTCTGCCATGTTGAAACACCGTGTAAATTTCTTCTTTGTTGATCGGAGAGTTCTTTTCTGTGCGACGCTGAGTCAGGAAATGAAGTTGGTGCAAAAACCCTTCAGCTAAATTACAATGGCACGGGTTCGCAATTTTGCACGCATTCACCTTTGAGCCAATCAGAAGCGGCGGTTGTCTTGATGCAATCAGGCTTTCCATTCTCGCACGCGAATGCGAACAAATTATTGGCTTTGTAGCAAATATCACGCCTTCAAACTGTCAAATTCTTTTAACCTTTTCACTTCAAAGATGAAGCGATGAACTCCCTGCGGATTCCCATTGCGTGATTGAGATATCTTTTTTCCCAATAGGAAAAATAAAATAATCATTGGGGCATTTTCATTTTATTTAAAAGTTGACTTTGGCCGTGACTGTTTGCGCACTACGCACGGGTAAATTTCCGCGAAACTTTGTTCTAAATTAAACTGCGTACAATCTCCTTGACAATTGATTGACTAAACCACGGCGTGGTGAATTTTCCTAACTTTAACGACTGATGGATTCTTTAAGCTTAACAAAGTTCCAACCGCTTTATTTGTGGTAGACTACGAGCAGCCCCTATTTTTTCGCTGTCCGTCGAGCGTGAAGCAAAAAAAAAAAGGAGCGCGCGAAAATTGCACGCTCGACGGACAGCGAAAAAATAGGGGCTGCTCGTAGTCTATATTTGTGGGTAAAAATCTGAACATGAGTTTTCACGTTATTACTTTTAACAGGTAGCCTGTTTAGCTATGTGTGTAAACCTTCAGCGCGTGCCTTCAATTACGCTGTGCAAAATTTTACACAAACAAAAAGATTCGTATACCGCCAGAAAATACATGACTTGTAGTCGAAAATGGAGGACAAAGTAAACCGGCTAAAATTGTGTAAAACAAAGCTTTTTGAATAACAATAGAGGGCCCTGAAACACACAATATAAGAAAAAAGAAGACATTCTTCAATCGACGATCTGTTTCTGCAGGAAAAAGTTCATTATACAGATAATCTTGACAAGAACTTTGTTTTGAGCTATGCGGCAAAATTCCCATGAAAATTTTCTTTTTGCTAGAAGATTGGTAAAATTGATTGTAAGCATGCGTTTAGCGTTTCACTTCGATGAAAAGCTTTGGTGCATCAAAATTCAAGCGCCTTTTCTTTTATGTTTCCTGAGAAAAACTTTGTTTTTGATTTGCCGCAAAGTTAATTGCCCACGGACAATTAAAATGTATTAATTTCAATGCTATTCAATAGCTAATCAAAAGGCAGCCGCGAGCATAGTCAGCAATCTTATTCGTGTTTTCCGCTATGATACGGACATTATAATTCACTTAGACCTCATTAATTTGCTGTTGTATTGCTGTTTATTTATTAGTATGAGTAATCACAACATAATACCTTATTAAAACTTCAATTTCGCGTCGCGGTCTTCTTGAAATTATCAGGGGACACTTTGCCGATCAGCTCAATGAATTAAATAATTCTTTTGTTTATACTTCGCGTATAGTTTTTGTAATTAGACATACGTCCGGTTAGACACGCTTGTGGACGCTTTCCTAATTTAAAATCAACCGAGGCGTTTCCTTTATTGTCCCATGTGACTCGCAGAAAAACAGGCCTCGTAATTTTACTTCAATCGCTTTCCAAACATAAAATCGAAAAGAAACTGATTTTGTTTAGCTATAAGATGCTACTCTAAACTGGCTTATTAGAAACCCAGGAAGCTCTTCTTGTTGTTTGGGGATTAGCATGGCGGGATTATTTTACGTGAAGGTCATAATGGCGGGAAGTGTGCACTAACATAAACGCTTGTGTTTGTTAGGTCAGTTGAATAATCTTTAATTTTTAGCCGTATAGAGTCATATTTAGCGTATCAGTTTTGAGAAATCACTACTTCGGACTGGTGTGCGTGGTGTACGTATGTTAGGCATGGTTTAGCTAGTTGTCAAGTTCGCTTTGTTCTAAAACCGTAGAATCAGACAGTTTTTTTTATCACGATACGGAGGTCTTCTTTCCATTTATCATCATCGAATTTGCCCGCTCCATGCATCGTCTCTCTCTCCCATGTCCTTTGACTGTCTTCACTTCTGGGGTTCGTCCGTTCGCTCTTCTCTTCTTTAGGAAACGAACGAGCTTCTTATGGAGAGTGCGCGCCAGAGAGAACCGGTCGTTTCGCCCCAAATCCCATTCGCCCGGACAAAAAGCCGCCAACATGGAAGGAAGTATCATATTTTAATGATAAAACAATCACAAGTTTACAATGTGAAGTACGTATAAAACCAGACTTCTGATACAACTTGTAGAAAACTGATAACTAGAAAGGAAACAGGAGGTTTCGTACCCAATCGACACTTTTCACCGCGTTCGTTCCCGAGTGCGATCGGTGGGAGCAAACTTGAGTTTTAAATTATTGACTTATAACTTCATAGAATATACCGGGCGAACTGACTTTTAGTCCGGGCGAATCGACCGCCAGAAATCCCTTATCCCAATGTAAAAGCAAACCGCAAGCTACCTAAACTGTAGGCTAACCGGAATGGCTCGCTGGCTCCCGGGGCTGGCTCGCACTTTGTTAAGAACCCTCATGGAGACTACAAACCTCTGGATGACCGATCGTTGGGGCAACGCAGGCAAAAACGAAGCAGTCCTCTTAAAATTGATTTTCCAGATTTTTCTCATTATGTCGGAAGATGCACATGTAGCATTAACTTCTGAGTCATTTTCCAGTCTCATGTACAAATCACAACTTTCAGTGAAGCTAACCTCGAAAATTTAGTTTTCTAAAGGAAGAAAAACACCAAAGAAGTAATGATAAACCAAAGATAAACAAGAATGCTTATTTACAGGGATAAATAGAAGGACCGAGAGAGATGAAAAGGCCAGGTAACGAGTGAGCCTGCTTGCTGGTCAGTGGATAACCACTGTATGGACTAAGGCATCATGGTTAGTCACTTCAAGAAAAAATGGCGGCAATATCGCTTGTAGCAAATATTGATTTCATGAAACAAATTCAAAACATGTAGAAACCACTACACTAGGAGGAAATAGTGGGTTAAAAAATTGGGAGGATGGCAGGAAAGCTACATCTTGCATCATCTGGGGGTGACATAAAGATTTGGGAAGTTCCAGAGGTGAACATGGTAAAGGCTTTCAGTCCTCACTCACAGCCAGTGGGTTCCTTGTGTTGGAGTCCCAACAGTATCTTTTTCTGTAACTTTAAACCAGTTAACGTTTAAAGATGCTTGTGCTAGCTTTAAAGACATCGTTAACGCCAGGGTTAACGCGAAAATCGTAACATAATCACTACAACAATCTCTGTCAAAAAGTGGAATCGAAGAAAATCAATCATTGAAGAACAATCAACACTATCAGCTTAAGTTCAATATAAGCTTTATAAGCTTAAAAAAATCAATATATTCTATTTAACAAATAAATTCTGTTTTGCCGTGTGGCTTTTCAGTTACAGATCACAGATGAGTTTTCGACGTCAAAATGTGGTAAGAACAAACAAGTTGCCCATCGGCGAGTGACTCACTGATACATGATGTTCTTACCACAAACTGACTTTTTTATGAACAGATACAGAATGATGGGAAATGAAAGCATCAGCGAAAAAACTAACCATTTGGAAAGTTACTCAATTCTGTGTGCTCTTAGCATTTAACTGCCATTCATGGATTTCACTACATAAACACTTGCAACTTTTGATAAATTATTATTAGCAATATTGGATGAGGCCGAGTATGATATGAAAAATTATGCAGATCAAGGAGGGTTTTATCCACCGAAGCTGAAGGCTGAGGGGGATGACACCCTCAGAGATCTGCATAATTCTTCATAACATATGAAAGCCGAATTCAAAAACTGTTTTATTATTCATTCAAACATTTCCAGAGCTCTAAAAACACAAAATGCATTTTTTTATGTGTGTTTTTGCTATCTTTATCATCTAATAATTTAGAAATGTTTTGTAGCCATTTCGCACTTTCAAGCTGTTCAGCATAAAAGCCATTATTGGGTGGCATCAATTGTCCAATGATTTTCTATTAACCTTGACATAATCAGATCAATGTTTAGCCAGTGCTGCTAATGATAAAGTTGTTGTCACTTATATCAAAGGCGATGTCTATGATTCAACTGAAATTAGTGCTGGGGTAAGTGTATTTCAAAGATTATGTTAGCTTATGAACCAATAGTATGATTACAAATTAACTAAATGTGAGTTAAATATGTCAGATCAAGGGCACAACAACTACCAGATATTTGCTCCCAGGCCTCTGAGGTTCACCTGGCCAGAAATTATCTTAGCTGAAATGATCATGCATAGTAGCTGTAATAGAGTTTATACTAAATTGACCACTTGACCTAAATGGGGCTTTTCAGGGCCAATGTGAAACAAATGTTGTAAATAAACATAACACTACTTAATTTCTCTGGTATTCAAGTCATCCGATTTCTTTTCTTTTGTTGCTGTCAAACCTCTATTCTCGTATTTCATGGCCACCCTTTTTTCATTTGTCAGAGTCCCAGTATATTTCATACATAGCTATAATAATGAACAACAACCTCCTTTGCTGAGGTTTTACAGTATTGTGTGTTGTAAATTTCAGGAGGGAAATACCTGTGTTTCATTCAATTCTTCCTCTCGTTATTTACTGACTGGTGGAAAAAGCAAGACTCTTAATATTTGGGATATGAAGACCAAGAGTATCAAGAAGACATACAAGGTTAGTCCTTTCAAAGAGGAAAACAATAAACAACTGATGAAGTACTTGTTTTATGGTTATCAGCTAATGTTTTGTACATTTTATGGTTACGGTTGTTGCTTCTATTGAATATTGAATATTAACTGTCCAGTATTAATTTGTTTGGATCCACTGCCGAGCCTTTAAGGGTAAACCATTGAATAATGAGTGATCTTTTTTCCAACTTGAAATCTAGCTTTTGGCCATGGTTGTTTTTGTTGTGCACAGTTTATTTTTTGTGCTTGTTTATGTGCTGTTTGTATCACATTTTCTTTCTCGACCTTTCAATAATGATTGTTTATGTCTCCATCATGTACAATTTCTGTGTTCTTGTAACTCACACAGTGAGAAGCGCTCAATGCATGCGTAGAAGATAAATCTATGTTAAATACTTGAACTCACCAATGGCTTACATACAGGCTTTGTAGTGCCAAATTAAAACCGCAAATTAATTCAATTAAACTCTGAGACCTCATTCATAGTGCTTTATATGAAATTATTCTTGATTTGGCACATTCATAAACTGAAACCCAATCTGTTGATTAATCAAAAATATTAGGTTATAATTGGTTTTATTTTTGAAAAAAATGTAAAAGAAACTGCGACTGATGTCACTGTTTGCAAAAAAATGAAAAAAAAGATAAACAAGAAGAACAGCTTTTCATCACATACAGTGTAGCTTGCACTAGGAATTTTAGCACAAATTTCCTAACAACCAGAAAACAAAATTTCCAGCTGAACACACTTGTTTATCTGTTATTAGTAATTATTTGTATTCTTTGCAAGTTGAGTGCAATTAATTTGATTGTCTATTTTTAAAGTTGGGATATGAAAGTTGAAAATTTTTATTATTAAATTTTAGTAAAATAGTGTTTTTCATGAATGTGTACATTGTTTTACAGTGTAAGTGAATTATAATTTGTCTGTGATAGGATCACAAGGATATTGTATCCTGCCTGACATTTAACTGGAATGACACATCTGTTGCCTCAGGATCAGTGAATGGAGATATTTTACTTCACAATGTCATGACAGGACAAGCCTCTGATCCTCTGAGACTTTCAAAAACTCAGGTAGTTAACTCCTAATCTCTCTTTTTAGGGTGGAAAAAATAACATAATGATTATTTTCATCAGGTGTTTTACCATTTTGGATCTGGTTCACCAAGAAAGCTTTCGCAATTTATAACATGGTTGAAATACTCCATTGCATCATAAACTGACTCAAGTCTGATCATGCCCATTTATTGAGGCAGGTACAAAACTCGGACCGGATCAACTCGGACCAGTCCGGGTCGGATCAGGTCGGATCAACTCGGATCGACTCGGATCGACAACACATGAAAATAAGTCATCTGTACGCCAGTTAAAAGGTGCCAACTACGATTGTACACCAGTGCGCCGCACAAGTTTGAAATACACGCCAGGGTGCATTCCGTGTACACCCAACGCCAAAGATACGCCAAGGTTTTAAAAGTCTGCGCCAAGGTTCTTTGTTATTCTTATATACAATATGTCATCTGTACGCCAGTTAAAACGCACCGAATACGATCGTACGCCAGTACGCCGCCAACTTTCGAAATCCACGCCGAAGATCTTCGGCGTAACCTACGTAACCGAAGTTCTCACCCGTCATTTTGTTTACTAGTACCAGTTCCTTTCGAAACTAGTGCCAGTTCCTTCCAAACAAAAAATAGAGTCTGTCATTCAGAATATTTTTTGTTTGTTTGTTTTTACAGTAGGCGATGTTAAAATGTTTATGGAACTCCTGGTTGCGAAAATAGTATGAAATTTATCTTCAAGTGTTCACGCTCACTATTTTCACATTTCCGTGCAACCCTGTATTATTCTGTTTGTCATATAGACTTACTGCATTTGAAACATGGTGAACGTAACACAACGAACAAGGGAGGTAAAACCTAAACATCGAGCTCATGAGACAAAACGCTCGATCAAGTTAATGCAAGAACCATAACCTTTAAACAACAGAGAATGTCTCTCTAGAACCAACTTCTAGCTTTCTCAAAATCAAGCTACAACAGTCTCTGGCGAGGCCGGACAAAGACAAATATGTCATCCGTGATAAGATCAATACATCTTGCAACAGTAATAATGAAAAAGCCGGGCCCGGCATCGCAAATATAAATGCAAGCAATCAACAGTTTCACGGAATATTTCAGTCCTTGTCCTACCAGAGTGAATGGCACTTTGAGAACTTAAAGCATATCTTGCAAATAGAAATGAGCCAAAGTAAACCACATTAGCGAAACGTGTGGGAAATTATAGAGCTTGAGGTGTCACACTTTACAAACAGGAAACTGTGCAGTCCTAAATATAAACCTCTAGACATTTGCTTGACCTGGCACAAGTAAAACAAAATGGCGGGTGAAGACGGTGAACGATCAAAAATCAAAATGGCGCGTAAATGGCCCATTTCTGAGAGGAATTAAACCCACAATTAGATAAAAATTTAATATATTTCTCAATTTATTTATTTTTTGTTGATCCGAGTCAATCCAACCTGATCCGACTCGGACTGGTCCGAGTTGATCCGGTCCGAGTTGATCCGGTCTGAGTTTTGTACCTGCCTCATTTATTGTACTTGGTTGACTTTCGAATTGCTTCAAGTGCTTTTGGATTTCATTCATTGAACACTTGAAGAAAATGAAGAAAGTGGAAGTGAAGTGGAAGTGAAGTGGAAAAAAATTTCATTTGAAGTTGACTTAAAATAAGCTGCATTGTTGAAACCTTGCTTTTAATTTTTGTTGTGTCCTTCTGGCCAAATGCAAAGAGAGCTGTTCTGTTTCATCACTTTTTAGGTTTTAAAAGACCTTGATGTCCTCTTTTTAGGCAGTCAAGTACTCTTTTGGGTTATTTCTTTCCATTTTGAAATCCAAAAAATTATGTGTTTCTTGTTTGCAAGAGAAGAGAAACATTGTCCTGAATTCAGCATCAGAGACATTGTTATACTTTTCTTCAAGGTTTTATAAAACCAAAAACCAACCGCTGATTGGATAGCCTGCATAACAAGCATTACCGTGGGGTTTGCATGCAAGCATTCCCTCGCTCCCCTTCCCATCCCCTTTCCTTTTTTTTTGCTCTCGCCAAATTTTTGTGCAACCAAAATCTTCACTCGCATGCGACGCACAGCACTTCGCTTGCATGGGAACATTTGCTACGCAGGCTACTGATTGGACTAAAATGGTCTTAACTTGGAGGGTTGCTGTATATTGATCAAACGCATTTTTTTATTCTTGATTGCTTTCAAGAGTATGAGTGCTGCCTATGCTTATGCTTTGGCAGCAACTAGGCTGAATGACAGGATTTTGTCAGCAGAGTTTCTGCAATTGGAGTTGATAATCTATTTTGGCTATGGAATCTTGAGTAGTTGTATAATGTCAAGCGTATTTAATATCTTCAGAAACAGTATTTTTAAGGAGAGTATTTTCACAAATCATTAAGAATCAGCAAAGAATGTACATGTGGAGCTCTGTTTTTAGACTTGGTGTGCCTCTAAAAAGGTGCTGCAAAGTAATTTGAAATCAGTTACGATGAAAGGTTTACATGAATGTAAGGAATATCATTCTCTTTACTAATGCTATAAATTTTGGTAACAGGCTGTGCGGGACATTCAGTTTTCACACTTCAAAAAAAGTTTACTTGGTGCAGTCAGTGATGATGGAGCTCTCAACTTGTGGGATTCTAACACAAAAAAACTTTCAACGTCATTTGCCTCTGATCACAAAGGACCTGCAACTGGGCTAAGTTTCTCACCCATGAATGACATGCTATTATGCAGTGTAGGACTGGACAAAAGAATTGTGTTTTATGATGTTCAGCAGAAAAAGTAAGTGCAACTAGTAAATTTCAACAGACCAAGTCTTGGACCAGAAAATAAAATACGGAAGCTACTTGACAGATGCAAAATTCGTCTGATGATAATATCTCAAATTAAGGTATCAGCCACGGTTAAAAAAGTTCCATTTTCAAAGTTTGGGATTTTGTAATGTTGAGATAAAGCTCTTCAAGAGCATTCTTTTTAAAAAAAAATTCCACAAAAAAATTTTAATTCTGCGCGGAGGTATTGAGCGTAAAAGTTTTAACTGGGTCAATTATGTTAATTGGCCGTTGACAAGTCTTGTCATGTACTGGATAACTTGTCTGTCAACGCGTCACGAAACAAGCCACATGATCTCTCAGCTCCATTGTATCACGCAAGAAATTTGCAAGTTCGCGGCGTCTGTTTCAGTGCGGTAAAGAAGAAAAAAGGTCCTGTCTGTTCTCTTCTACCATGCTAAGGCGTAAAAAAGCGAAAAAAAAGACACGTTCAGCGCAGATTGGGCTGAAAAATTACCGCAAAGTGACAAAGGCTCACGCTCGTACTACAATATAAAAGATGAATTGTTAAAACAGTCTAGCGGCCAGTCGAGCACGGAGTCGGTTTCCGCACCTAAAAGTGCGAGCCGTTCAAAGATTCATGTGGAAGAACGGAATAATGATGAAGCAGGCGAGACATGGCAGAAGCTCAGTGGCCATTCCATAATAGCTGGAAAGGAACTCCTTGAAAATGTCGGCAATAAAAATGTCATTGGTTCGACTTGGATGCTCAGTGCCAAAACGAAAGCTGCCCGTCGCAAGAGAGAAATCTTGCATTTTCCACGACTGAAAAAAGCAGGGTATTTGAGATAAATCGAGCATCAGTCACGAACGTAGGAGTCATGTAGGCCTGTCGCCTTTATTATACCAAGTTTTTATGGATTGAGCTGAATAGGAGTGGGAACAAGCGCGAGTATAAACATGTAAATAAAACTAAACTGCGGCACAGTACTGACCGCGTTGGCGCCCAGCGTGTCTCATTTCGGCCAGCATGGCATCTTTTGTGTTGATTGACTGTTGTTCACTCTCCATTTCGTTTTCGTTGACTCCATTCGTAGTTTGTTCCCGGGTCTGTTTCCCTTTGAAAGACTTCCTTTTTGCTTTCGGCATATTAAACAACCTAGCTCGCAGCATGTCAAGAAAATTTTATTAGCAACTTGTGGTACTAATAGTAGTTACGGAAATGCGGCTCCTTGTGCGGAGTCAGAATTTTGAATTTATTTACCTGTGTCAATTCGATCTGTGACCGAACGAAGAAAATTTAGAAAAGAGCATTTCCCGCAACGTTCCGCGTAAACTTAAAATCGCCTGCTGTATGTTACCTGTCATGTACCTATTGTTATAGTAAGATGATCCTTTCTGGTGTTCATCAACTTTGACGCTTAGGCATCGTAATCCCTTTACGGGTAGGATGCCGCCGAAAATACACTTTGCTATTTTTCTCGGAAAGAAGATTTCGATAAATTGAGCGTACGTTTTTAGCTCCAAGTCGGCAGCCCCTCGACCGATTTGGCTGAAATTTGAGTAATCTCTATTTGTCCACAGGAAGTGCTGGTGATTTGTCTTCCCTAACTTTATCTGCTCATTAAAAAAGAACAAACCCACTTGTCAAAAATCTGAGACACGGTTTTTTAGTGGAACTTGTTGAGAGGCAAATGTGGTGTTAATCGTTTTTTTCCGCTTATTTTCGGCGGACCTGGAGCTTGATTTGCACAGACACATACTTTTGCAAAAAAGTCTCGCTATCGCATTTTTTTAGGTTTTTGTTAACTTTGAAGGAAAAATCCATAATCTGGAACAATTAAGCTTTCAGAAAATGTATGGTTTGTAGGGGTTTGTATTAAAAACAAAAGCACTAAAGTGATCGGCATGCAGACGGTCCTGAAGGGTGGCTGATACCTTAAGCAATCCAACATCCTGTAAACATCACTCAAAATGGCAGGCTATAAATATGTGTTTGTGCTTATGAGAAGTCAGATACTTACTGGTCATTTCCTTTCACATGTGGCACAGACTATTTAAAGCTTTAAAACTTTATGTACAGTACAACAGTAAATTAAATTGTTTGTGATTGGTTGAAATTAATTACTCACGAAGCAACATGTGTGGTATGATGCCAACTTATTGTTTACACTCCATTGATATCAAGTTAGGTCAACAAACAATTATTTTTATTATTATTGCCCCATGTATCAGAGTTTCCTGGTGTATTAAGATATTACCCTACTACTCTCAGTTTTACATGGAGCAAAATCTCTTTTTTTTTAATTCTGCAGCCAAGATTACTTGTTGAAGTGCTACTATGATCAAATTTTCACCCCTTGCAATTTTAGGCGTTTCAAAGAGTATTTAATGAAAGATTTAAAATGCTGTTTACCATTTTCAAATATCTATTGTAGTTCCAGAGATATTTAAGCTAAAAAAAATCGTAAAATATGCAAATTAGGGAACTGATGATGTCATCTACGTCTGCCAAATCCATTGATATGCTTGCTAGATCTCGCATGTAAGGCATTATTTACAAATATTAACAGAGAGTGCCAGAATTGGCCAGAAAGGCCTTAAGCATTTGGGGGATCTGGAACCTAGTATGTTGCCATGGTAACTAAGTTGTCAAGTTCATATTGTGAAACACAACTAGCAGAGTGTTATTGCAAAGAATCAGAGACTTTCAATACAAATTGGCTGAGATATCACTTTCTTCGTATTTAATCAGAATTTGGTTGAGTGTATGACGTCACTACTTTGCTAATTTGCATATTTTAAAACTTGAATATCTCTGGAAAGAAAAGAGGTATTGGAAAACAGTAAACGCCATTTTTCTTCTCATATAGAGTACTTGTTAATATTTTAAAACGGTTGCAAAAGAAAACATGCGAATTTCATCATAGTAGCACTTTAATAGCCCAATTTCGATATTTTAATATTCAGCCTAAAACAATAGACATCACTTTTAGGCTCCGGGGAATAAACCCCACAAACTCTATAGTTTATTACCTGGAGCCTCATACTGAGGTCTGAATTTTAATATATCAAAATTGGGCTATATCAGACTGATTTCATTACACATGCTGACAATGCAGCTTTAAGAAAAATAAAACAATAATTCCACTAGAGTACAATTTGTAATACTCATACTATTTTACAGTGCATTTCACAAAACTTTTGACAAACGGTTTCCGAAAGTTCATTTAAAATTTCTGAAGTTCGCTATAAACTTGGGAATTTCATTCCATAGTTGTCATTGAATTTCATGTGCAGTGAAGTTGGCAAGTTGTGAAGTTTGCAAGCTGAGAAGTTCACAAGTTGTGAAGTTCAAGTTGCTATATCTGTTTGCTTTCAAGTTTCTTGGGCACTGTAATTCCAGGCCCTCTGCCTATTTTCTATTGAAATAGCAGCTATAATGCAAGAAATTTTCATAGATCCCATTTCTGAAAAACAACAAAAAATGGAACATGTTATATTCCATTCAGTAACAAGCTGCCCTAGTCTTTGCTTTTAACATATTGCGATAGTTGAAGTGGGATCATCAAAACAATCTAAAAATCCAGTTTTTGTTAGTAAAATCATTCCACCTGCATCCTAAGTAAAGTTCTCATCTAAACTTACAGAGCATGGAATACAAACAAATTGTAATGCCCCAAAAGGAAATATACTTTCTGAATGCCAATAGGTCTGTGGTTTTAGAATTAATATGGAATGAATATTTGCAAATGTAAAGTTTTTATCACCAAGCAAAAAAACAGCGTAGCAATTTCTAAGCAGATGCCATCTTTCATTTTGACACTCCTATAATATTCGCTTTTGCCAAATACATACAGAAAATAGAAAACCATGAAACCTGAGGTCAACCGAGGAAAAATAGAGAGGTGGACCTGTCAAACAAAAAATGGTTTGACCGTGTGATGCTTGTGTAGACAATCTTGGTCAAAAGTCTTCGGAAACTTCACATTTTTGCTGTCAAATGGTCTTGGCCTTTTCTTCCCCCTCCCCACCCCCAACACAATGTTAATCTTATTTTCAACCCAGCTGAGCTGCAATATATCAACATTGTTTAGGGGGCGTAGAAATCGGAAAACTTGTTCAAATGATCAATTCAGTTGTGATTGTTTCTTCTGAGTTGGTGTGTCCCAAGGACTTTTGGCCACTCAGCCCAGGATTGCTGGTTCAACCAGCCAACTGCAGATGCCATGTTGGAATAACAGCCTTTTAAAGAAGTCAGTGCAAGCAGTAAAAAAATTACATGTTTGCCGTCTTACCTTCTTTTCTGCTTTGTGGCTTGTAGAAAAACAGAAAAACTAACATTTTATGTTTCTGTGTTTAATTGTTTCTTTGTTTTAAAAGGTCAGTGAAAGTTATGACAGCGGAATCCCCTTTGACGTCTGTTGATTTCATGTCTGATGGAGGAACTCTTGCAGTGGGTTCAACTAGAGGTTTGTTGAAAGACAGACAGACAGACACCTTTATTTAATTTTGAGGCTCAGGGTAGTCCTTTCATGGGCTTAAAAGCAGCCTGCTATTAACAGGAGCCCTGGAAATGGTAATAACAATAGCATTGATGATGATGATGATCATAATAATAATAATGGCATTTATATAGTGCATAATTTCCATACGTTCACGGAATCTCTGTGAGATTTGAACACTACTGCTGTTTTGTTTGTATTCAAAGGATCCAAAATATCAGCTTGTACAGCTTCTAACTGTTTAAGCAAGTCTCGACAGGATGTTAAAAGAACAGTGAGATTCCATTGTTTGCCATTTGGAAGAAATGATCTTGCCAAGAAATTGGTTAGTGTACAATCTTTGGCAGCGGAAAAAAATTTGAGCCAAAAATTTTTACTCAAAATGTGCCGATACTTTATCACAGAACACGATGAAAGTCTTAAACTTATAAATATACTACAAAGTAGTAAAACGTAAAACAGAAAGGGACCACAAACAAAAAATGCTGCTAATGTAGGATCTACATTATAAGTACAAGAGATCTTATCTGCCGAAAAAAATTAATATGAATAACATTACAAACAATACTTCAAGGCTGCATCCCTCCTTAAAAAGTTCTGGTTGTGTTGTTGTCTCGCAAATTCTACTTTTTCACATAGTATCAGCCTTGCGGTGTTGTTTGTAATACTACAAAGACTCAAAAGCTGACTCATAAAGGATATCGCGACTTTAAACCAGTCTTGCTTTAAATATGTGGTGTGTAAAGAAGCTCATTAGCTAACTAGTTACATGGGCTACGGTGTGACAGTGATCACTTACAGTGATCATTTACAGTGACAGTGATCATTTACAGTTAGTAGGAAACAGACTGGTGAAATGATTTACAGACATGCCTGTCTAAATAAATTGCTAAATTCTGATCAGTTTGATGCACAGCTTTTGATGACTTTCCTTGAATGAAACATTTTGTTGCAGTTCCTTGGTGGTTTCTCCTCCTTGCCATAGGATTTTTTCTTTCAAAGACATTTTAGTGGTGATTCAGTTTAGCGGCAATCTATTAAAATATTTTTAGTCACAACTCAAACTGATTTGAAATTGACTGGCTTGGTTGAAAATTTATATATTACACCCCTGGGGTCTGAATTTTTATTGACTACAGTTTATTTTTTGGTTCAAATTTTATATTTTTTATTCAGTTCTAAATTTTAATGATGGCTGAGGATGGTGTACATAGTGTTGTTCAAAATTCTTTATTGGGTAATCATGTTTCGCTTATATACATCGCCGGAAGTGACGTAGACTAGTCAATCAAATATCAAATCACTACATCGCCCTTTTCTTTTTTTGAAAACCAAACAAAACTGATGTCATCATGTACATAGGCCGCCGATGAAGATATCGACAGTCGAGTCAATGTTCACCCTTTATGGGTCGAAACCATATCTGTTTACAGGGTTACGGATCCTCTTGGATCTCCGTGCTGATTCTTCATGTTGTTCTGGTTCTGCATGTTGATCACCGTATTCATCCTCGCTGTCGTCGCCCCAGTCAACTTTCTTGGAATATGACATGTTCCGGGTCGTAGTTCGGCCATTGTTTGCTTTTGCAGTGACCATGTTGTGTTTCCTTGCGGTCACAGTGAGCTGTTCAGGATTGAATCTTGGCGTAAGTTTGTTCTTCTTCGGTTGTAGGCAAATAACAACATCTCCTTCTTTGATGTCCAACTCCTGGACTCTGTGTTTCTTGTCGTAGTACAATTTGTTGTTTTGCTTTTTAGTTTCAATGTTCTCCTTTGCAAGTTTGTGTTTGTTGAGGACCTTCTTTCTCTCCAATTCTGGTAGATGTCCTTTAATCGGTCTGTTGAACAGTAGCTCACAGGGGGCGATTTTCGTTGTTGTATGAGGAGTTGACCGATAGGTTAGAAGGAACCTTTGGAGTTCTTGTCTCCAATTTTTCCCTTCGATTGTGGCTGTTTTCATCATTTTCCTGAGGGATTCATGAAGCTTTCTGCATTAGCATTTCCTTGGGGCCAGAGCAGAGTGCTTGTTTGCCATTCAATGCCAAGCACTTGCATGTATCGTTCATAGTCGTGGCCGTTAAAAGGAGGTCCGTTATCAGTTTTAATTTTGTTTGGAATGCCATGTGTTGCAAATATCTTGTCAAGTTTTGGTATGCACACTCTTGCTTCTGTCGAATTGACTATTTCAACTTCTGGGAACTTGGACCATGTGTCTGTTACAACAAGCAAATATTCACCAGTCTGGGGTACAGGGCCATAGAAATCTATTGCTACACTTGTCCATGGGATATCCGCTGTAGGGGTTATTTCCATCGGCTGAAGTGGATTACCATGTCCCACTGTTTGGCAAGCGATGCATTTATCAATCATTTCTTGTACTCTTTTATCCATGTTGGGGTACCAAATTTTTTCGCGCAACAGGCTCTTTGTTTTTTCGATTCCTTGATGCCCGACATGTCCTAGTTGAGTTGCTTTTTGCTGTAATTCGACTGGGATCACTAATCTGGTCCCTTTTAGGAGTATGTTCTCTGCCGTACTAATGGTCAGTTCGTCAGCGCATAGATGATATGGCTTGATTTCTGGATCTTTATCGTCCCATTTTCCACTTTGGATGCTTTGTCTGACTTAAACAAGGACTGGTCTCTAGATGTGGCTTCTCTGATGTCTTGAATGGTCATTGACTTGGGAATCGTGTGGTTTACAATGTAGTTGACATATTCTTCGGCCATCTGCTCCTCCTCTGGGACAGTGCGCGTTGGCGAGTGCGGATGCCTACTCAGATAATCGGCTTCATTCAGCAATCCTTTCTGGTAAATGACTTGGAAATTGTAAAGTTGCAGCTTCATCATCCATCGCTGTATGCGTGCCGGTGGGTTTGATCTTGGATTGTTGAATATCGCCTCTAAAGCGCGGTGGTCAAATTCTGATCCGAGAAGAAACATTCGAAAATGTTCAATACCCCACACTAGACTGAGTCCTTCGATGTCTGTTTGGGAGTACCTTCTTTCCACTGGACTCAGTGCTCGGCTGGCATAAGAGATAATCTTGTACGGTTGTCCCCTCTGTGCTAGAATCGTGCTTATTCCTTAAGGCGATCCATCAACAATTACAAGGCTTCTCTTGGTTGTGTCGTAGTAGGCCATGACTGGCGCTTGAGTTAATTTCTTCTTCAGCTGTTCAAAAGCTTTCTGCTGAGGGAGTTTCCACTCGAAAATAGTGTTCTTTTTCGTAAGTTCCCTTAGCGGTGCGGTGATTATGGCATAATTGGGAATATATCCATGACACATGTTTGCCATAATTTCCAAGGAAACTGCGAACCTCACTTGCATTCTGGGGTGCGCCACATTGACGAGTTTGTTGATTCGTTCAGGATCCGGCCTTGTGCCTTTGGCAGTAAACATTAAGCCATAGAACGTTATTTCTTTCTGCAAGAAGCGGCACTTTTCTCCCTTGGCTTTGAGGTTTAGTGTTTTCAGACATTTTAGGCAGTTCTCAAGAGCCTCATCATGTGCGTGCTGTGTTTTGCCATGAATGATTATGTCGTCAGCAATGTTTTTCATACCTCATATGTCTTCGAGGTTTTTTTCTAAAACATTTTGAAAGATTTCTGCCGCGCTACAAGTTCCATTGTTCAGGCGTTTGTATCTGAACAAGCCATCATGTGTGGTGAATGTTGTGATAAATCAACTTTCTGGCTCCAATTCAAGTTGATGATAAGCTTGCTTTAGATCAATCTTTGAGAAGAATTTTGACCCGTTGACCTCGGCTCTGAAATCCTGTAATGTCGGCATGATGTGCTTTTCTCTTTCAATTGCCTGGTTGGCTTCTCGCATATCCACACAAATGCGGGTTCCTCCGTCTTTTTTAGGCATGCAAACGATCGGGGAGATCCAGGGAGTTGGTTAATTTACAACTTCTTCAATGATGTCCTGTTCCACTTAGTCTAATTTCTGGAGTTCTGTTGACACCTCCTTTCTCATGTGGTATGGGATTCGACGTTGTGGTTGTAGAATTGGTTTGACATCGTCTCTTATGTGCAATTTGATTTGTTGATTGTTCAACTTTCCTTGTCCTTCGAAGACCGTGCTGTATTTGTTTAGAATCTCTTGAATCTTAGGATCACTGGACGTGGGGACACTCGTTGTCTCATTCATGATGGGTGTCTTTGGTAGATCAGAATGTGGCGGTGCATTTGTAACTGGTGTCCCATTATCTTTGTGGTGACAAGCCTCGTGGATCGGCATGATTGACACAGTGTTAATGAGTTTAATTAACTCTAAATCCTGAGCGGTTTTAGCGCTCAAAAGATTTCCTCCCACGCCATCAACAACATACAGCGGTGTAACGCTTTTTTGACTCAAGCGTCGCTTGAAATTGGCCTTTCAGAGGGAGAGGCGCTTGTGATCCATAAGCGTAGATTTTCGTTGAACTCTTCTGCAAAGATATGTCATCTTTCATGTGGTCGTACGTTGTGGAGTCAATTAGGTCAACTGTGGCGCCGGTATCGACAAGGAATGACACGTTCTTCCCATTTACAACCACAGTTGTTTGAAGGGACTTCTTCTGATCCTGGTGTATAGTGTACGCATAATTCTCATCCAAGCTACTTCTGTCATCATCGGGGCTGATGGCTGTTTTCGTCTGGACAGCCCTGGCTTGTTGCATGTTTCGTTGAAATTTTCTTTGCGGTGGGCGCGTGTACTTCGATCGTGGTCGAAATTGTTCCTGTCTTGAATTCTCGGCGAGTTTCTTATTTCTGCGGCACATCCGTGCAAAATGACCTTCAATCCCGCAATTAGCACACACTGAATTCGTCGCAGGGCATGGGCGAGCTTCGTGAGGGTAGTCAAATCCACAATAAAAACATTTCCGCTGAGTAGTAGTAATTTCATTGATTTAGTGTCGGTGAAATTGTTCCTCCATTTCACTAGCTTGTACTGCGCTAGTTTGTGCTTTGCATCCGTCAATTAACATGTCTTTTAAGGAGTATGTGGAGTCTTTGAGAGCCCGTTTTCATATCCTTGTTGAGGTACTGTTGCACACAATCTGCATTTTAATTCCAAAATCGGTGTCATTGAATTCACAGTATTTCGCCAATCCTCTGAGGCGCGTGTGAAATTCGTCGATTGACTCGTTGGGTTGCTTGTCGAAAAATGTAGATTTGATCTATTTTGTTCTTCTCAGGCTCAAAGTACTGCGTTAGCGCATCGACTGCTTTTTGAAAATCTTTTTCTTCTCCCGTGTTTGGTAGCGTTTTGAAGATTTCATAGACTTCAGGGCCAGCTTGATACAGAAGGAGAGCTCGTTTTTGGGTGGCGTCTTTGATGTCTGCAGCCACTAGGTAGGTGTTAAATCTGTCGAGCCATTGTGTCCATCTTGCACTGGTGTTGGTTGGGTCACTTCGTTGTTCGAAAACAGGCATTGGTTGAATATTCTACGCAGCCATTTTGTCAAGCTTGGAACGTCATGTCCCAAGATATGTTTATGTGGTGGACTCCTGTCGTTCCATTTTGCTCCTCGTCGCCATTGTAGTGTTGTTCAAAATTCTTTATTGGGTAATCATGTTTCGCTTATATACATCACCGGAAGTGACGTAGACTAGTCAATCAAATATCAAATCACTACATGTTCTCGGGGATTTCAGCATGTCTGCGACTAAAAAGTTATTTCTTACTGAATAACAGATCATGAATTGTCTTTACTAGCCATATTAAAAGAACAGGAACAGACTTTTTTTAAGTTTTTTGAGTATTGAAAATCATGTGAAAAGGAAGAAAAACTTTGGACTTGTTCTTCTTGCATTTTTCTATGCTGATTATTATTATAATTTCAACGCATGAGGTATTTTTGAGCCTTTAACATCACTTTCTCCCATTTGCAACCAAGCCTTGCAACAAGGTTGATTAATGGTGGCCATAAATTCACGGATATAAATGTTAAAATAAAATGACTTCCTGACGTTCGTAATGGATTGAAATTTGGCAAGATGAGTAAGAAAGTCTAATTGTACATGACAATGTAAAACTTAATGAAATGAAAATCAAAAATTTGATCATGGGACACTAACAGTTCCACCAAAAATTTATAATAAGCAATATTGGTAAGAGAAAATTTGCATTTCATGGATTCATTACCGACATTTTTGGACAACAAACACTGTCACTATTTTCAGGAATGAAGGCTGATTTTTCAGGTTTAAGATGATCTTTCAGACATCTTATCTCCAAAACAAAAATTTTCAGTGACTTACCATTATTTTTACATTTCTGATATAAGTAATCCTTTATCTCACAGTGGTGGAAGTTTTAGAAAAAAATCAGTGAGAAACGATTTTGCACCTTGACTGAATTATGTTGATGTTCAATTTAATCTAATCAATGTTGAAGTACCTAACAAAATTTGTTGTACATTATTATGCACTGTTCACTGTTGAATGACAAGTAAGAAACACAGAATTTTTGCACCTGGCTTGTGCTTGCATTAATTTGCACGGACCAATTCGCACTTGCTTCATTGCTAATGCAAGCGCAAAGGCAAGCAAGTGAAGCCTTACTTGTCTGCCATCTTGGAAAAAAAACACTTCTACTGTGTCTGTGCATCTTGCATTCCTTGCGTTTGCATTCTACACGTGAATGTCGCTTGCATTTGGGTTTGTATTTGCATCGCAGGTGTGAACCAGGCTTTAGAGGTATCAAGAACTAATGAAACTTTAATTTCATATGGAGGATGAGCATTAAATTTAATGCTTTCTATCTTAGGAATGAAAATTAAATATTCGGAGACTTAATAACATGTGCTGACCGATTGTCTGCCTGATGCCAGTATCAGTGGCACCAGCAAAAGTGGTGCATTAGCAACTGTAAGAAGAGAGATTCAAAGAAACTTGCGTGTTTAAAGCATGTAAAACAACCTTCTATACGTAGCAATAATTTTGAAATGGTTCAACATGTAGATATGTTAAAACTGGCATGTAGGACAGAAAAGGAAGATAGACAACCAAGTATTTTTGTCTTTCTTCATCGATCGCATGCAAGGTGTTGTGTCACATGAGCTCATGCTCAAATAAAAGGCATGTGCACTTTGATTCCTGTTAAAGGTTGTAAAAACCTGTGTTTGACCCAAAATTTCACATTTAAACCTACCATACTTTCACAATTAATTTATAGGGGTGAATTATGCACAGAGAAAAAGTGTAAGGCAGATATTGAGCTACAGTCGACCCCCGATAACTCGAACCTTCGCTAACTCAAACCTCGCACTAACTTGAACCAAAATCGATTTCCCCTGGATTTTCGTCATACATTTACTGTAATTTTACCCTCAATAACTCGAACCTCCTGCTAACTCGAACCAATTTTCGTGTCCCTTCAGGTCATTTTCCATATAATTTTACCTTCGATAACTCGAACCATGTTTGTCAATACGTGACAAGTCAAAGCAAACAGTGTACTGTAGACCAAAAAAATTGAATTTATTTTGAAGCAGCCGTGTATTAATTCTTTGCCTTTTTTTGCATTACACAAAACGTGTTCAGTCTACTTTTGGTTTAGGTTGATACCGATTCTTTCAAATCCAATGTTAGAAAACTTTCAAGGATAATCTATAGTAACAGATTAGTTGAGAAGCATCAGGGCATTGTTCTCTTTGAAACCTGCAAAGTTCCCATTACCTGTACTTCTCCTGCTGCTTTGTTTTGTTTCACGTTACGTTCTGATTTATACAGTTATCTCGGGAGTAATGTATTGTTCTATTTTTACTTGACTTCTATACAATTAAATTTGGTTAAAATGTACATTGTATGAATCAAATACAGTGAACACCGTTTTTTACATATTTTCGGTCATTTGTTCTCAACTCTCGATAACTCAAACTACCGATAACTCGAACCATTTTCAATTTCCCTTGAAGGTTCGAGTTATCGGGAGTCGACTGTATTTCGAAGTACGGTAAATATCACATTTTCGAGTTCTCAGGAGCAAAGCCAATTTCACTTTGCTTGTTCCTTTGCTCCTTCCGTCAGATCCTGTTATACATTTTGTTAATCCCAAAATAAATTAAAGCTTTTTTCCCTTGAAAGTCATTTCTTTGCAGCACAAGTGAAGGACTAGCAAAGAAGTCTTGCATGTCATAATCCAAGGTTTAAGTCTTCCACAGCTTTTTTTAGCATAGTGGTTATTTCCCTTCCACATTCTTGGCACATTCTCAACCCTTGGAAACACTTAATTTTCATTCAGATTTCTAAACTTGCTTCAGTAACACATGCAGAAAGATTAAATAAATTAATTCAGAAGCTTCATTGGAATCCTTTTGACATTTGTTTTGGTATACAGGTAAAATCTACATCTATGATCTGCGCAGTGGTTCAAGCCCAGTCAGCACAAGACTGGCACACAAAACATCTGTTCAATCACTTTCATTCCAGTCGTCAACTAAGGTAAGAGAAAAGTGTTTACAGGTGAGTGATTCTCCCTTGGTGGGATGCATGTCAGTGCTTGACAGGTTGCCCTTAACTAACCAGTATGCAGTAGTATGTAGTACCTTGACAACAACAGGCACTGTACCCAAGACAAACCACAATTTATAATCCTGGTCAGACTTTAAACTGGAACATCTCCATTAATTTTAGACTGATCACCTACCACACATTTCCATTAGAAAAGTTCAAGTGTCTGTCCAATCTTGATGGAGCTTATTCCAGTAACTTCCATAGCAGTAATGGACTAAGAGTGATAAGTTTCTGCTTCCCCTTCGATGGGACAATAGTCCATTTCAAGTATACCCCCATGTGTACCCATTTACACTCCTGAGTGGAAAGTGGCACTGTATGAGAAAAAGGTATCTTGCTCATGAGACCAATGCATTGACCCTAGGGCTTGAATCCAGATTGCTTTATCTGGAGTCCAGCATGCTAACCATAAGATCACTATGCCTCAATCCCACTAGGTTACTCTTTGAACTATACCTACAGTAAGGCAATTGTGAAGTTTAAAATCTCCGAGGTTATAATAAAAATGTTGATGATTATTCAATTTCTGAAAGTCATTCTATTTAGCGCTCAAAAATGCTATTGTCAGTGAAATCCTTCTGCCAAAATATTGCTATTAGGAGAAAGCATAGCATGGACCTTTCACCAAGATTCAAACACACTGCAATAAATTACTGCAGCAGCAGCCATGTTGTTACAAGTCATGATGTTAACTAGCCACAATACAACTTTCATTATCATAAATATGGGCAAAAATAAAGGATAGTTTGGAAACAAACAATTTTTGTGGAAATGTGACTTAAATTCATTAATAAATAATTGTTGTTGGATCCAGCCAAAACATGTATGATATTTCACAGGCTGCCTCAAATTTTCATCAGCACTCTTTGCATTCTAATATTGACAGCGTATGGCACATATAACCACAGCATCTAGTTTGTATGGATCTGAAACTGTCAGAGATGCATTTTTCATCCATTAGACACCTGACAAACAGTCTTGTCACTATTAGCTGGAATGTGTAATTGCCATTAAACTCAGTTTTGTTTCCTTGTAGGTTAATAGCTTGGCCAACAATAAGACTTCAAAGCCTCCATTGCCAAACACTAAACCTACGACACATCAGCTGCCAACAGAGCAGGCTGCCATAACAACTGACATGCCTTCCACACCACCTGCCAGGCCAAAAGAACAAGGCATACACCCATCTGTAACACAACAGAATGGAAATGATCAGGAGGACATTTTCTCACCTTTGAGGGAAAGTATGTTATACTATCAAATCATCAAATATTATCACCACTAAAGGAATGTTGACAAAATTTGAAAGCTCATTTATTTAATTAATAAAGACTAAAAGTGAGTGATAAAATTGTTGTTCATGCCTTGGTAACTTTGAAATTGGTTATTTGTAAATTGCCGTACAATAAAATTACAGTGCTTAATCACAGATCAATAATCTTCTGAATGGCAGAATGGCATTTCAGTTTGCAGTTTGCTTACAGTTATAGCTTTCATTTGTCAGTTAGGGCAATACTATATGTTGCAAACTGCAAGCAAGCCAGGGTGAAAATAAGTGCCATTCTGCCAAATAGGGTCACCCGCAAAATGTCTTTTTACAAAATTTAATGCAAGGAGACAATAAGTAGCTTTACGTGTCATTTGTCTGGTTATGATCTATTAATTGTCACTCGGGTACTAGTTAATTATCAAAGGTTGATATTGATGTTCATTTCTCCAGATAAAACTCCTGCTTCTGTGATTAATAACAAGCCAACTACCCTAACTGGATCAGAATCTGAATTGTCTCTCTCCAGTAAGGAAAACAATCCACCAGCTCATGGTAAGACAGTAGCATTCCATTTGTCTTTTCAGCATTCATTCATTCATTAATATTATAATAACAAAATCTGAGAAATGGTTGTCAACTATTTTAGAGCTATGGCATTCTTCCTATCCAAATACTTTTGATAATTGCCAGTTTATGATCCAATCTCTCGGTCTGTACAATGGTTGCTCACCACTTGGGTCTAGCAGATGGTTGTAAGCTTTCAGCGCTGATGGCGCCACTTCCGTTCTGAACTTCTGATCATAGCCAGAGTACTGGAGGTGTAACATCATGTGGTTCATGTGGCTGACCACAGTGCAGTTCAGGATCCTCAAGATTTCTTGTGTGAGCACTGTACTGTCCTCTTACAGCTCCATGGCAAAGCTGACTTCTCACTGATCACACATTCACAGATCACTTCTCACTGATCACACAGTCAGTGCAGCCCATTGATCAATCAGTTGAAACCAGAAACCTTTCAAGATTGAAACGTTTTTACGCAGAAAGAAGTTATGTCCCAAGAAAAAGAAACAAAAAAAGGAGAAGGAAGGCCAACAGTTAATGATGAAGTCGTTTTCCAACATGTTACTGGCTTTGTTTACGTGTAGCATGCCACATCCTAATAAGCTTATAATTCGCTCATGTACGGTAGTCATTTCTCAGTCAAATCAAAGTACATGTATGCCAGAATAGTTTATCAAGGTCAGCAGCAAGGATAGATTGCAATGGTTTATTTCTATATGCTGTTTATTTTTACACACTTGATATGTTGACTTGAACCAAAAAAATATCTGCTCATACCTGTTTGGTATCAGTAAACCCACAATATACTTAAAACCTCCCTTGGGTGTGTGTTCACTGCAAAACGTGGTTTTACCTTCCACACATTGAGAGGCAATATTAATTAACATTAGATCAAGCAGATGTCATCTTAGTCCCTGGAGATTTTATGTCTTCTGTTAACAAAGGAAAAATATCTCAGTCTACATCAAAGAGTTTGCGCTCTTTATGATCTTCAGAAGCACATTTAAGCCAGTATCAAAGGTCTCTTTGAGACTAGACTATTTTGCATGATGAAGTAATGTATGAGCAGCAGTATAAGCAGAAAAGATGAAAATACTTTGGTGGTGTTCCATAAATAATTTTCTCTCTTCCATCCCTCCTTTAAACCTCTTAAAATTACACTCAAATCGCTGCCCCAAATAACGCTCTAGACACATTTACGCGTTGCGGACCTATGTGTTAAGTTAGCTCAATGCGTTGGTGTACTGCATTAGAAAGCAAGGAGGGCGAGAGTTCAACACATGGGTGGGCACTCACACAATCTTTTTTATTTTATTTTATTTATTCCCCTCTGACATGCTTTTTCTTTCTTTTTCCACCCAAGAATCTAATATAAGTGCTTTCCATTTATTATTTTGCTCAATATTCAGAATTCATGCATTGCATGCATCATGTTATTAAAACCCAAGCTTTCCCAGAGCCCGCATTCATTTCATTTTCAAATAAGAAACTGTTCGCAAACTATCTCATTGTTTCACTAAGTTTCGCATTTGTAGACATTTAATTTCATCTTCGTCAAGTTAAGTTATGCATTGGTTAGTGGAGTTACAAACAAAAGTCTACGACCAAAGGAACAAACGAAATCCATTCATTCACTAAACTCCTATTTTGCATTCTGCAAAATAGTCGCAACAAGTAGGGGGAAGTTCATTTTGCAGTGCCACTGAAGAACTATTCTTCAAACACAGTATTTCCCTCCTCACTTGATAGTGCCTTTATCCACCATATTTATCTCCACTGTGTCTATTGATTTTTGTGTGGGATACCTGTGGTATCCCACACTAATGCTATCGGGTTGTAAGTCCGTTAATGCAAATGAGTCATGCAAATGACCTTGACCCGGGACATTCAATGATGTGACAATTGTACCCGAATTGACAGCAAACAACCAATAGCTGTGACTCCGAGCAGCTTGCAAAAGTGGGAAAATGGTATTAAAACTTCGCTTTAAAATACATCCAACAATATAACGCTGTTCAACAGCGTATTGAAAGCTGATTAATGTTAAAAGGTACAATTTAGAATGAAGCAGATATAATCTACTGAAATTGAGAAAACAGCGCAAGCGTTTCATAAACCTGTAACGTAACACTATGTAAACCTGGAAAATCGTATAAAACTTTGCTTTAAAATACATCCAAGAATATAACAGTGTTCAACAGCTTATTGAAAGCTGAGTAATGTTAAAAGGTACAATTTAGAATGAAGCAGATAGTTAATATCGAGAAAACATCGCAAGCGTTTCATTTCGCTTCAAGATATGCCCAACAAAATAACGGTGTTCAACAGAGTATTGAAAGATAAATAGTATTTAAAGGTACAATTGTACAACTTAGCATATTTGAAGCATTTCTGTAACGTCACATTATGTCGACCAAAAGCTGCAGCCAATTTTATGTGTTCTTATATAAAAAAGAGCGTACAATCTATTTTATGTACTAGGCAAACCAAAGTTGAAAACATTGTATCCCACACATGTACCCTTTGGGTACCTATTTTTAAAAACTGGCATGAGATGTGCAGACCCTGTGACATCATCAAATCAGAATGGCTGCATGGGGAAGGCCAACTTACAGAGAAAAGTATTGGTAGAATGGAAAAATTACAGTCAAAGCATCATCGGTAATTTATTATTTTCGCAGCAACTTTGTCATTTCATTTCATAGCCACATACTTAAAGTTGCCGCAACAGATAACAGCTTTAAGGAGATATGGATTAGTGAGAATTAGACATCTGATCAATCACTCACTTAATTTTACTGCCCTTGGAAGTAGGAATTGAATGGTGTTGTTCACTTGTAGTTATTTCATTGTTTGCAGGTGGCCTTAGTTAGTTTGATGTTTTTTCACAGGTAGCCATTAACTTTTAAGTATTTGACATTTCACTACTTTCTTTGACCAATTCAGCTTCATTAATTTGGTATTTTGTAATGAAAAGAACATTGATAATGTTGCTCATTAGAATGACTGATATTTGAGATACTAATATAAATCTTACAATTATGTGAACTGTGCATGAATGAAGTTTAATGAAAGTTGTTCATGGCATTTTTGCTATTCTGATATTAAGTTACAATGTGAATTGTTTGTGGCTTCTATATGGTGGTAAAAAAATAATATGAATAATAAATTATATGGAAATAGCGGGTGTCATTAAATTGAATACCAGTGAGTACAATCATTTTGATATTGTTGTTAAAAAGCAATTTAGACCTGTAGCATTATTATTCATTGACACTAATTTTGACAGTCCCCTATTTTATGAAATTAAAAAAAGAGAGAATTATTTTGTTTGAAATTCATTTAACTTGTTATTTTGTGTTGCTTGTATCATATTGGTTTCACTCAGTAGTTGGCATGTCATGTGGAGATATACTTTAGAAAGGTGTGTTTTATTCCAAACATTTGGCATATTGTAAAATGTAGGAAGCAATTTTTAGAATTTGGTATCAACCAGAGAAGATGAGTAGAGGCAGATCAACCAATGTTTACTTCAGACACTTCTCAGGTTAATTTCATTACTTTTTTAATTATTTGTTTCTTAGTTGTGGAGGGTTTATCTTAATTGTTAACCTCTTGCAACTGGAAAGCAATTTTGTAGTTAGTTTAGCAAGTTAGTGCTTTTTTAAAAAATAACTCAATGACTCAATCTTTAATATACAGCTTGGGATTTCACTTTGCAACCTCTAGGTGATTCCTCAGTATTGCACTGTGCATCCTTGCTGCGCAGAATTTTACACATGATTAGCGCACTTAAACGAGCATGGTGACCTATTTTGTAATACATAATTTTGGTGTGCAAATTGCCCTCTTTGAGTTAGATGATTTAAAAAAAAACAACATCACTTTTGTGCACGTACTGCAAGAGGAAGTGATCTTTCCAATGATATGCAAAAGCAGAGTGACTGCATTAATTGAGCTTGAAATACATAGAAAAACGTTTCGAAATTTGAATGAAAATTATGGAGGAAAATATATTTCCCCCCTCCACCCTTGCCAACTCTATGGTTAGAATTTCCTGTGTCATTGATGCTTTCTCTGGAATTCTTGAACTGAAAGCAAGCCACTGCTGGTAGAAGCTGGCCAACAAATGCTGCAAAAAGATAAGAATAGAGGAGAAGTGAAGGGTGGCAAAGAAAACGGAAAGTCGAAAGAGGTTCATATTAAGTTGTTTTGTCATCCAAAACTTCATTAATATTTTGATTTGTGTGCATGCCCAAGGAAAAATGTCATACAATGCGATGCTAGAAAGCAAGACTCACTGTTTTGAGCAGTTTTGAACTTATCTAGCTCGTAACTGTCCAGAAAATGTCAAAAATGAACTTTTCCCAAAACCTCCAGGAGTCAATATTGGGTTAAGCTTAAATTATGATACATCTGATTTAGTGTTACCATTACCTACACAAGAAATCTATAATAACCCTAACTTAACAGGCTAACCAGAGTGCTATTCAGGTTAACGATGATAGTGGCAATTATAATTGGGCTAACTGGAAGCTACTGAGGCAATCTTCCAATTCACAATATGGACAGAGCCAGTAATTTTAAAGTAACTTGCACTTTGCTGGTATACCTACATCATTTACATTGACCACAAATATAGTGTTCACTATACACTGCAGGTATTAATGCCTGCTACATAAAGGCTAGAAATGCTTGACATATACATCTGAACCTACATATGATCGTGTTTCATGTACTCATGAACTGAAGCCCAATATATACATGTATAAAACATAAACTAAGGACATTAAATCATTCATGTGCTAAATTTGGTTTCATTACCATTTAAGTCTTTGAACCAAACTTGAATGTGTTTCTGCAACAAAAACCACCAAACAAACTGCAGTTATTCTTTGCATTTTTTTTTTTAATTTATTTGATTTGTACCAGAGGCGGCTGATTCAAATGCACCTAGAAAGTCCTGGAATTAGAAACCAAGCCATTTCTTGAATAGTGAATTTGATGCTTGAAAATCTTGAAGCTAATGTTATTTCCATTCCTTGGTTCATATTTTATTTCTCTAAGTAAATGGCACTTTTCAGAATGAAAATCCATGCTAAAATAGATCAGCTGTACTTCAATGTTACTTTTTTTCTTCAGTATTTCTCCCTTGGTGTTGTGCCTTGTCGTGGCAGGGAGGCTTGTGTGCCCTTATGATCCTCAGAGCCGTATCGGCGGGAGCCTTGTGCTCCTGGTAGGTCTAACCATGCTGGGTGGGTCTGCAGGTGAGGGGTCAGACAAAACAGCATCCTGGCCCTCCAGGTTGGGGGTTGGGTGTGGGGTCAGCAACCTTACCTCATAAAAAATTGCACTGCTACAGAAACGCTAAGACGCATACCAAGAGACACTACGGCCTGGGGAGTTGACGGACCTCTAGCACGACGGCCAATGACGCCTGGCAGTGAAAGCCAGGCCCACCTGGAAGCTGCCAGGCCGACTACCATCATCTCCCCCAGGACCACCACTACCATCGGAGCGTGGAACGTTCAAACAATGTACGAGACTGGCAAAACAGCACAGGTGGCCACAGAGATGAGGAACTACAGGCTCTCAATCTTAGGAATAAGTGAATCCCGATGGTCTGGCTCTGGTCAGAGGCGGCTGATCACAGGGGACCTGCTGCTGTTTTCAGGGCATGGACAAGAAAATGCTCCCCACACCCAGGGTGTGGCTCTGATGTTGTCCAGGACAGCTCAGAGGGCACTAATCGGATGGGAGGGGCATGGCCCACGGATCATCACAGCAACCTTCCGCACAAATGAGAGGAGAATCAACATGGATGTGATCCAATGCTACGCCCCAACGAATGATAGCGATGATCAAGACAAGGAGGAGTTCTACAGCAGACTGTTAACCATCATCCAGGATCGCCCAGAACGAAACGTCATCATTGTAATGGGAGACTTTAATGCCAAGATTGGCAGTGATAACAGGGGCTATGAGGAGATCATGGGGCAGCAAGGTCTAGGGGAGATGAATGACAATGGGGAAAGATTTGCCGACCTATGTGCCACAAGCGACCTGGTTATAGGAGGGAGTTACTTCCAACACCGAAGGATACACAAAGCGACTTGGGTATCACCAGACCTGCAGACAGAGAATCAGATTGATCACATGTGCATCGGGAAGAGATTCCGAAGAAGTCTCCAAGATGTGCGTGTCAGGCGAGGGGCAGATGTGGCTTCAGACCACCATCTCCTGGTTGCACGGTTGAAGCTCAAACTGAGGAGGAACTGGACAGGGAAGACAAACCAACGCTTTGGGTACAACACCTTTCTCCTGAATGATACCAACAAACGAGAGGAATTCAGCATCACACTCTCCAATAAGTTCCAGGCCCTGCAAGAGCTGATGGAGGAGGAAACCATTGACGAAAGATGGCAGAAAGTGAAAGGAGCGGTTACATCGACATGCAATGAAGTGCTGGGTCCAAGGACCCCCAAACACAAGGGGTGGATTTCCACAGAGACACTGAAGAAGATTGAGGAAAGAAAAGCAAAGAAGGTGGCTGTTAACAACAGCCGAACACGGACTGCAAAAGCTAAGGCGCTAGAGGAGTACAAAGGGATGAACAGGAATGTCAAAAGGAGCCTTAAGGCAGACAAACGCAACTATCTGGAGTCGCTTGCAGTAGAGGCTGAAGAGGCAGCTTATCATGGAAATATGCGGGACCTTTATGCCACCATAAGGAACCTATCGGGAAAGTATAGCAAGCCAGAGAGACCGGTTAAAGACAAGGATGGGCACCCAATATCTGACTTAGAAGGGCAGAAGAAGAGATGGGTGGAGCATTTTGAGGAGCTGCTCAACCGACCCGCTCCCCCAGACCCTCCGGACGTACAGCCAGCCGACAGCGACCTAACCATTGACTGTAACCCACCCACAAAGGAGGAGATTCAAAACGCTATCAAGCAGCTGAGAAATGGCAAGGCTGCGGGACCTGACAACATCCCAGCAGAGGCAATGAAGGCCGACATCAGGACAAACGTGGAGCTGCTCTACCCTCTTTTCAATAAGATCTGGGATGAGGAGCAGGTACCAACAGAGTGGAAGGAGGGTTACCTCATCAAGCTCCCCAAGAAAGGTGATCTCAGCTCCTGCTCCAATTACAGAGGTATAACACTGCTGTCCATTCCAGGAAGGGTGTTTAATCGAGTCTTGCTGAACAGGATAAAAGATGCCATAGACCCACAGCTCCGTGAGCAGCAAGCTGGTTTCCGTAAGAATAGGTCTTGCACCGACCAAATCGCCACGCTGCGTATCATCCTGGAGCAGTCCCTGGAGTGGAATTCACCTCTTTATATCAACTTTGTGGACTATGAAAAAGCATTTGACAGCGTGGACCGGCAAACCCTCTGGAAGCTACTGAGACACTACGGAATACCGGAGAAAATAACCAATATCATCAGAAACTCGTACAAAGGGATGACCTGCAGGGTGGTCCATGGACGGCAACTCACTGATGCCTTCAAGGTAAGAGCTGGAGTGAGGCAAGGATGCCTATTGTCACCATTTATGTTTCTTCTGACGATGGACTGGGTAATGAAGACATCTACAGCCCAAGGCCGAAATGGCATCCAGTGGACACCTTGGAAGCAGTTGGATGACCTGGACTATGCCGACGACCTGGCCCTTCTTTCGCACACTAGACATCAGATGCAGCAAAAGACCAGCTCTGTTGCAGACGCATCAGCATGTTTGGGCCTTAAGATCCATAGGGGGAAGAGTAAAGTCCTGAAGGTCAACACGGTCACGGATACTCCCATTATGCTGGAAGGTGAAGCGCTGGATGAGGTGGAGAGCTTCACTTATCTAGGCAGCATCGTAGATAACACCGGGGGGACAGAAGCTGATGTAAGAGCTCGCATCGGCAAGGTGAGAGCAGCTTTCCAACAGCTGAAGAATGTCTGGAGATCATCACTTCTCGGTACCAGCATTAAAATCAGGATCTTTAACACCATCGTGAAGCCTGTATTGCTTTATGGAGCTGAAACCTGGAGAACCACCGTCGCCACTATGAAAAGAATTCAGACTTTCATTAACACCTGCCTCAGAAGGATTCTTAAGATACGCTGGCCAGACATCATCAGCAACCAAGATCTGTGGAAACGAACGAGACAGCAGCCTATAGAAGTTGACATCCTTCAAAGACGCTGGAAGTGGATTGGCCACACCCTTCGGAAGTCCTCATCTAACATCGCAAGGCAAGCCCTCACCTGGAACCCTCAAGGCAAAAGGAAGAGGGGCCAGCCAAGAAACTCGTGGCGCCGTGACCTTGAGGCAGACATGAGGAGAAATGGCTACACGTGGGGAGAGCTGCAACGACTGGCCCAGGACCGTGATGACTGGAGGGTGCTTATTAGTGGCCTTTGCCCCAGACAGGGCTACAGGCAATGATGATGATGATTACATTGTCAGTGTTGTTTCAATGTATGTGTTATGTACATATAATATACCAGTCCAGTATATTTTGAAGGGCTTGCTATAACACATTTATTCCTCAGTGTCACCATTGCCATGCAAAAACACAGCTTAATACAATTTATTGAATTTTACTTCAGTTTCCTTTGTTGACCCAGGGCCGTAAGCAGGGGGGTGCAATTGGTTTGTCTGCACCCCTGCCCCCTCTCCACAAGCCAAAAAGGTCTACCTAATCGGGGAGTGAGGGTTAAAGCAGTTCCTAATGATTTCAGTTTTCTCATCTTTGGTATTCTGTTGGAGCTACACCAATAGTGTTGAGGAAAAACTTTTAGTACAACTTTTTAAAGTGCACCTAACCCCAAATATTTTTTTTAGCCCCCAAAAAACTCCTTGTGCTCCTGATTACAACAGTGAAAAAATTATCATCATACGACTTGTCTTCGATTTTTTGGAATTTTCAAACTTCGCAAAATTCGCGCCACTTTGGTTCACCGCCGAGTCCCAAGGGAAACTGGGCCCTAGTAAGGTTGTGACGTCGGCTGGGGAATCCAATACTCCGAGTCTGAGTTGTCTGATGACATCTTTTGAAGGCCTTAAATTATTTCGGTGGCTGATTTTCGAACTAAGAAGTTTTGAAGCAAGAAATTTCACGAACTGCAGATTTGTCGCACCATCGGCATGAAAGCTGAAATTTGATTCCCCCGCTGACGTCACAACAACATTTGGTTCCAGATCTCCTCGCACGTGGTCGTAAACCAGAAAATCCAAACTTCAAACCTCCATAAATTCACGGGGATTTAATGGATTCGCATATTTTTTTTTAATCTTCATCAAATTATGCATTCTTTTTGAAAATAAGTAGAAAAAATTAGGGGTTAGGTGCACTTTAAAGGTTTTACCAATGAATAAATTGAAATCAAGGACAAAAGTGGTCTAAGATACCTTATTTTTGACCATTTTTTTTACATTTTTTTTTATTGACAAATTTTAAAATTGCTTACATTGATAAGGATACAATTATAATTACAGACATTACTAACAATCCGAATATTTACACTACATACAATAAGATTACTAATAATAAAGTACAGTGAAAAATTTAAATAGAATTACCAGTTAAAAGGGAAACAACTACAATTACAATTAACACACACACAAAAAAAGCATAACAAATTTACTAATAAATGTGCTAAATAAGAAAATTTGACCACTTTTTATTAAAGGCAGTGCGATTATTGGTCATGATTGCGATGTATTTTTCTTTTTCAATTTTATCTCGAGCGAGAGTGATATAATCGGTGAACTGAAATCTTTGGTCTGTTAGGGCATTAGTATACAAAAAGTATTTTTCCAATTATAATCAAGTGGTTAAGGGTTGAACAGGACGACCAGTCATCTATTACGCCGTATATTATTTCTGTTTTAGAAAGAGAAGTCTTCTTTTTTTTAGATAGCGAATTATACCAAGTAGTGAACTCGGACCAGAAAGATTTGGCTGCTGAACATGTGAAGAGTACACGAGCAATCATTTGTTCGACATTGGTACAGTAGGGACAATAAGGGTTTGGTTTTTTCTTCATTTTATACAGAATGTTATTTGTATATAGTATGTTGTGAATTACATTGTACTGAAAGACAGATAGTTTTACTTCTTTCGTTACGCAAAATGGAAGCGAATAAACACCTTGTCGCATTTGCGCATCAAAACCGCATTCTATTAATCTTTTATCTGCGGTAGGAGGACATTGCTGTCGGTTGATCAGAGTGTTATAAACTGTTTTACACGTGAACTTGTCGATTGCGAGATGCGGGTCTGTCTGGACACGATGATGCTCGTCCCTTTTCAGACTCCTCTTCCAATGATTTGGTATAGCCGACAACAAACTTAAGTATTGTAAAAAATTGCATTTGATTTTGAATTTTTCCAAGAAAGTATTAAATGACATGAAGCCAGTTCCTTCATCGTTAACAATATCAGCAAGGTTTTGTATGCCGACTTGATACCAGTTACGATAATAAACTGATCATTTGCCTATTCTTATAAATCGGTTGTTCCAAATTGTTTGGTTTAAGAAATCTTCTTTCTTTTCAGGAGTAGTTCTGTTTAAGTCTTGCCAGTGCAGTATTATGTCAGGGTAGAATTTGGGTAGGTGCTCATTAATACACAAAGATTTAATGTCATAGTTGCATTCGAAGAGAAGCTTGCCTCCAACGTTTGAAAGTAATGATAATGGAATAGATTTCCATGGTTCAGTTTCCTTGGAGCACAAACGTTTTACCCATGATATTTTCAGCGCTTTATCGAATAGTGAAAAGTCGATCATGCCAAGTCCTCCGTCATTCTTGCTTCTTGTGATAGTTGTTTTTTTTAAGTTTTGGATTTTTGTTTTTCCATATATATCTGAATATTATGTTATTGACTTCATCAGTAAATCCGTTTGGAGTGTCTAGCACACTGCAAATGAAAGTTAATTTAGAAATCACAAGGGTTTTAACGATGTTAATTCTTCCATATATCGATATGTCCCTGGAAGACCAAATGTTTAATAGTTTTTTAAGAGGATTAAGCTTATCAAAGAAATTCTTTTCAGTTGCAAGTTCTTCGTTATATGAAAAATATACCCCTAGGGCATAAATAGGCTCATCACTTAGTTTTAAGTCTAGCACACGGTCTTTCCTATGGCGCCAACATCCCAACCATAATATTTCTGATTTGGATTGGTTTATTTTTAGACCTGAGCAACTTTCAAATTGGCTTAATAGGTAAAAAAGATTATGAATTGACTGGACATCCCTTACGAAGACTGTTGTATCGTCTGCATATTGGGAGACCTTGACCAGGGTTCGCACAGTCTTGAAAAGTCCTTGAATTTTAGGGGGAGTCCTTGAAAAGTCCTTGAATTCCATTTTTCCTTGAAAAGTCCTTGAATTTCTGTGTAAGTCCTTGAAAAGTCCTTGAATTTTCTTCAACTTTAAAAATAGTGGCTTCGAAACCAAATTGCTTTGCATAGACTATGGTATTCTTTTCCTGTGTAAAGCACCTTCAAACTCTAAAACACGAGTGTAAAAGCAGCCAATAACGAGAAAAGACAAGAATGTAGAGAAGGAGATGGAGCAAACACATTTATAGCATTTAAATACCATCAAGAGTGTAGAGAAGGAGATGGAGCAAACACATTTATAGCATTTAAATACCATCAAGAATGTAGAGAAGGAGATGGAGCAAACACATTTACAGCATTTATATACCATCTGTTAAATTACCTCCCTGGTAGGGGGTCCTTGAAAATTCAATTTGGTCCTTGAATAGTCCTTGAAAAGTCCTGGAAAATGGTTACGAGTTTTTGTACGAACCCTGTTGACCGTTTGTTTTTTGTCAATCTGGATTCCTCTTATCTCGTTTGAATGTGTAATAGCATTGTTTAAAATTTCCACGCCAATTACAAATAGGATACCCGAAAGAGGGCAACCTTGCCTGACTCCTCTACTTAAGTTGAAATGCTTAGTTGCGAAACTGTTATTCAATACGCAACATGTGATGTCCTTATACAAGACTGAGACCATTTGAGGTTTGAATAACTTACAGGTTGAAACTACTTTTTATATGTTTTTGTCTTTGCAGACAAAACAAAGTATTTTACAAATTTGTAAAAAATTCTCTAGGTGGGGTTCAGAGCCACCTTAAATTTATGAAAACATAACATAGCTCGATTTGCAAAACTGTTCCTTTTGTCGATTAGACAAAAATATATGAAAACCAAGAACTTTCGCCGAGACGTTTTTGAGTTATTAGCCCCAAAAGGTCCTAAATAGGGTATCTTCGAACTCTTTAGATGTTGCCATGGCAACTAATTTTCACATCACAGTTACCTCAATTTGCTCATTGATTAAATGTTTACAGGTTACAGGTACAAGTTTGTACTAATAGACCTTCCTAAACCCCATTGATATAGTTGCAATGGATTTGTTTTTCAAATTTTCTCAGGTGAGAATGCTCACAGACTTCCCTAGATGCTCAAACCCCCTGCCCTTATACCCACCCATACAAATCCTGGCTACAGCCCTGTGGGCTGCAGAAGTTATAATATATATTCTCTCTGCATAATTATCATTTGCAGTAAATTAAATCTGTTTGTGTTTAAGGAATAGGAATATTCTCTCCAGTTGGAAGCAACTTGTCTGCATCAACAGCTAGTACTACTCAGTTGCATTATCATGATGGAGTGACCTCAGCTACAGTAAATAGCAGTGCACCATTAGGAAGAAGTTCCCCAAGGACACTAGGAGTAACCACAGCAGCTGGCACAGGACCCACAGCCCTTCAAAATGACAGATCTGCTACCAGTTCTCTTACAGACAAGAACAGTGCACAGGACCTGGCACCTAACTCTAGCACCAAACCCTTTGGTGATACTAAACATGGTGGGAGTCTGGCACCAAGTAGTACCAAGTTTCAATTTGAGGGAAATCAAACAAAGGGTGCTGTTGGAGGGTATGGTGATCCACGTGGTGCTACAGAAAGCTTACATGTAGAAACAGATGGAACACAAACATTGATTGACTCTCCACCTAGATCTATCAGGAATAACAACAGAGCTACTGAAAGTACCATTAGGCCAGGACAAGGGGTATGTGTGTTTACTATAAGCTTTAATTAGCACGGATTTGAAAGGGGAGAACATTCCGGTTTTCCTCCACAAAAACCAACACTCTAAATTCCAATTTGATCTTGGATGCACATACACGTCTTAATGAGCTCCTGAGGTCTTCTGTGTAACATGGGTAAAACAATATATTACATTTTACATTTTTTTAAATGAACCCTTATGAGTAATATAATGCCTGTTAAGTGTTAGGACATTCTTTTCTAGTCACCTCATGGATCCCCATCCCAACTCAGAAAGTCAGCAGATGGTGGCACAGAAACATCTGATTTGCTCGTAAGTCAGACTACGACAGCTGTCACATCAGGAGAAACAGGTTAACAGCAGAATTTTTTTTAAAACTTATTTTGCATGATCACATAAAAAGGTTAAGGTATATGTCTCCTAGAGAGTACTACTTTACCTATTTTAATATTGGCCATCATGATCTCTCGATATTGCTTTCGCTGCAATACTGTTGCCACTTGACAGACTTGTTGATTATTTTTTGGCATTTTGACAACTTTATGATGGCTTTCTTTGAATTACCGGCCGATAAAAATGTGCTTATTTTCCAAAATGGGAGACACAGTGGCCTAATGGTTAGTGCGCTGGACTCTGGATTGAGCAGTCCAGGTTTGAGCCCTGGTCAGGGTTACTGCATTGTGTTCTTGGGCAAGACACTTCACTCTTACAGTGCCTCTTTCCACCCAGGTGTATGAATGGGTACAGACAAATTTGCTTCTGAGGATAACTCTGCGATGGTCTAGCATGCTATCCAGGGGGGGAGTAGAAAATAATACTGTTAGTTGCTTCATGTTACTGAAATCGGGATAAGCTAAGGCCCGATAGGCCACTAGGCTCAAATGCAGACTTTACCTTTACTTTTGGTTTGGATATGTACAGTCTTTGTTTGTGGTGAAAGACTTGATTACTTATGCCTAGTACCCTCCTGGGGCACAGGTAACCTACAAGATTCCTCCAGACATCCCTGTCCTGGGCTTTCCTCTCTAGCTGGCTCCAGGTCAGCCCCAATCTCCTGGTGTCTGTTTCTGGGTTTTGGTAAAAGCAGGCCCATGGCCTGAGGCACGCTTCATGGCCTGCAGCCCACTTAAGCAATATAATATAATTTGATTTGCCTCAGCACAATAATGAGATGCTTCAGCACAATAATGAGATGCCTCAGCAAGATAATGAGATACCTCAGGACAATAATGACATGTCTCAGCACAATAATGAGATGCCTCAGCACAATAATGACATGTCTCAGCACAATAATGAGATGCCTCAGCAAGATAATCAGATGCCTCAGCATGATAATGAGATGCCTCAGCGAGATAATGAGATGCCTCAGCACAATAATGAGATGCCTCAGGACAATAATGAGATGCCTCAGCACAATAATGAGATGCCTCAGGACAATAATGAGATGCCTCGGCACAATAATGAGATGCCTCAGTACAATAATGAGATGCCTCAGTGTGATAATGAGATGCCTCAGCAAGATAATGAGATGCCTCAGTGTGATAATGAGATGCTTCAGCATGATAATGAGATGCCTCAGCACAATAATGAGATGCCTCAGCACAATAATGAGATGCCTCAGCAAGATAATGAGATGCTCCAGCATGATAATGAGATGCTTCAGCACAATAATCAGATGCCTCAGCACAATAATCAGATGCCTCAGCACAATAATGAGATGCCTCAGCAAGATAATGAGATGCTCCAGCATGATAATGAGATGCTTCAGCACAATAATGAGATGCCTCAGCACAATAATGAGATGCCTCAGCAAGATAATGAGATGCCTCAGTGTGATAATGAGATGCCTCAGCAAGATAATGAGATGCTCCAGCACAATAATGAGATGCCTCAGCAAGATAATCAGATGCCTCAGTGTGATAATGAGATGCCTCAGCAAGATAATGAGATGCTCCAGCATGATAATGAGATGCTCCAGCATGATAATGAGATGCTTCAGCACAATAATGAGATGCCTCAGGACAATAATGAGATGCCTCAGGACAATAATGAGATGCCTCAGCAAGATAATGAGATGCCTCAGCACAATAATGACATGTCTCAGCAAGATAATGAGATGCCTCAGTGTGATAATGAGATGCTTCAGCACAATAATCAGATGCCTCAGTGTGATAATGAGATGCCTCAGCAAGATAATGAGATGCTCCAGCATGATAATGAGATGTTTCAGCACAATAATGAGATGCCTCAGGACAATAATGAGATGCCTCAGCACAATAATGAGATGCCTCAGCAAGATAATGAGATGCCTCAGTGTGATAATGAGATGCTTCAGCACAATAATCAGATGCCTCAGTGTGATAATGAGATGCTTCAGCACAATAATCAGATGCCTCAGTGTGATAATGAGATGCCTCGGCAAGATAATGAGATGCCTCAGCACAATAATGAGATGCCTCAGCAAGATAATGAGATGCCTCAGTGTGATAATGAGATGCCTCAGCATAATAATGAGATGCTTCAGAATTCCTCAGCATTTACTCAGCTTTTTGGGGCATTGATGTGATATCCTTTACTGTTAATTCAGCCTTTCTTTTTTTGGTAACTGTGAAGTGGGTCACTGGCCACCAGGCCAGTGCTGGCCACCAGGCCACAGGCCATGAAGTGTGGGGTGTGGTCTGCCAGGCCATGGGCCTGCTTTTAGCAAAACCCATCTGCTTTCAGGTCCCGTCTGTCAACGTGGGTTTCTTGCTCCTCCCTTTTCCTCTTGCCCTTGGATCATGTACCATTATGAGAAGGCCTTCAACCATACTGTATTTTTCACTGACGATTATATTTTCTTTTTAGTCTCACCAAGCCAAAGTTTAATACTTGATCATGCAAAACACAGTGTAGATCCTTTACCAAGTGGTGCTGTTGGCATGGCAGCAACTTCAGGTGCTGATGGGGCTGCAAGCATTACCAGTAATGCAGGAATGTTACCATTTCAAGTACAGTTCATTAAGAATCTGATTGATGAATCGTTGGATGAGTTCAGGTAGGAAAGGCAGCAACAAAACTATATAATATTTAACAGTTACTCCATGAGCCCACATTGGATATAAGGTGATCATTAAATAACAAATTAGGCATGTAGCGCCGAGTTTGTTATTTAGTAGTCATCTTGTATCCAACAACAGCAAATGGAATAACTGTTTTACTAAATTCTTCTATTAAAGTATAAATTGATTGGACATTTCACTTTGATGTAAACAAAGTGATAGTATATGAAAATGGGAAAATTAGTGGTGCAATGATCACTTTTTGAGTTGAATGAAACATGTGAGGAAAACAAGCGAGAGAGTTTTCTTCTGGAAATATTCCTCAAACAATCTCCTCTAAAGTTGTGTATATTCTGGAAAATTGTTACAAAGAGTCAAGGTTTATCGGAAGATCAAAAGCAATAGCTTTTGTAGAAATTATGTGCCTCTTGTACATGTAAGTCGAATGATGCAAGGGTTTACCACGGCACCACTACTTCCATTCTAATGAAACAAAATGAGCTCAGAGTCGATCAAGGGGACTGACATATACACGTAAAAGGAAGGCTAAGATGAAAAGTGACAAACTTTACTAAAGTTCTGAGCCAAATTTTCTGTCAAACACTGAACAAAAAATTTTGTGCCAGTTTTCCAATCTTTCTGTAAATTATTTGCTGCTTTTCTTCGTCATTCACTCATCCTTTGTGCATATTTTACCAGTATTTTCCAAAAATAATTTCACATCAGTCCCTGTTTTAGGTAGTTGAGTTAACTGTGACATGTTGTAGCTTAAGATTCAGGGGAAGCCACTAACAATTAGTTCTTGTATATAGTAAGCTCATCAAATTTGTTTTTTTTGGCCATTTTTCTGATGGAACTTTTAGTTCCTACAGAAAAATTTTAAGCTGAGCACCACTTGTCGCACTCATTTCCCGTAAAATTATAAGGTCAAACACAAGATACATCGGTCAAAATGTTAGGTTGCTTAATGACATCTTAGAGCAAACAGAAATCCAGAACATCCCTGGGATACTCCTCCAACTGGACTTTCGGAAGGCATTTGATACCATTGAATGGGAATTCAAACAGAAGACGCTCGCTCTTTTTAATTTCGGTGAGAGTATTCAACGATGGATCTTCACTTTTTACACTAATCTGAGAGCTCTGTTTTGAATAACGGTTTTTGTACCAATTAGAGCCAATTAGAGCGTTAGGTATATTTATATCTTACCATTAAAAACAAAATGAGAGAAAGAACTTTAAAGCGAAAATAGACAAGTTAAGTACTATTCTCGACCTTTGGCAGTCCAGGAGTCTGACCTTATTCGGCAGATGTCTCATAGCTAAAAGTCTTGGAATTTCACAACTAGTGCATTCCATTTCGATTCTTGACACACCTCCGGAATATATTAAAGATATTAACTCCCTTATCTTTAGGTTTATTTGGAAAAAAAGCAAGATAAAATAAAACGTAAAGTAATGGTCCTTGATTACAGGAACGGAGGTCTGCGTGCACCCAGTATCGAGGTTATGGCCAAATCACTTAGACTAGCATGGATCTCAAGACTGTTAAAAAATGAGCAATCATGTGACGAATCCTGGAAAGTAATTCCTAACTACTTCTTGGACAAATACGGCGGTCTTAATTTTTTGTTGAGATGCAATTACAATGAAAAAATTCTAACGCGTACCACGTTACCTCTATTCTATAGGTCTATTTTACAGTATTTTGCAGAACTTAAAGCAGCCCACACAAGGCTGCTGCCTAAGGGAATTTCTAAGGAGCCTTTCAGGCTCCTAACATCAAAAGTTAGGAGCCCAAGCCATTACTTTAGGAGCCCAGCCTAAAAGTTGCCATGGTCGATCCTCGGGGGAGGGGGGTGGGGTAAAAGAAAAAAAATCTAGGAGAGGGGTCTGGGGAGCAGCCCCCCCCCCCCCCCCCCCCCTACCGTCCCCTTCCAGATGCACACACATTTTATTTTCTCAGTAGAGCCTTTGTACGTGAACAGAAAACTCCTTCGGACACGATTTTTTTCAGAAAGCTTCTGAAGGTAACCTCCCTCAAATAGTTGTGTGAGAAATTCCAGCTTTCTTAACTTGAAAGTTTATTTAACCGAGCCCCTCCTTCGATAAAACCCTTTTTACACTGATTGGGTGACATGAACAGGAGTGTGTATATTAGAAAGTTTCTGTAGGCTTAAAATGAGTTTGAAAATCCGACCAGTATATTGTGCTGTGATGAATGTTGGATAAAGTAAGTTAAAAATGTGTAGAACAAATAAAACAATGTTTAATAGGAGTTTTGAACATCTAAAGTTTTGAAGCAAAATCAATGAAGCATGAAGCAGCAAAATTATTATTTCACTTTTGCACAGCAAGCTCACTAAAGAACTTGAATTATTGTTAGTAATTAAGGTTTAACAGAACCAAGATTACAATTTAGCAGGTCTATTTGAAGGTTAAGGCAAAGGTAATAAAAAGTCAAAACACCTGTGTAAACACTTCAATTAAATTCTGATCTTATCTACATTTCATAATCAGTTGTCAAAAATAGACCAGAAAAACTAAGTTGTGAAAATAAAAACAGTTTCTAGGCTTATCAAATGAGTTGCTTATACAATAGATTTTAGTAGTTTTAAAAACAATTCATGTTATTCAAACTGTTTTCAGCAAAGTTTCTAGCACATTATTATTTTCAAGAGTAATGTTCTCCTTGCACGGTTCAATAACCCAGATAAAACACGAAACAGTTCGAATGAACAAACAAACAAACTTGATCCACAAAAAGCGGTAGCTGATAAGAATGTCACAGAAAAGGCACACATTTTCTGTTGTTATGAAATTAAGCGTTCTCTAAAGTGAAAAAATAAAAGTTTGAGTTAAATAACAAGCTTAATTACAGTAATTCGTAAGTGTAACATCAAAACATTCTGCACATTATTTTAGGCTTGTTGAAAAGGTTTTTGTATCAAGCTTTTGCAGATTAAAATTGTCATGATCAGACCTGATGCATGAATGGCCAGGAGATTGATTTCACTTTTGTATCCGTAAAATGTTTACTTCACATTCACTATAAACTCCTCCAAAATCCTCCAAAACATCAACGTAGCGAACGAAACGTGAATCAGCCCATAATACTATTCATTCTTCATTCCATACTTGGGAGTCAGTCCCAGTCCTAAACAGTCAAAAATAATTGGTTTTCGAAGTTGCACGTATTTATACGCTAAAATTATCTCTATTGTGGACAATTTTAGTATTTCCGTTTTGAAATGAAGCGCTTATGGTTTTAAACGGGATATATTTTACGCCAGTGGAACAAAGTTACAAGGAAATTGAAGTCATTAGATGAGAATGGAAAATCTATGCTTAGGCGCCCATCCGGGCTCCTTGAACAAAAATTTAGTCGCCCGCACTTGTAACTTAGGCGCCCCAGGCGACCGGGCGCCCGTTAGGCAGCAGCCTTGCCACAAATGTATGAATGGGCAAGAATTAGTGTTATTCAACAACAAAGAAATTTTAATTGAAAATCAAACCATATTTTACGAAGACTGGTTCCAAAAAGGAATTTTCCTCATACAGGATCTTTTAAAAGACAATGGCAAATTTTTTACTTATCTGGAATTTGTCCAAAAGTACGAGGTTAAATGCAATTTTCTAATTTATATGCAAGTGGTCTCAGCAATCCCAAAAGAGCTTGTCAAAAAGGCAATGGAAAAACCACTAGACAAAAGCACCTTTCTAGCCGAAGATGTTTTCCAACTCTCGTCAAATACTGTAATAAACCTACTCAAAATGAAGAACAAAGATTACTACTGGCTTTTAATTAACAAAGACAATCAAGAGATAAAGGCTGAAGTGAAATGGTCTCGAGACTTACAGTTGGAAGAAGTTAGCTTAGAGGATCTGTTCAGCCATGTTAAAAATGTTTGCAAACTGAAAGAATTTTACTTCAAACTTATTCATAGAATAGTAGTTACCAAAAAAGAACTTTCTTTCTTCGGTATAGAAGACGACATGTTTTGTATATTCTGTCAAGAACCTGACTCAATAAGTCACACTTTCTTAAATTGCAAGTGGTCAATTCAGTTCTATTCAGAGGTTATTAAGTGGTTTAACAAAGAAAATGTCACCTCCTTCTCGCCAAGCCCCGTAGAAATACTGTTCGGAAAAAAATCAAATAATTACTCTCAAGGCTCATATAAATTGTTAATGAAATTCAATTATACACTCCTATTTGCCAAATACTACCTATATACACAAAAGCTACTTAAAAAAGAAATAAATATGAAAGAGTATGTAAGGAAACTCACCTTTAAATATCAAATTGAGAAGCTACCTTGACATGCAACAACGCTGTTCTCTAGCCCTCCCCGCTACTCTTATTCTTAGTTAAAAGAAGAATACAGTGTGGTAAATACTCCCTTTTGTCTTTTTATCTGTTTAGTGTTTGTACTTTTTTACGCGACGATATGTGTTACTTTAAGCAACTTCTTGGAATGTAGAAACGCGCACTAGAATTACAAAAAACAACATTGTCAATAAATTAATGGTTGTAAAAAACATTGTTTAAGTTTATAATGGTATAAAGTGTAATTATGCTTAGGCGCCATATATTATTAGTAATGTAAGTAGTTCTACGGTAATAATATAGCTGTATTGCAATTGTATTGTCGTGTTAGCAACCATGTCGTTTTGTAATTGTATTAGTATAATTGTAACTGTATTGTAAGCAATAAAGAATTTAAAAAAAAAAAGGTCAAACACAGGTACATTAATCAGGGCTCAAAATAATTTTTGAATACTGACCAGTCATGTTGACCAGCCAAATCAATTTTTGCTCGGTCATGTCTCGTTTTTGACCGGTCAAAATATTGAGTATTTACTTTGAAGCAATAGCCTATTCTGCCAAACATTTCGTCTCATAAGCTAAAACACTGGTTGTTAAAGAGTATAAAGGCTTAAGCTTAAATGTTTTGATCGCTTAAAGTGTCATTTTATTATGTTCGCTTATTGAATTTCCATTTCTTCTGCGTTCTACTCTACATAAAACAAAATGCTTAGTAGCCGTAATGTTATGTTACTCTGCATAGTTTTACATTAGTTAATGACTTACGGGTGGAGGCGATCTTGGTTGTAAGCACTTTACTGGTCTTTACTACCGAACACTAAATAGTAATAGCTAGGACATATGCCCATGCTACAAATGAGATCACTGTGCCTTTGCTCGGCATGTAGGAAGAATAACTTCAAAATACAATGTGCTTGGAAGTGAACTTAAAAAAATTCAATGCGTTTAATGATTTTATTATTTCCTCATGATCTTGCTGGTGAAAAACACGCTACGAACTCGCACTGTCTATAGGTACATATAGTTTTTTCAAAAATCCACTAACGAGTGCTATTTTTCTCGGCCCGCCTGACAATTCAAACTGTAATTGCGTACGCGTGTTAATACCAGACGTTGTTCATATGTTGTCTGTTTAGCGTATTTACAGACATGGATGTTTCCTGTTTTATTTAACCAAACCGCTAACAAATCCGCAGAGCGTGGCCGTCTCATCTGTATTCTACAAATTTGTGACTGCAAGCTGCTATGATATTTTATGATTTTACTGTAAAATTTCAAGAAATACTGCGAATAAATTTTTGTTGTGTTATTTATTTGAAAGCCGTGTACGTGACCGGTCAAAATGACCGCCGAACCAAAATTTTGTCCGGACAAATCGTCATTTTGGCCGGACATTGTCCGTTGACCGGCCGTTATTTTGAGCCCTGATTAATAATGGCTGATAACTGGGATTCAGTGAACCAGTCAGAAAGATAGAAAATGCATTTTAATAATACAATAATGTAATATTCATGTTGAATAGTCAAACCCTATATCAAGCTGGGCAAGCAAACGATGTCTGACTTTAGACATGCCATAACAGTCCTACCCTGACAACACCTAATGAATTACCGGTACAAATTTAATTCCAAGTCTGATATTTATTAAAAAAAACTCTGGTTTCTGTAGTATAAAATGGTAAGAAGCAGGTCTTTTGTCAAGTCCAAGTAATTCCCCTTGATGTTGTCAAAAATTTGCCTGGTCACAGACAATACTGCAGTTCAAAAATAATTTAATATTGATAGTTATTATGATGTCCTTGCATTAAAAAAGCTTTTCTTTTCCAGGATGGCTTTACACAGAGACATTGTCAATGTGCAGGTTGAAATGCTTAGACAGTTTCAAATTCAACAGGTGAGTTGTGATTTTTACTACATGCATGGATCCCTTCAGCATGCAAGGGTTAATCAAAATAATTGAAATTCTAAAAAAGGCAGATGAAAATCAAGTGAGCTTGATGCACCCTCTGTCAATTTTGTCCTTTTCAACCATCCATTTTGGATGCCTGTTTATAATCTACTTAATCTACAGGTTTCTTTCCATGCGTGTCCTGTACTGTTGACTAGATTTGACCTACAGAGAAAAATGAAATATTCATTGCCAATCAGAAAATTGCATCTCATTAGCAACTAAGTGGATATCAGTGCCTACTGATTCAATTGATTCTTTGAATGGATAATACTGTTCACTATCTGACAAGTCAGAGTTGTCTAAAGTTGTCTCCATCTCATTGTCAACAAGAACAGTCAATCTGACAATAAATTGGCAATTAATGCTTTTTTAATTATTTTTTAATTTATTGGAACACACAACAGTGTTTCTTACACAGGCCCGTAGGGTGGATTCTGTTGAGGGGGTTCTTTTATTTGTTTGAAGGTATTTTTTAGCAGCAGCGCTAACACGGGCGCTGAAGGTGTGAGCCTCTAGGGGGTCTGGGGGCGTGCCCCCATGAAATTTTGCAAATTTAGGTTCTCTCAAGTGCCATTTCCTGCATTTTGACATCATTTCTGAGGTGGGATGTATTTTCCTTCAATATTAGCTCTTAGGAAAAGTAATTTTCATTCTAAAAAAATTCTTAAATGTTCAGAAATAAGTGAGTGCATTTAGACAGTTTTCAAAACACAAATATTAAAATTACATGCAGGTTGGGTGAGTGAACAAGAAATTGAAAGAATGATGAATTATCTGACATGTTATACAATTATGTATTTTAGAAACAACTACTGAACATGTTCCATGTCTTAGCAAGTACAGAATATCTGTTTGTTCCCGGGGGTAATTAATCTATAATTTTATAACTTTCAGATATTTCCGACAAATGCGCATGCTTGCTTATCCAGCCAACTAACGCTAGTTCTGATTGCCGCGGGCGCCACGACAAGACGAACATCAATTAACCAGTCCAAAAGATTAGAACTTCTCATTATAATGCCAAAATGTTGCGGCTTCCTCCGATAATCCTGGCAAGGAAGGTAGTCGTCCATGTAATCGACCGGTCACAGTCTTTTGATTGTTTTCTGTTAAATTTTCTTGTCTTTTCAACCCCCCCACCCTACGGGCCTGTTACAGAATGCATAGCTACACTACATACAAACTTACTGTACAATAAAACAACCGCTATGTTTTTGCTATGCCATTTTCGGTATTCTTTTAATTTTGGACACGCATTTCAGCCATTTCTTCAAGCAAAAGATGCTTCCCACGATCACAATAATTATATGACAGTCATTTTTTTCATATAATTATCTTGAGCATTTCCAACGTTGATCCTTTGTGAAAGCTGTCATTGATCCTGCCCAATTCCACCTTGCGCACTTGTTGAATAATTACCCAATACCACCTTGCATGCCTAGTTTTTTGAAATTGAGATGATTTCGCATGCTATACCAACGCATTTTTTACTACGCAGGGGATACTTGAATGCTTCTTTGGGTTCCAGTCCCTGGGACAGAAATGTGGCAGCAAAAAGAACAAAGTAACACACTTGTAAAAAATCTGACTCTGACTAAGCGAGAACTAAGGTTTCTGTTAACTGTGGTGTGTTAACTTAAACTAAAAGTTGGCTAGGCAGTATACAACTGACAGGTTATATAGGAAATTGAGCTTTTCTCGGAATGTATAGACTGTGCCGTTCCGAAAAATTTGCTAGAAGCGTTGTATTCTTTCGGTTGCAAAGAAGCTAAAAAATAATGCGTATGCTGTTCCCAAAAATATTAGGAACCTTGGCCGCTGTTTGTTTCCTTGCCTTGCAAATGGAAGACTCCAGTACTTGGTCGTTCCTCCTAGACTCTGCTAAGAAGAATCTCTGTAGACAAACGCATGGTGGAAAGAAAATTTCATATTTCCAGGGGCATGTTTAGTAACACTAACATGAGCAACTTCAATCACAAGAAACACCTGGCTTGAGATATTTGCTTTGTAGCAGTTAAGCTGTTTCTTTCTACTCGAAGGAAGCTTTCACTGGGAATTTTAGTTCGTTTTCTCCATAGACTTCTGTTAGAGTTCATTTTCTGTTTGAGACCATCAGTCCCCAACAGTTCCTCTTTTTCCATTACAGTTTGGTCGAGCTGCCAATGGAACAACTCGCGACGTTGAAAGGAAAAGGACAATACCAAAATGATCTTTGCTCCATTTTACCTAAATTTGACTCTATTTTGCTCACTTTGAACACTTGCTGCCAAGATGTCCTGACACCGTCTGATTTTGCCTTGGTTACCGTTGGTAACTGAGCTTAACCATGCCTGATGAGGCGTTCAACTTTCAACAAACCTGGGTTGGCTTTCTTTTGATTATGCCGTCATTTACTGAGGTTTAGTACAGCGTTTACCGTACATGATTGAAATTTTTACTTCAGTTAAGTTAAAACAAAACCAAAGTTAACACCTCTTATGAAAACATGGGGATAGTCTATCATACAGCAGGAAAACAACATTAACATTGCCAATGTTAAGAGAATTTCCTTTTAAGCATTGAGTTAATTGTACTGTTAGACCACAGTTTTGCACTAATTTGTACCCCTCATTTAACAAAATATTGAAACAAATGGGCAAAATAACGATGTTTTCTGACTATCAGCATGGCTGTCAGCAGATTACTCTAATTGCACTGACATCTCCATTGTTTCACAGAATGAGTTAAAGGGAATGCTTGAAAAGTATTCTGTTAATGAAGCCCTGGTCACAGAGATAGAGAGACTAAAAGAAGAGAACAACAGGCTCAAATCCAAATACTGAAAATGGTAGGTGGACAGATTGTGCCATACCAACTGCTTGATGTTTGTGTTGCTTGAAATGGACATTTACTGGCGACTGTTGAAAGTCGTGATTGGGATGTTGAACAACTGTGTTAGGGAGTCTGGGTTGAGAGAGCTGATTACGTCTACCCAGGAACCAAACACAGTAGCGCCTCATTCATTTCTTTCAACTAAATTCCTAGGTAGATGTCATCAGCTCTCTCAACCCAGTTCTCTTAAAACCCAGCCCTGAAAACAAAATGGCGTCGTTTTTAGGGCCATTTTCATGTTTTGAACGGGACTTAAAAAAAATCGAGGATTCAACCAAATCTTAACTGATTCAAATAACAAGGAGATTCATTTTAGCGAAAAAAATTGGGGTTAGGTGCACTTTTATGTTTGGCTTTAAAATGAGTACCTACATGTAAAACTGTAGGTTTTGGACTGCAAATAGCAAACTGATTGGCTACACAGGAACCTACTATTGATCAATAGTAGGCTCTTGCAGCATGTGCTGCATTGTGGCCAGCAGTGAGGTCGAAAGCATCAATAAATCAGTTTTATTGATCTCCTTTGATGAATAGAACGGTCACTGGGTTAGGGTTAGACATCTCGCTTTTGCAGTTGGTGTCTGTTGACTTTGATAATTGGCTCAGGGCTTCGCCCATTGCCAACTATCAGCCAATAGAAACCTCGAGCTTGCTGTATAATTGTTAAATAGACTTATTAACTTATTATCTATCTCTGTCATTTTCTATGAGTGGTAGTACTAAACTGTGCCTCACTCATTGACCAGTCCCTTGTAACAAAGTGGGGCTCACTGTCTAATAATAATATTAATTGATATTTTTCTTATTAAACAGCATTTCTTTGTGCTTGGGGTAGAAAGCACTAAATGAAGATAGATTACTCCTTCAAGAAGAAATTTGATGGGTGTACATTACAGTGACAAGTACCTTTTCTGGCTGTCAGTTATTTTACAATTCTTAGTCCTTTTGTTGTTCACTGATAGGCCAGCTACTGCTCTCATATATGCTGTTATCCCTTTTTCTTATTTTCTCAAGTGTATCCTGTATTTGAAACTCAGATATTTAACTTGTCTTTCTGACATAAAGACAATAATAATTATTGATAAGTAAGTACTGTGTGATATATGGCCTGTTAAAAGTAGTAAAATTCTGAAAATAACTGTTGTTGGTGACTGCATGACATTTCGACAACCTCAGCAGAAGTTATCTTCAAACGTCAAGAGAAAAGTAGAAATTGTTAGTCAGTGTTATAAAATTGGTCCACTGAAAGTGATTGGTGATCAGTTTTGCTGTCAGTGATGTTATTGGCTGGATAAGATTCATGAAAAGTTAGCCAACAGTGACTGGTCTTCAAACCTTGTGTTGTGTAGCTAGTATAGTCAAATTAACATCATCCACTTGCAGCTTGCCACAGAATCAACTGGGACTCTGCTGAATTTTTAACCTACAGCATAAACTATTTTCAAGGACTGGCTCTAGAGAGCACGGTGGTACATAAATGTAAAACAAATGCCTCAAAACAGATGTCAACAGCTACAGGCCACTCAGCAAACAAACAAACCAAACGGATGAATGTTCCTCAAACAGAATGACTTAATTTATATAACACTGGACAGATTGAAACTTGACACAAGTCTTACAGATAATAACAACACAGCAAAAGCAACCAATCATTAACAAACCAGACTATATCCATTCATCGACTGACATTCATCACATGGCTCTGAAGATGACCTTGGTGCAGGTTGGCAAAACATCAGTCACCAGCAACAGTTCTTTTCAGAACTATTCTCACCCAGAAGATCACACTACGTCATAAATTTTAGTTTGGTCCTATCTACCTTGGCAGCTAAACAGAAGATACTTTAATTTGTGTTTTCATGGATGGCGGCCATTATTAAGAGTAATGGACTTCTTCCTAGCTGCATCACTGGTACGTATCACACCAAACTGGAGTTTCCTTCATTGCAATTAAGTCAGGGGGCTGTAAATGTGCTTCTTTTGCAGTTGCACAACTTGAATTATGTACCACACATGATTTGCTACCAGTCTTAAAGGATCTTGTTGAGCAATGGAGGCCTTTGTTTTTTGCCACCAAAATATGTTGTTGTTTTTTGTTAACACTTGATTGTTATCATTTACAAAAAAATTAATGTTATGAATTTTTATAAAGTTTTGCCCTCAAATAAGTGCTGCAACTGACACACTAAAAATTTTAAGAGCACCCAATTGCGTAAATACAGTATGTGAACTACTGCTGCTCATGGGTTCACAGACACTATTTACTAAATAATTTAATAGAGACAAAAATAGTGGCCCTGTTATTGTAAGGGTTGCTTACATTTTATTAAAGTTGCAAAAATTTGTATAAGTTTATTAATCTGAATATGAACCTATATTTCATCAGCCATAGTTATCTGTGTGTGTTACCAAGCCAAAATAAACTATTAATATATTAAAAACAGTTATAGTACCAGTAGACATAATTCAAAATACCGACCACCCCCTTAAAACATCATGAAGGATAATTTTGTGGCTCTAGAGATGCAAAATGTTAAACCAACTAATTTAAGAATATGGCTTGTTAGAGGTTTTCAATGGGAAAGTAGTGATTTAAAAAAAACAAATGCTATTTTAACTATTTAAACAAAGGCTGTGAAATATTTTCATAGGTTACAATGCCTTGTAAATAAAAGGTAAATGTTGTAGTTTATACCTGTTGTATTTTTGCACTGTAAGTAAAGAAGAGGTCAGCAATAAAAAATTTGATGGAAACATTTCACTTCATTTGACCTGGCACTTCAGCTTATAGCCAACAACAGGCAGTATACCATCACAACAGTACACTCTGCACTAAAAAGAACTTTATTTCCACATATCAGTCTCTATTTAATGAACACAGCATTCTATGATGTTTTACTACCAAAAGCCATTAATCTTCACCTTAAAATTACTACATTCAGGACTGTATTATAATCAGCCTGGTACGAGTCCCTACGTTTCACACGTCAGTCTATTTAATGTACACAGCATTCTACAATGTTTTACTACCAAAAGTCATTAATCTTCACCTAAAAATTACTACATTCAGGACTGTATTATAATCAGCCTGGTACGAGTCCCTACTTTTCACACGTCAGTCTATTTAATGTACACAGCATTCTACAATGTTTTACTACCAAAAGCCATAAATCTTCACCTTAAAATTACTACATTCAGGACTGTATTATAATCAGCCTGGTACGAGTCCCTACTTTTCACACGTCAGTCTATTTAATGTACACAGCATTCTACAATGTTTTACTACCAAAAGCCATAAATCTTCACCTTAAAATTACTACATTCAGGACTGCATTATAATCAGCCTGGTACTAGTCCCTACTTTTCACACGTCAGTCTACTGAATGTACACAGCATTCTATGATGTTTTACAACCAAAACCCATTAATCTTCACCTTAAAATTATGCCATTCATGCATTATAATAAGCCTGGCACAAGTCTCTTCTTTTCACACTTCAGTCTACTTAATGTAGACAACATTGTATGTTTTACAACCAAAAACCATTAATCTTCAACACTGCATTTTAATCAGCCTAGCATGAGTCCCTACTTAGTACTTAGTTGGTTACATATATCTTTTTTCTGTATCCTGAACCTACGACGAGTACTGCTTTGACTACCCTCCCCTGGATGGGATGCTAGCTCACACATTGCAAGTTGGCACTTTGTCAGGTTTCTAATATAAGATCACTGGCACCCATTTTTACTCTCAGGCGGAAGAAAGGAAATTTGAATGGTATGTGTCTTGCCAAAGACCACAACACAAGTGACCCCAGCCTGTATCCTGCCACTCAATCCATGTTCCAATATGCTAATCATTAGTCTTCAGTGTCTCCCATAGAAATTCACTGAAAGACTAGAAGATGAGTATACCTTTACATGGAAGCCTAGACTGCAATATGTACAGACTACATGTCAAAAGAGCCAAAACTTTGTCTGTGTTCCCAGGGGAACATTTTATAGGCAAGACTGAATAAGTTTTTTATTTAAAGGGAAAAAATTAATGTGTACAAGATGTTACAAAACAAATTGTGTAGCAGCTCTTGTAAACATGTCATAATATTCCACTGGTGCCTCTAGTGTCACAGGTGCTATTGTTTTGGGGATATTAAGGGCAGTTCCTCTTCTGTTGAACTATGGCTAAGACATGCGAGAACTGCTACCTAACCCCCAAAACAGCTACGGTAATACCATCATTATCTCTCCAGATAGCAATGATTACAACAAATTAAACTATTTTTAAAGGCCCTAAAAAATTTTGACTAACATCAACCACTAACATATTCTATCACATGTAGCTTCAGTAATTTTAGAATAATAAGCAGTATTCACTTGACCATGCAGGCACAATTCAATCTTCCAGTGAGGAGTGGCCCTCGCCCTCCCAGATCATGTTCACTTCTTCTTGCACACGGTGATCTGTTACAATAAATAAATGGAGCTTATTAGTAACCTGCCCTGCAAGACATTAAACATTATAATGCTAGCTTCTGAGAACTTCTATAAATTGTTGGAAATTATCAGGATCCATGTAGAATCAGGTCCAATGTATTGACCTCAACTTGCACAACTTGTTCATTCTTCTGATCCGGTGTCATTCTGGACACACATACAAATCAATAATATTTTCATATTTGCACAACTTATTTAACCGCATAGTCGATATGTTACTTTGAGTTTTGAGAAACATGGAAAATCAATCTCTCCATTAGGTCTGGACGAGAGTATAAATACAGGACAAAATCAACACATTTGACAACTAGAAAACTGTGGTTATGCAGCCTTGTGCAACACTTTGGAAGAAAACTGCATATATCAAGGATATCTGTTTTGTACAGATGACAGATAACAAGAACTTCCTGACTATATAAAGGAAACATGACAATTTGTTGAGTTATTTTTTTTTTGTCAAAAAATTACCTCTTAGCCACTATGAGGGATGGTAAGATCTTAGTCTTCCGCATATGCTAGCACCTGATCAAGGCTCTTGTTTAATAATGGCATTCCTTTATTTAATCGATGATATCAGTGTTCTGGTTTTATTATTGAAAGCAAAGAAAGAACAACAGCAAAAAAGCTTTTTACTGCAAAACTCTGGTAAATATTTCAGAGCTCTTCCATAATTAAATATACAAAAAGTTTAATCAGGATTTTTGGCACAAATTTCCTTAGAACTAAGGAGCAAAATAATATTCCAGTTGTACTGGGCTTTGAAAAAACCTTCTGAAAGGGATGCTTTTTGATTTGATTTGTTTATTACTTTTTGAGAAATGGCTTGTTAAGTGAGAAAAACAAAATGTTGCATACACATATACAAACATGTTACATCCGTTTTGCAGAAAAACAAAAGTGTTGTAAAACAGTGTTTTGCAGACAAACGAATGACTGTATGCTTCTGAGTAAATAATTGTTGTAATGTGGCACATTGTTATGGTTTCAAATAGAGTTCTCATTACATTATCGCCTCTTCCAGGCATGCTAACTTCTAATGTGTTGCATTAAATATAAGGAAAAGAGGTCAAACCATGTATGTTTGACAAGGAAACTTCCAAAATATTTCTGGTCTGGGGAGACTGTGGGACCCACTCAAAACTGCAATAAATTTAATTAGTCTTTTAGGCTTCTTGATCATTAGCATTTAATATGTTCACACCTTTATACATCTTGTTGACTTATTTCTTTAATTAATCCATATTTGTATTGTTTTGAATGGTTTGCTCTTAAAATCAAATGAACTACATGTATGATCGATACCAGCGAGAGAATAAGAACGTGCCATTTCATGACAACATAATAATTTAATTTGTTTTTGTTTTTTGATTGAATCAAATTTTACAGTTTGAATGAAAAAATCTTTGTTGAAACAGTTCTGACATAAAAAAGTGTAAGTAAAAATTGTTTTGTTTTTGCTGCTAATGTAACAAAATATTTTTAATTTACGTATGAATGGTAACTTGACACTCTTGTCTTTCACGTATGAGTAGTTTTAGCTAGAACTGACCAATGAGTTACTGTTGAATAAGCAAGAAATTTAGGGCACATCCAGGCATTTCAACTTAAAAGTTAAGTGTTTCTCTGCCATTATTGTAATATTGTGTTAATGGACATTAATTCCTAAAAAAGGAATTTCAAAACATTAATGCTTGCCAGAGATTTTCTAGAGATTTGTGGTAAAGAAACCGCCTTCAAATATTGCTGTTGACTCTGTTGCAGCAAGGTTAACTGCAGATTAATTAAATCAGACTTCGAGACATCACAGTGTTTCTTTGCTTTCTTGGTGAACAAGTGATGCATATGCATCAAACCAATCATATTGGGGCTTGCATCAAAAAGCCAATCAAGTTACCATTAAATGAAATGGTTAATATCTCCAGTCATCTGGTTGCAGCAGTTTGTTCTAACATTTTTTCACATGATCAATTTAGGTTGTAGATTGTAACCAAGCAAACTTGTTACCTGAGAATTAACACTCTTAAGCATGAACTAATTCTCACCTGCTACCTAAAACCCACTATCCAACAGTCTAACAATGTTGATCTCTTTGCCACCAACCCAAAACAATAACTCTTGCATGCATTGCCAGCCTGTGTTTATTAATTGCCAGCAGCACTCAGGGCAACAGATTTGTCAATCAAAAGACTGTTATGTCTTAACCTTCTTGTTAAAAACAAACTTGAAACCTAGAAGGCTGGAATACCATTTCTTCAGGGTGCTTATTTTAGGTCAACGTTTCTTAGTACAGCAACACACACCCAGCATTTTTTGGGAGGGGAAGAGGATTCAGTATGGCTGAATCAAGTTTACAACCACGGTCATTTCAGTTTAAAACAAAAGGAAATCACCTATTGAATAGGCAACCATGTAGTATTGACCACTCATAACTACTTACAAATATCATCAAATGCCTCCACTATTTCTCCAAGTGCAGTCAACCTTGCATCTAAGGCATGCATTTCTTCCTTGTAAGCTTCAAATTTCTGCTCATTTTCTGCTTTCATTTGTTTGTCCTGGCCATATGATTCCTCGTACTTCTTCAATTTCTCCATGATTTCACCAACGACAACTTTCAAACCACTTTTAGCTTTGGATTTTTTCTCTTCTTTTAAAGTTGTGATCTGGAGTTAACAAATAAAGAAGTCATACAACAGAAAAGAAGTAACTGCATGCATTAGGAGCTTGTCTTTGTTTGTTTAGAATGGTTTTACTTAATCCATGCAATAGTAACTAAACTTTCTGATACTATTAGACACTAATTCTACTGTTTTGTTTTGTTTAGTTTGACTATAATTATATTAATGCACTCATTTTAAAAACAAATCACTCTATTTGATGACATAAAATGACACTTCAGTTCATGACTGAAAACACATTATTAAATTAATTATGAAATCATTTTAGCTCTTTGGAGTCAAATACAGATCTGCCCAAAGACTCCGTAAAACTTCTGAAGGTAGCCCAAATATTTTCATTGTCCAGTTTATGATATTGACATTTGACATCAGTAGGGGGGAAGGGTAGGGGGACATTACCATACAAAAGGGACAGGGATGCTTGTCAGGAAAATAATAATGTATTATTAACCCCATGGTTCAAGCTCTTTTTTTATTGACTCGATCAGGATACCATTTTCATGCCTGATCATTGGAGACAGCCAATGCAGTATGGCAGCATTTGTTTTCTTCATGTGCAACCCTAAACGACACCTTGATGGCTAAAAATATTGGCATTCTGTCCTGAACTCCCCCCCCCCCCCCCCCCAGAGGAGACAACAAGGATCCCAATCACTTTCCTATGGGCAAGTACTTGCCCCTGGGGGTGGGTGGGTGGAGATCCCCCCCCCCCCCAGATGAGTGCAAGCTAAGATAATGGTGTAGAATACATGACTTGAAGTCATTTTACTTGTTTGCACCTGTTTTTTGAGGTATTTAAGGTTGTTGTCACAATTTTCAACATGCTGTTTACACTCTACAGCAGCTGCTGCTACTGCATCTCGTAGTCTTCTGTGAGCCACAATGTCCAGCTCGTGGAGATCGTGTTCTTCTTTCCGCTTACTTTCAATGGAAACTTCCATCAATTTACTGGAACCATCTAACATCAAACAATAATAAGTTGCTTTAATGTGTAATTTGCTGCCACAGAGGCTTTACCTCTGTGCAAAATTTATAGACAACCCTATATTGTGCTCTAAAACCTGTTGCGTCGAATGCAAAAATAGTGGAAGTTCTACCTTATTTTAATTTTAATCACTTATAAAGGCTTTGATTGAGTTTACCTCTGAATTCACCCATAACATGCAGAGCAGCCTGGCATCTATCATGTAACTCCTGGATTTGTTGCCGCCACTTCTCCAACTCTTGCCTGGCTTTCTCTGCCGTCTGGTAAGCAAAGTAAAATTATTTTCCCATTCATGCACCTACTTTCACAACCAAAATGTTTGTACCTGAAATCCCAAACTATATTTACAAAGAATAATGTACAATGCATATCACAATTATTGTAAGAATTGAATTGCATGTAGAAAACAAATTCAAATTTCCCAGTTTGTAATACTAATTGATGATAATATACTTAAGATGTTCAGTGCATTTGTTTAAAGACCAAACATCTTATTCTAAAAAGAAGTTTACCACAGAGACAATACAGGTATAAGAAACTAATATGAACCAAAATACAAACATGCCTTATTCTATATCAGAAAGAACGTGTTAGTGTATTGTCCCTGCATATTATATGTAGTTGTATCTCACCAGGTCGGCTTTTTCTTGGGTTTCTTTTCGTGTTTGTCTTTCTTCTTCCAATTGTTGTTCATGTTCCTTGAGAACATTTAAACGCTGCTGCAGCTCCTCTTGCTCTGTTCTGTTCTCTTGTAATTTTTTGCACAGGCTTTTGTCCTTCTCTGTATACTTTTTGAATGCCACCACTGCTGATTGACCAAGGGTTTCCAGGTTTTTGGCTGCAATATTAAAAGAAAGAAAAAAAATTCTAATTAATTACAGGACTGACTAGATGTGTATTTATTAGCCTGCAAGCAGGCTCTCTTTAGGGGCAATGCGCGAGTGGCGATGCCGCGAGTTACGGTGAGCGGAGCGAGCGCGCGATGAAAAATGAGAGCCTGCACAAAAGCCACTGAATTTCGAATCCGGCCCCTTGTAATGTGACTTGTTGAGAGCTCACCAGACAATAGAGAATGAGCAAAAGATAAACAAGCATTGTACGTGAGCATATGTTTTCGTATTTACAAGTGCTGTTTCAATGTGAAATAAAATCAAAGATCTCTTCGAGATTCGACTATTTCGCATGGAGTATGCATTGGGGAAATGTTAGTATTGAAAGCGATTTGTGATGCACTAACCCATTGACTCACAGTCCAGAAGGCTTTTATTAGCGCTCACCCACCCCCCCCCCCCCCCCAAAAAAAAAATTCCTGGCTCTTTTACGGCTTTTAACACAAACGTGCGAGTGGGAAAAAATATACCATATGCGTACTAAATTCAGACAAACAATTCTTTTCTGAAGTAAACGTTTATTACAACTAGACATGCTGAAAGACCAATTCATGGTTTGAAATGTTAATTATCAACCTTGATAAATTGATCCCAAACCAAACTTGAAGACGGTGAAAAAAATTTCTTCACCTCCGCGCGTCATTTTAACAATTTGCAAAAACACGAACTCTTTCTACAAAATATAACACTAGTTCGAAACACTCTGGTGAAAGGTAGGCTTTCATTCTGTACAACTGTCACTGACATTTATTTAACCACCACCAGCGGTAACTGGGGATAATAATTTCCGAATCATGGTGCCGTGAGATAGCGGACAACTACTGAATTCCTTCCACAAAATTAACTCACATTGCTTTTTATGAAAGGTAGGTTTTCATTCTGTATAACTGTCACTGACATTTATTTAACCACCAGTGGTATTATCTTGGTACAGAAAAGCGGTAATTGGAGATAAGCCGTGAGATTGCCGTGAGATAGCGGAAAACTACTGAATTCCTTCCACAAAATTAACACTCAGATTGCTTTTTATGCTATCCATCACTATAACTAATAACAAAAAAATACTTGTTTGCATTTTCCGAAGTACTGTAGTAAATCTTTGCATGTAAAAGGTCGTAAACTGAACACAATTATTAAATAAACAACAATGCGATGGTACAGTAAGTCGGCCGCACGCTGCATATCAGATGTCACCATGCGCTTTTCAAATCAATACGCTTCAGAAGCCTAAAATTCCAAACGTAAACTGGGCAAATGAAAGAAACTTGAAGGAAGTTTTGTTTTAGATTAATTCTCATTTCAAGATGTAGCTACTAATGTATCAAAGCTTCAAAATTCTGCATATTTCTGAAGCCGTGAGATCCTGCATTATTCACGCTAAAGCGTAAGTTTAATTTTAGCCCGACGGCTTTTTGCAGTAATTTTTCACTAAGTGGCTTTACCGATCCTTCTAAAAATTCCATTTACGTTCGAAGCAATATTGTACATTACCATTTTCCTGTCTGAAGTCTTGAGAAGCTGCTGTCGTGATCAAGTCCGTGAATTGTGGTCAAAACAAAAGATTGCGTGACGAGCTAAAAATACTTCTTTCAATGAAGACTACAAACAATAGACTTGTAACAATAGAAAATAGCATTGGCCAATATCCTCTGACAATGAAGATTCGCAGCAGCTTTTAAGCATGTAAAACTAAGCAATTCAATCGATGAATAGCACAGATCTTTAAAAAATACCTACCTGTAGTTTGCAAAATGCTAGACAGGCTAAATGACGAGCGACGCGTGAAAATAACATTTCGGGATCGAAAACTGCAGACGCATTCCTATCCAGTGACGTTTTTATCGCCCACAGCGAAAAGTATTCCCTTGACAAATTAAAACAGTCCCTTGAGAGTATACAAAAATGTGTGTCAGAGAGTGCCACCAATGATCCCAATTCTTACCATTTTCCTTGGTAACCAAGCAAAATAGTCGAAAAAAAGGAACTGATAGATCTGGTCATATATCAACGGATAATTTACTTGAAGCGTCAAATCGCGATTGAAGTCATGGAGAAGCAGAAGTAATTGTGTGAACAAATTGGTATACAGTTCGTTACAAACAAATTGTCTCGTTTGTCCAGTCAAGAGTGTAATCTGTGTGTCCGAAAAATCAGGAGTGTGTGCAGGGCTTTTCAACGAAATTGAAATGCCTGTTCCTGTTCTCGTTTTAGTTTTAGTAGATGGTTTGATTCGATCGAAAGTTTACGAAAATGCTTCTGAACCAAACGCATGTTTGAATTCACCGGCCAGACGCTTTATTCCCGGGATTAATTAACCGCGCGGCCATGGGCCGAGCGCGGTTCTTGCTCTGCACGGGATTTATTTTTTTTATTTTTTTTTGTCGGTGACCAGATGCAAAACCTCCACTCGGCCAAATCGTGATCGGGACTGAATCACGCAACCTGTGATGTTTATTCGCCAAAAGCTGTTGAAACATTAATGTACGGAAAATGTTGCAGATATTGTTTTCTTTATTGTGTATAAAGTATATTTTCTTTTGGTTTTAACGAAGCGTTCGATTCAAAGCGAATGTTGAATACACTGAAAAAGGTATTACGTCAGCCATGGAATGCGCTGATGTTGCAGGTTTCACTCTCGTTACGTGACAAATAACATTGTGTTTCATTTGTATGTTTATGTCGGCAGAAGCGACGGTCATTAATTTAATTTGTTTCCTCTTCTGCGAGTATTTCTTGTGGGTTTAGGCAATCGAAGTGAATTCTTTGGCTATTTCATTGAAGTGAGTTCAAATATTTGAAAGGAAATGAAATATTTGCTTAAGTAAACAATTGAGCGTGCAGGGGTTACGTCATTAGAGGGGAAAAACCCCCAAGCTAAAGATAGCTGGGGACAACGTAAACCTCGGATTGTGTGACTAACGTGACTACTTTGCTAGTCCTTTACTCATAATGCAAGCATATTAAATTTAACGGTGACTTTTGAGAAAGGTAAGGTAAGGTAAAGTCTGCGTCGAGCCTACTAGTGGCTCATACTGCCAGAGCTTATCCCGGTTTCCGTAGCATTAAGCGACTAGGAGTATTTCTACTCCCCCCTGGATGGGATGCTAGTCCATCACAGGGTTACCCCCAGCAGTAAATTCGCCGGTACCCATTTATACACCTGGGTGGAGAGAGGCACTATGAGAGTAAAGTGTCTTGCCCAAGAACACAACACAATGACCCCGGCCAGGGCTCGAACCCGGACCGTCCGATCCGGAGTCCAGCGCACTAACCATTAGGCCCCCGCACCTCCCACACTTTTGAGAAAGAAAGCTGTTAATTAGCCAAAAATATAAGCGCGGTTTTAAGTTGCTATAGCAACTTCTTGTTGATTTACATTTGATATCAACGCTGGTTTATCTCATATTAATTGAGCCTGTCAGTTTTGACCAATCAGAATGCTGCATTCGTGGATGAACGCACTGTACTCAAAATACAATGGCTTTCGTGCAGGCTCTCGTTTCTCATTGCTCGCGGGCTCGCTTTGATTTGCTCGCCTACTCAGCAGCTCGCTATTTCGCAGCCTCTCGCGTGCTGCTTCCAAACTCGCGGCCCCCAAAGAGAGCCTGCTCGCAGGCTATTTATTCATTGATTTGGTCCTTGACTGACCAACTTACTGACCGAACCAATTGCAATGCATTGCATATGCCGGGCTGGGTTGGGCTTGGCCGGGCCGGGCTTCGCCGGGCCAGCTGGCTTGTTGGTTGGCAATACTCCTACAGTTCCTTCAATCATTCTACACACATAAGAAACAACTGATAAGCTCTGGCAATGTCAGCCAGTTTGGATCACATGTGTGGCTAAAACAAGTGGTTAAATGAATGTAAACATACCTATTTCATCCATGTCACCTTCACAGTTGTCACTCATCAGTTTCAACTCCTCAATTTCCCTGTTAATTTCTTGATCGAGTTCTTCTCTTTTGCTGACAAACTTTTGAAAGGCTTGTGCTTCTTCAGTCATCTTCTGTCGCTCCAGTACTCTTTTGACATCTTGCTTTCCCTTTGTTATAGCTAAGTCTGCAAATGAATGTGCACAACATTTTTGGGTACATTCATTAAAGGGCCACTGTCAACAATAATACTTTGCATAATTTCTGTAATTCACAAATTACAGATCTTTTGTGTAAGTCATATTTTTCATCAATTCTGCATGCTGACTGGATATATTGGGTATTAAAAACACAGCTGCTGTGTTTTTAATGCCCAATATCTCCAGAATTGAAAATAGTTTCTTTAGCTGATTTAAATGTCTCCTTAATTTGTGACCTGATTTGACTGATATGTTCATGCAACATCAAAAACAACAACAACAGAGGCTCGCAGTGTTCTTCACCAAAAGTTACATTATGTTATATTAATTAAGTAGTGTGACATCCAATATAAGAAAGTAACTGAAAAGAAAGAAAGTAACTTTACTTTTCTTTGCTAAATCCTTCTTGTTTGTGAAAGCAAAGAAGAACTTCTACAATTATAAACAACGTAAATACCGGTATTCAAATTGCAAGGTCAATGAATAATAATTATTATGGCCCACGTCCAAGTCTGCAATAACTTGCACCAGACCAAATATTCCAGTGGCATTTGTAAGTGATTTGCGAAAATTTAACTTCATTTTCAGATCACCACCACACTTCCTGATGGTTAAATTCTTATGTGAAACTTTTTTCCCACATGAAACATTCATTTATACAGGTGACACCAAAAGGACTTTCTCAAAACACTTAACTTTACCTCATATCTTTATTTATTTTAATTCACTCCAATTTTTATTTTCCTTCAAAAGAATTTCCTTTCAAAAGAAAAAAAGGTTGAATAAAAAATATAAGATACACTGCAGGGACACAGACAATCAAAGTTACGTGACTGACATGGGCTTGCTCGATCAGCTGCTTTGCTTGATAGTGGTATTTATTCAGTCTCTCGCATCTCATGGCCACACAAATCAAATTTCATGTTTTTTGACTTTCACAGATCTCAAGTTTTTCTAATGGACTAATCTTGAAATAAAATAATAGTACTAATGACGGTGTTAGCTCTTTTGTTGTTTTGCAACTTATGTTGTTTTTCAAAGTTTTATTTTTTAACAGCCTTCTAACATTGGTTGTTGAAAAGGTCATCACTGGTGTGAGCATTTAAGCCGATTTTAGGCAGGTGCAAGCCACCACATTGCAAAAGCTGTTTTGGTGAGCCAGATTGAAAATGATGACAAACCTGAAGAAAATGTAATTTCGTCCACCCTTGTGGAAACAAACATGTTTGTCCCAATTGTTACGCATTCTTGTCCAAATGTTTATTAGCCTGCTCGTACTTCATCATGCAAAATAGTCATACTCTCAAAGAGACCTTTGATTCTCTTTTGTTTATACTTTGTATTAGTCCTTCCTAAATGTCCGGTGAATTTTGCTTAATGTTCCACATGGCGATTTCTTGTTCAGGTTTACTTTATTTCTGCTTGATCACTTACCAAGTAATTTAACTCCTTCTTCTCTCTTGTCTTCAGCACTGTCCATCTCTGTTTTCTTCAACAGCTCATACCTCTCTCTTTCACATCTCTTGAAGTCTGCCAGTGCTGTCACAGTTTCATCTGAAAGCTCAAATTTATCTGCGACACCATGACAGGCCTCCAGCAGTACAAGAAAACATGAGCCTAGCAACTCTTTTACAGCATTGAGTGATGTTGAATTCTTTGTGGCATAGTCAATGGCACTCAAGAGTTGCTCTGGTGATAATGAACAAGAGATTATTTTATCTATGGGATCTGTAATTACCAGCAAAATATATGTGTTATATAACTAGTTGAAAAAACAGAGGAGAAAGTACCGGATGAGCATAAATCAGGAATGTAATTACAATTTTGGGCATGGATTAATGGCAGGTGCATGGATGCTGTGAGTTATTCTGAATTGTAGACAGTACATCATGAGAAAGACATTCCTCAATCTCTTTCAGAAGTAAGTGACCACGTGCACAGATGACAGCTGCTGCAGAAATTCAGGCTAGGTGGCTGTAAGATTAAGCTATAAGTCCTTACCATTTACTTCTTTTCCAGTAGTGTGAAAAGGTGCAAAGTCTGGATTCTGAAGAATTTCCGCAAGCGTTGTCATGTGTCCCTTGATCTGTTCATCTGCATAAGTGATCAAAAATACAGGATTAATTGCCTAGTCCCCTTGCCCTCTCTCAAGCTCTGCTGTCACACAATGCAATTGCTCTGTCAAGAGCTGGGCTACAACTGGACTAACCATTTTACTAAAACATTATTTTATATGTTTTGTCTTTTGTGGGGGCTTTAAGCACTCACTATGTCTGCGAAAAAAACTATGCACAATAGGGATTTGAAATACTAGCTGTTACATAAAACAGACAAGTGGCAGCCATGATAGCCTGCATAGCAAGCGTCCTGTGTGAGCGAAGTGCTATGTGTTGCAAGATTCTGGTCGCGCAAAAAGGGAAAAGAGTAGGGAGGGGGTGGGGCAGCAAAGGAACGCTTGCAGGCAAACCCCACGATTCTGAAAAATGCCCACCAGTTTCTTCACAGGTGAGTTCATTCATAACATGACAACTTGTCAATGGCTCTATTTTTCAGTGAGTCACACAACAACATCATTTAACTTCCAAACGGTTTTTCAAAAGCCAAAATACTTCAAATTTTCAGGGAATAAGAAGCGCTTTCCATTAGCGAAAGTAATAGTGTCAACACTTTCAAAACAGAACAATTTTTCGCCTGCTGAACAAGAGCACTCACAGATCAATTGGCCGGAAACTTGCAAAGGGAAATCACAAAAGCACATTCTACAGTTTGTCTGGAGCTCTTAAATAATTAGTTGAATGTTCAGTTTAAAGAGCAGGTTTTCATGTGCTTGAACTTCTACCATTTAGCAGTTTAACGGCTATTTTATTGTCCTACAGGGAAAAATTCTTTATAACCATTTAGTGTCCACACTGGAAGTGATTGTCAGCTCAAGCAAATTGGCTGGCTTTAAGTTTTGCAAAACAAATGATGAAGGATGAGTAGCCGACTTCTGTCACGTCAGAATAACCCTAGCAAAGCCTGTTCCCCCTTGCCGTTTTTCTTTGCACCCACAACTGAAGAGTGGTAAGAGCTGTTGCTGATCAATACACATTAGTCTGGCTATTTTTAAATACACTCCCCCAAATTGATGGCATATAATATCCTACACTGGTCCATCTTTAGAGTACAAGCAAATTCCGCTAAGCTCAGATCTAATAAAAGAACGCTCAGTTTGTTGAAGCTAGAATGATTAAAAGAATTATTCATTTTGTCCTTGTCGCGAGTCACGCTCGAATATTATTTCGCGCCCTGGTTCAAATCAATCACATGAATTTGATACACTTATGTATCAGCATAACCGCGCAGTACCAATCAGAAGCCCCGTTTGTGGGTGAACGGGTTTTTCAGAATCATGGGGTTTGCCTGCAAGCATTCCCTCACTGCCCCACCCCCTCCCTGCTCCTTTTCCTTTTTTGCTCTCGCCCCAATTTTTGCGCGACCAGAATCTTCGCTCGCACGCGACACATAGCACTTCCCTCACACGGGAATGCTTGCTACGCAGGCTACAGCCATGATGACTAAATTTTGTGATAATTTACAGTTTTTTGCAAGGTGAAAGGGATAAATGCAGAGCTCCTTTGATTTTTAAAAACATATTAGCGGAGCTCCTGCGCGCAAAGCGCGCCAGCGGAGCACCATGAGTAAGAATTTTTGGTAAACCCATGAGGCCCAGAAAATTTGGTTGCATACGCCGTCCGCCCGTGCGTACAGACTCTCAGGGAGGGGGAGTGGAGTCCTATAAAGGCATCCCGACCGGGGGTGGGGGGAGGAGAATAGGCCGAGGGAGATGGGGAGCAGAGGAATGCCATCTCTACTTATCCCTACTTACGTACGTAACCAGAGCTTACAACTTTGATCAATTGACAGCTGTCAAATCAAGGTATCCGCTGACCAGTATCACGTGGCCATATCGCGGGCTCAGATGTGGAGCTCATCAAGGTTACGTGTTTTTGAGAAGTTGACCGCTGACCAGATGATGGTTTTCTAGTTGATCGCAGGCTCAAGTCCCAGGTTTTTACAAATTTTTTGATCATCGCGTTAATTCAGATTTAAATAATGGGCAACTTGCCCATTATTAAAGTTAAAAACCGAGGAGCTCAGCATTTAGGCATGGCTAGATCTATTGTAAAAAGTTTTTTCTGTTAAAAAAAACCATCTGGACATTTCATTTCAACTTAAACGAAGCGATTGTATGAAAAGGCGGCAAACTGGTTTGCACGTTGTTCACTGCTGAATTGAAAGATGGGAAGAAAGCGTGCTGGAGGACACGGATCTTCGTGAATATTTCTTGCTTTATTTACTTATCTACAGCATGGAAACTTATGCAAGTGATGCAAGTGATTAAGGATAACCTCTTAACGGGAAGATCCGAAATAATTGTTGACCTTAACATGATATATCGGAGTACGAGTCAAAAATAGCGAGAGTTGAAGTACTGTCGTCGGTTCCTGTGGCTGACCAAGACTGGAAAATTAACTGAGGTCTGAACTAATATAAAAGTGTGCTCAGAGCCGGTCAAGTTGACTGAAGTGACGGATAAAAGACTGTTAAAAGCTACACCGAAAGGAAGAAAGATATTGATCTTCGCTGATAATTCAGATTATGCATATGTCGGTGGTGTGAGTTTATTACGAACATTGGACGAAACTACCGTTTTCGTTGCTTCGTCTCCGATGTTATTTGGCTGGTTTGAAAGCTTTGCCCTGCAGAATTTACAAGCCTTCTCAAAATATGAGGTAACAAACGTAAATGTACACATTTTGTTATGAGAATCTGTTTATACTTCATTTATAATGTTGTGTCGGTTTTCAGATCTTCCCGTCAATTATAAGCTTAAACCGCTTAAATTTCGTTAAAACGGCTGCTTTCAAACCTCTTAGCTTTAATCACTTTTGTACACTTTTCCCCATTAAATGTTTCATTTCAAATATTGTGTTTTTTTAGTTAGTGGAGTCAACTATGAGGTTCATCGTTGGATTTTGAAAAGAATATTCAATTATTGAGCCACAAAAACATGATTTCGCGCGCTGCATTTACAGAAAAATCCCGCAAACAAATCAAAGCAAAAAACGAGTAAACCTTCGGCAACGATACTTCACACCAACGATTAAACGATTTATCATCCAATTGCTCTATTTTACTCGCTTGCATTTTTGTCATTTTGGTGAGTGTGTTGAAATCTCGTACGCGTGATAAATTTTTAGATTCGTAAACGAGTATTTACGCCGGTTTTTATATTGCGAGTTGCCTGTGCTTGGGTGAGTGAGTTCAGACTTTTCCTAACGCACATTTGCCTGTTAGAAACGAAGGAAATTCATTCACTTCTCTGCATAAAATTCTCTTGGGTATTTAGCAATGTGTACGATAAAACATGCAGCGTAGTAATCATGCAACCAAACCAAGATGGTTCAAAACTACATTGTAAGCTTATTAGACAGCGAGCACCACTTCCTAAATCACAAACTGTCACAATTCTTACACAAAAAAACTGCTTAAAAATGACTTAAACCGGCTCCCAATGAATTTGCTGAGTTAGTTTTGCCGCTGTGAGTTCATTTTGTTTAGCCACGAGTTCACTTTGTTCAGTGCCTTGAGTTGATCTTTTTGCCTTGACTGTTTTGAAGTAAATCAAAACAAATTTCTTCGCCTTCGTCAAGGTCCTTTTTACATTGAATAACCCTTAGAGTTATGAAAAGTCTTTACACTAAAATTTGATGTGTGCGCCAACGTGTGTACGTGCATGAGGAACCCAAAAAAGTGCAGCGACATGTACCTATATGGGCAACTGTATACGCTTAGAAATAGTGTGGCTACTTATAAATTGGGAAACAGTGCAAACTCAAGCAAAAAATAATAAATAGGAGCTCCGCTTTTAGGCCTGCCTAAAACTATATATTAAAAACATATTCATGATACACATCCATTTGAAAGATATTTTTAAGCAAGGAACTAACTTGGGGGTTAAATATAGCCCAGTACAATTGTACTGGCAAAATTGAAGGGCAATATGATCGAGTCATTTCAAGCATTTTAGTCCAAACTATCAACTCAAGTCCTAAATACAAGCCCACACACACACGCAGACTGGGCACGCAGACCTATTTTTTTATTTACCAATCTTTGGCCGTGACTGAACTTTATTCCTGCTAGCATCCAGGCCCTCTTGATTGCTGTAGTACAAGTGTCCCTTAGTTTTTTTAGGGAGTGCTTGTGCCTGCAAAAGTCATGTAAAACAAAAAGCAAAAAACTTCACTACGAAAAAAAAAATTCACTGCGATGATCATTTATCACTTTCGTATACACCCGCATGCAGTTCATATATGAATCATTTCATATACCTTACATCATTTCACTCCTCTCACGGGAAAATATGAACTCGCAATTGACCTCGCTTCCAATGTGTGGCTTTATAGCTCAGTTGGAAGAGCATCGCACCAATATGGCGGAGGTCACAGGTTCGAATCCCATTGAAGCCTCAAATTTTTTGCAGGCTTCTTTATTCCAATTGCAAAAATTCGAAATTCACTGCAATGATCATTTATCACTTTCAATTATTTAACAACTTTACAATATAATAGCCTAATTTCGATATTTTCATATTCAGCCTGAAACAATAGACATCACTACGAGGCTCTGGGGAATAAACCCCACGAACTCAAAAGTTTATATTGAAATTGGGCTATTACTTAATTACATTAGTCTTGTTTATAGACAGAAATCAATGATATTTTAATAGGAACAATTGTTTATTTCTTAATAATGTGTTGTTTCATATAATATAGTCAGAAGGTTTTTTGATTTGAATCCCCAACCACTCCAGAAATTCCTGTTAAGTCAGTGTATGATCACATTTTTCAATAGTTATAGTTCTCATATTTAAGGTGGTCTGTATGGATCCATGAACCTTGACCAAGGTCAAAAGTTCAAACAGATCTCACACAGTAAGGTCTGTACTCATGACTGAGGTCAAGTTTCAGATCCATTCAGACTGGTTAATGAGTTAGAAAGAAGATATTAATTATATATAGCATGGCCAAGTGGGAGGCGTGGTGGCCTAATGGTTAGTGCACTGGACTCCAGATCTGGCGGTCCGGGTTCGAGCCCTGGCCGGGGCACTGCATTGTGTTCTTGGGCAAGATAATTTACTTTCATAGTGCCTCTCTCCACCCAGGTGTATAAATGGGTACCGGCGAATTTACTGCTGGGGTAACCCTGCGATGGACTAGCATCCCATCCAGGGGGGAGTAGAAATACTCCTTGTCGCTTCATGCAACGGAAACCGGGATAAGCTCCACCCTGATGGACCACTAGGCTCGTATGCAGACTTTGTAGCATGGCCAAACAAAAAAATTTGAATTTGCTTTAATTAGTGGCCGGTTTGTATTTGCTGATGACATGTTGCTTGGGAATGAGTCCTGCCATTATATTCATGAGATTATTGTCATCTCCACATTACCTGGATTTCCAAAGGTGTTTCGACTATTTCTGAACACTGCCAAATATTTCCAAAAATGATCAAACCATATATACCCACCACATGCAAGGTTATTGGAAATTCCAAGGGGAGGGCCTGGTCTGAAAAGCCAAATTTCTTCTCAGAAATTATGAAGCTAAAATTGAATTTCTGGAGGGGTGTGCATGCAACTATTAAAACACCTTTCATGGTGGTGGCTGGATATTTTCTCAAACAACACAAAGAGCTGCACCTCCACAATATCCTTCCTCTCTGATATTGCTTCACCGCTGGCTTCTGTTTCAAGCGAGTGATCAACCAGCTCAATACTTTCTTCACCATTTGAGGCATCTACGAAAACCATTTGGTTTTCATCAATAACATCCACTGAAATATACAATTACAGATTGGGAGGTTAGAATTACAGCTTCATAATATATGTCATATTAAATAACAGTACAGACCACTTATTTGACTATAGTGCAACCTTTAAGTTATTATGGCATTAATGCATATGCAGTTTTTCATGAACCTTTTTTAGTTGCCCCACCAGGCCAGCTACTAACAATGTAATGCAAAAGACAGGAAGCTAAGGTCTAAACTATTGTGAGTCACTTTAATTTATACCGACTTTCTAAGGAGCCCAGCTGCCTCAAAGACTAGAGTTAATTCCAATCAACAACATGGCACTGGATTTTCATTTTTACAACTGTTTTTGCGTATGCAAAACGGGAGTTATGGAAGGGGTGGCGATTTCATAGTTATTATTTGAAGCCATCCTTCCTTCACTCCTTCAGTCGATCATCTGTAAACAAAAGGCCGTTGACAGATGGTTGGCAGACCTACATGTAACGCCACTCTCAGTTTGACGTTGCGGTTTATTAAGACCGATGACAGACCACTGTACTTTACGCCCTAATGGTTTTGTTTTGATGGGTATGTGATGATAATTTGAAAATCGATTGTGAACATATTTTATTTTTATTTTACCTTAAATCAGGTGTATGTTGTTTCTGCCCTATTGAAAAATCAACAGAATTTTCTTAAGTTTGCATTTGACGGTGAAAGCGAAATTGAAAGCGAAGTTTGTGTAATCGCTAGCTGACAGAAGATTATCAGTGTCACGCGACAAAGGTCAACCTAGCCGATTTCAAAATAAATTTTATGCGACGCTTAATCTTCACAGCAATCAAAGAATGCAAGATAAAACCTATCGATATCATGCTCATGGCACTATCAAAACACATTCCGGAAATTGAACGTTAATCGTAAACGCTGTACAGAGAAAAGAGTGAACACACGCTAGCACGAAAACACGCAAACTTGAATTTGTCTGCTTGGAGCTTGCTTCTTTTACTCCCAATGCAAATCACAATGAAAAACAGCGTAAATCCGTATAGATCTTTACAAGTGATCCACGTTCGTCACTTGTTAAATAGAAGCTACAAGAAGGAACAATTGCATCGTGTGCTTCACAGCGACAACCTAAATCAACGCATTTCAAACAACTTTTATAGGCCTCGGAGTTAAGAAGTACCCTTGCTGAGTTTTATAACCCACAACAGATGAATGTTCATCGCATGCAAGCAAAATCATCAGCACAGGTCGCAGCGGAGAACACTCGAGTTTCAACGACGAGATAAAATCTGGAGCGAGATTTATTCCTAGCAGAAGACTACCTATCCCAAAAGCCAGAGGACCCTACCGCAAGAGGGGTACCTTTCACAGTACAAGCAACCAAAATAGCGGTCGCAGAAGACAGGCAAAGTCATATTTTAAAAGCATATTAAAATAAAGACGATGCGCGGATCGTTAAAAGTGATCATATGTTTTCAAACACGAATAGAAAAATACATAGAAGAAAACAACTTGCCCCCAAAGTTATCCAGATATACACGCAATCGAATTCCACCAAAAAGTCGTTCCACGTACCATTGAGTTCACCACAAAAATCAGAATTATCAGTGTCACGCGACAAAGGTTTACGCAGCCGATTTCAAAATAAATTTTATGCGACGTTAATCTTCACAGCAATCAAAGAATGCAAGATCATGCTCATGGCACTATCAAAACACATTCCGGAAATTGAACGTCAATCGTACACGCTGTACAGGAAAAAGAGTGTACACATGCTAGCACGAAAACACGCAAACTTGAATTTGTCTGCTTGGAGCTTGCTTCTTTTACAACCAATGCAAAACAAAATGAAAAACAACGTAAATCCGTATAGATCTTTACAAGTGATGCACGTTCGACTTTGACGATTTAATTCGTCACTTGTTAAATAAAAGCGACAAGAACTCACACGAACACATTAAATGATGAAGTCATCGCTTAAAAAAACAGTCGTGGCCCAATAGGGCCTTTTGATTTATGACTATTTTTGTGGGGGTTTCTTTGTCCATTCCTGTTAACAATTAATTTATGCATTAAATTTGGATTAAACGCCTCTTCCTGTGCCTCCCCTGGCCTCCTGCTATGTATTGTTTTGCTCCAAAGCCACTCTATATTGTGTTCTGTTCATATATTGGGGGGGGGGGGGTATTACAGAGGCACAGATTTTCTCTCTCCTTATATATCAAATGGCGACCAATGTGTGTAGAAGTTGTTCCATCCATGATCAAAATACACCTTTGAGGCCTCCACAATGAAAAGGAAATATTGTAAAGAAGACTCAACTGCAGAAAAATGGACATCAAAAGTCTTTTGAAAAGCGACAATATCTAACAGTTAATGAAAGAGCAGCCAATCAAACGCATTACATCCATTACCATCTTGCCGGCCATGACAGCAGAGCAATTTTTTGCAGCATATTTAAGTTTTCTGAAAAATAAAATGCTTATTTGATCAAGTTTTTTTAGCAACAGAGGTTACCATAGCAATGATAATTGTGCTATTCTTATTAAAGAACCCTAGTCAGCCACACTTGTGTTTTTGTTGACATACTGGATTTTCAGTTTTATATTTCATGCAGAGCATGTCTAAAGGAAAGAGATCGCCATGAAACTGCCAAAGGTAAACAGGCTTCCAGTAACACAACTTGCAGTAATGCAATATGATATTTTCACTTCACCACACAATTTTCAATTTCCTTTAAAACAAGGCTTCTCATTTTCTCAAAATCCAGTCAGAAACATTATAAGGCAAACGAACAGAATTTTAAGTTTGTTTAATTTTTCATAAACTGTAATGTTTTTGTGACAGGGCTGGTGCAGCAAGTTTTTTGAGTGGGGGGGGGGGGGCTTAAGTGTGAATCTAGGGAGGGAGCAGCAGTACAGGGACCTGCTCCCCCGTAAATTTGGATTTTAATTACTCTAAGATACAGGGAAACAGATTTGAAATTAACAACATAAACAAAGTGTTTTTACAGCACAAGAACACTAAACATCTACAGTACTAAAGCCATCAGCCTGTTGATCGGCAAATTTGTTAGCGATGTCAACAACACATTATCAACTAGAAAATTTTTGCGCGTCAATGTCCTCAAGTTCTCCTTACTGTAAAAATGGGGACTAAAGCCCCTACAGCCCCTCCCTGACTCCCTGTACTGTGTAGTGTGGTCAACTATTGTTGTCAAACTCAGAAAAGGTGTATGTTTGAGGAGGAAAAAATAATGAAATGTAAGATGGTTTCTTGCACTGAAAGGAGCCCTCCACTGCTGCATTCACAATATACTATGCACAAGCACTATGCACAAGATTTACAAAATGTCTAACAGAATCTGACGGAGGTAGCGAATGAGTGAAATTAGCCCTGCTTTAATACCAGAAATAGTCTAAAATGGATAGCAGCTGCAGGTCAAAGTTATGAAATCTCATGCAAAGAAAATTAAGGAAATAACATCAACAGATCAATTTCTCGATCGTTCTCGAAAAGAGCTGTAAAGGCCAAGTAATAATACTGGCAACACTTTTTGTTAAAGGAACTGTGTCACGGATTGTAGCCGAATTTAGGCAAAATAAAAAAACTAAAATAATAACCACTTAAAACAGAGAAGGAACATTTCAATAACAGCAAACACAAAAGAAAGTATGGATGGACAAAAATTGAATAAGGTTATGAAACAGACTGCATATGGGTTTTTGAAATACTGTTTTAGGCTGAACAGTTTTCAGAGTTACTCTTGTTTGCGTTTAACTTTTAACTATAACGCCCGTGAGACATCTTCTGTTGCAATGAAGCTATGGGTTTGTCATACATTAAGTTTAATTGCGAGTATTTGGCAAAACTTATAGACTAAACTCGGTCGTAACACTGTTCTTTTAAGCACATTGCAAGTTGTAAGATGTTGTCGCGCGTTTTCAACCTCCCGTACAAAGTTTTCTCATGTCCGCGTATTCAACGGAAAGATACCAGACGAAATAAACAAACGATAGCAAGTCTAGCAAGCTTATGTACTTTGAGTGGCATGACGCTGAGGTCGATCAGAACGTTTCTTTATACACAACTCAGTGGTCCTCAGCTTAACCTGTGCTTCGTTGACTGTATTTCAGTCAAGTTTCAATTTAAAGAAGACGTGGTTCTGATTACATTACACCATTTCGTAACATTACGGTTAAAAAAGCGATAAGGTAGACCAGCTTCGAACCGATCCCGGAAGTAAGGAAAGTCATTTTGGAGCAGCTTTAGTTCTAAGAATCTGCGAATTATAGAAACAAAGAATAGAATAAGTCCACGACAACTCAAATTTTTACTGAACTTACTTTTGTCAGAGTATTCCTTCCACTTTTTTCGTCCTCACGAAATGCTGACGCGCTTCTTTCAAGACTTTCTTCGTACCTTATAAAACACGACATCAACTTCGGGGATGTCCCTTATTTTCATGGCGCTGGTTGAGGGAAAACAAAACCACTGAGTATAAAGCAAGACGTCTGACTCTCAAAAATCGCCTTAAAAATATTAATAAAACACACACAGCGCTATGTATTTATGCCAAAATGTTTTCTTTGATATTTGAACGATAGTTAATTTATTTTTTCAAAGGAAACGTTTTCCATACTTGGAAGGCTCAAACCAAATTCTCCTAACTCAATACTCGGAATCCACATTTAGGAGTGACAGCATTGTCTCAAAAAGGAATTTGACGCAACCAAATACTATATTTATCACGCAATCTATCGCGCGACTGACCAAACTCCTGTCCTCGTCACGGATGTGATAACTTCGATACACTCTTTTTTTATAAGAATATTGTTTTTCTGGTCCAGGCTAAATATTTTTATTTTTCTGCCGATTTTAGGCTGAAAATATTCTTATGAATGTTCTTAGATTATAGCTTATGACAACTCCGTTTTAGAATGTATTGGGGTATCAATTACAAGTACCATCTGAAAACCATACAGATGTATTACATGTACCGTTCATCGAACTGTCATTAGCATCGAACATTTGGCTAGTGGAGGCTTTTATCGTTTTATTGCTGTTTACAGAAAGGAAGAGTTTTATACGGTTTAGTATATAATTGTATTTACATATTTTCAACACAGAAAATTATGTTCCTTTCAAAATCTCAGCCTCGGGCTTATTCTGAAAATATTCTTAATATTTCGCAAATCTGAGCCTCGATATTCGTATAAAATGTATTCTTATAAAAAAAAAGTGTAATGCATTGATTTTATTCACGCTTTTGATCGTTTTTGTGTGGGATACCTGTCACACTAATGTGACACTAATGCGAAGTCCGTTGCAAATGAGTTATGCAAATGACATTGATCCTGGGCATTCAATGACGTACCTACTGTATGAGTGACATAACCATGAATAAATTCATTAGGCAAAATTTTGCCTTTCCTACATCTTTTTAAACGCTTATATCTCGGCCGTTCTGGATACGATTGAGGTGAAATTTTCAAGAGACATAAAGAATGATGGAAGTTTACGAATGTCGTTTTTGATTTGGTAGGTTGCGCTTTACGTGGACGCTAGAGCTCCATTACCACGAAATTGCGAAATCCATGATTTTGTGTCCAAGTTTGCGGATCGAGCAGAAGACAGCACTCTGCGATTTTATCAAAAACAGATGGGTCAAGACCTCTAGTGTGTCATGACAGAGGCGGATTTTTCAATTTAAACTTTGCCAGCGAGTAAACGTCGTTTAAATGTGCAAATTTGAATTTAACGCCTTCTATCTTTTTTTAAAAGCGCTATTTTAGAATTCCACTTCTGTCATGTCAGACTACAGTATCCCTAGTATACCTCTCTGCAATGCTAGCTCATGAAGTTCTAAATCCGCGATAAATTCTTGGACACAAAATTGTCGGAAAAGTCCAGACTTTGAGATTTCCGAAGGTGTTCCGATCAAAACACGAGTGCCAAGGGAGGTAATTATGGTAATTATGGTAATTGCATTCCACGCTTTATGTCAGAAAAGAACAATGCGTTTTCAAAAAGAACGCCTTTATTTATGAATTGTAATGCATTTACTCTAATTTTTTACTTCTTATCTTTGATGTATAAATCATTGAAACGCCGATTTATTACATGTTACGTTTGAGTAAACATTTTTGCTCACATTTTAGAATAATTATTTTATTCAGTCATGAATGTTTCGTACACTTGTCGATGTCAGTCGTTGCACTTCGTGCATAAGCTTTAAATGCATAATGATGAACCTAACGTGTCACACGCGACCGTTCTGTCACGGGGATTTCGCAGATTTTTGAACTAAACTGTTCTGAAATTAGTGGTAGGCAACTTAACCCATGAAAAACATTATCTTTGAACATCTAAAGGAAGATATAACCCAAAGGAAGATATAACCTTAATATGTGGATAGAAATCAAAAACCGCTATAAATTTAGTTTTTTTTTGAAGACATGTGGAAACAACTTGAAAAGTTTACCCAAACTTTTCAAGTTGCAATCCATTTTCATCGTAGGCATCTTCAAATCCTCAAACGACCAATACCTGTGACTCCGAGCAGCTTGCAAAGTTGAAATCGTATAAAATTTCGCTTTAAAATACATTTATTTTATTTATTTTATTTTATTAGCTTCGCCTTATAAATAACACATACAACTAACAGTAAACTTAAGGCAGGGTACCCGCAACAGCAGGGCCAATTACTGCGGACCCGAGAAATAAAACTAATTAATAACAGCATAAAATTGGGTCGAGTAAGCTGCGGCAGGAATTTCAGGTTGGGCATACTGACTTCCAATCCTCCGTAAGAAAAAGACGGTGGCAGTACATTTGACCAGAATATCTTGCGAACCTAACACAGCGCATATGTACGGTGGCTTGTTAGGGCCATCAAAACTACCTCTTTATTTTATTTCTCGACAGTTATAAGTGTCGATGGACAGTTACTAACTGGCCATCGACACTTACAACTGTCGAAACGGATAACTGTCGATCGACACTTATAACTGTCGATCGACACTTGTAACTGTCGATCGACACTTGTAACTGTCGATCGACACTTGTAACTGTCGATCGACACTTATAACTGTCGATCGACAACGACACCGCGGAAAAACGCACCGCGCATGCCTGCAACGTCACGATTCTGGAATGAAAACAAAGCCGTTTTCGCTGCTGAAAACTTCGAGTTTTGTACGGAGAGGGAAGTAATTTGTAAGTATTGTAAGCGAAATTCGTTTTTTGGACTCAGGTTTGATCCTGAATCACAAGAGGAATTTACCATTGCAGATCTGGAACAGAATTTTTACGCGAAAACTACTCTGGGAACTCGTGCGATGATATGCTGTTACATCGACAACAGAAGCAAATCGGATGTTTATTATTTCCGTGAAAGTAGTTTATTTGCCGGGAGACCTTGCAGCATAATGAGAACTAAGGAGCAAGGAAATGGCCACAATGATGTTCCTGTGTTCACTGAACGACATGATTGACTGTTTGCACTTGGATTCCAGTTCGGATTTCGGCTTGCTTGTAATTTCACATAGAGCGACCAGGGTATTTACTCGAGCTATAAATAAGCTTCATTAGAAATATTGGACCATTAAAGATGGAGCCTTCACGTTAACAGGCCAGTTTTTTCTTAGATTATCAAATGATAAATATGTGGCTTTCGAAGGGTTGTCTTGCAGTGTCTTGAATATTTACCAATTTATTTTCATATTCAAGTTTTGAGTAATTTATTTATTAATTATAAACTATTTTATGGGAAGCATCACTGATCAGTGTAATTTTTGCCCATTGTCGAAAAAGGAATCATCGATTTCTATATTTTATTGTTTTCATTCAGTGCTAAACCAAAACTTAAAATGTATTAAGGTCTATTAATGTATCTGTAAATCTGGCTACCTTCCGTTTTTACCTCTCTAGTTATTTCATGTAGCCACTACCCTCTCTCTCTCTGTCTCTCCATTAAAATTAAATTTTGCACATAAAATATTCCTATGCAATCAAAGGGCGAAAAAGCTTGTTGTTGGTTTGCCCAGTGTGGGTTCTCTATGAAGGAATGCTAGTAAGAATATTTTACAATTGCTGTTTTCAATGGATTTGAGCCTTTTTAGAGGTGAAATCACAGTGGTTTTTTCTTTGCAATTTACATTGGAAAAAAAGAGCTTTGAACCAATGTCACCCAATGTTGCTGTCTTACATGTAATTAAGCCATTCAGATTCACTATTATGTACTTCACTCGTGTGGTTTTACTTAACCTCAGATTGATTACAACGTGTAAATATTTCAGAGATAATTCTTTTGCTTCAATAAACACAAGAGGATTGAAACATGATGGTAATCATTCATGATGGTACACTTTGGAGAGAAAGACACATACTATTTAGGAGTGAGTTATTTACATTCTTGAAGCCAAGTTTGCATGCATGCATGCATATCCATGTCAGCTCAATGTGATTTACACTCTGATGGGACTGTTTGTTCATCATTTGCAGAAAAATGAACATAATAGTAGTTTTGTCTCTCTTAAAAGTAACCTCTAAATACTACAAGTTTGGCAGTGAAGTTACAAGTGCAGTTTTCTGGAGACTGGGTGAACATTAGAAATGAACGACCTAAACATCTTGGTGCAATCTGGACCAATCTGGGAACACCAGTCACAGGCTAATCACGAGATTGACTGGGAGGGGGTCCAAATCCTTGACAAAGAGTCTGTAGAAATCATAAGGAAAATCAAGGAAGCCAATTAAGAGATGGGGCTATGATTTTCCTGCCATTTTTAACCACTTGGCACTTGACTAAACAACATGCAACCATGTGACAGGGTGGAGCTCACTTTGCTAATCGAGACTGTGATGAGGTAGAAAGCTACAATTAATTTGCTTAGACCTTGTGACAAATTTATTCATTATTGTCTTTGAATGACAAGACAAATAGCAAGAGTACAACACATACTGCAATGAGTAAATATTGAATCTATACTGACAGACCCTCCCTGTTGATGTGCTTTGCTAGTTTGTAAGGTAGGGAAACGTAAAGCAAAAATTAAACTGTCCTGAAAATGACAAGCATCAATTTTGTTATTACCAGGAATAAATATGTAATGAATCGGAAAAATAAAAGGCTTGCCATATATATACATGTAATCTGCTAATAATCAAAATGACCATAGTCATCACAAATAAGGCCAAAATGTCTTGTCGTTTTTTGTTGTTGAGTGATGAAAATTACCATGTTTAGTTATCTTCTACAAATCAACCACTTGGGATTTAAAAACATTTTTTTTTTCAGGCTAAAAATTACAGTAATCTCTAGCTAATCAAAGCAATACCAGTGTATTGATCTTTAACATTCTGCATCCATCTAACAGCTTCGATAATAAAATTATTATTCCATGTTATGTAACAAAGTAAGTATGATGTGTTTATTAAAAGGTTTTATGAACCTTTACTGAAAATAAAAACACAGGATACTACAAGAATCGTTTTTAAAAGCAATATAAGTAACCTGAATGAGAAATGGAATTTTCATAGAATTACCTTTCTGTTCTAGTTAGCCTCATGATCTTTAGTGCAAACTTTTTAAGCTTGTAATACAACAAAGAAAAAAGACTGGAGGGGTAGAAACTGCATTTTATTTATATCAAGGTTAAATATGCTGAGGAGTCCTTTAAAATCACCTTTGACGATACACTTGCGTGGAAGAAGTTTGCTGATCGAACTCTTCGATCGTCTGCGCAAGTAAATCACACAAACTATGTCAGCCTAGACATGCAAGCTAATGATGTTGATTGAAAAAAGTAGAAGACAAACTGTGAGGGTGGAAACAAAGATTTAAATAAACCCAAAATGATAAATTTTCTGGTGTGAATTTCAACCGTAAGATCGATAATAATTTAAACACCGTGTTGTAAACTTTCAAGGCGTGTAGCGGATAGAAGAAAAAAGATCGGCAGGCTAGAAACTAGTGTTCACACAAGCATATTAAGGTAAAACTACAGTTGTGATATCAGCGTTAGATATGTTAGGGATTTCTTAAAAAATGAGCAAAATCTTCATGTTCCACTTACGTGCGAAGACAGTTCCATCGATGACAAACAGAGTGCCCAAAAGTGCGAACTTTCGATGCTTATAGCAAAAATTGTAAGAAAAATCATGAAACTGTAAATTGACAGGTAAAAGAACAGGAAACAATGTACCCTCAGTTAAAATCTTTACCTTAAATATTCGGGGGTTTTCTTAAAAATCGCGAAAATGTTCACTTTTTCGGTCTTTCCCTTATAATCTTTCAAAAGTTCTGCACATGCGCTGTGCGTTTTTCCGCGGTGTCCTTACAACTAGGCACCAGGCTTTGCGCATCAAACACGTGCTGCTGCTTTATTCAAGATGGCGAACACGGACATGACGGACGAGGTTGACGCACGTTGGAAATTTGCCACATGTTACAGTACATGCTTGCTCAGCAGTAGTGGATTTGCCCTCTGGTGGGTATGATAGTTTTGCAGATTTCAAGTCTCAAATGGACGAAGTATTGAAAAATGCAGAGTCATGGAAATTCTCGCTAGTTTAAAAGCAAAACATCCAGGCTTTCTTTTTCATAAGTAATTCTGCGCTTTTCTCCCCAGAGAGAACGCTTGAGAGAAGCGGTTTTTTAACCAAGAAAATGTGCATGTTAGTACCGTAGTTTCAAGTTAGTTTTCTTTTTTTAAGTTTTTAAAGCGAGACTGGACTGAAATGAAGTACTAAAACAATAATAATCGTATTGCCAGATGTACGTTGTTCTGGTATCATCAGAGACGTTTCATTATAAAGAGCATTCTAATGCAAGTATCCTCTCTGGAAAAGGGTAAAGCGCTTTAATGTTAAGTGCAGTAGACATGTTAAAATATTTAAGTATTTTAAGTTTACGATTTTATTGACATGCACTGTTGCGTTATGCACTGATAAGCCTTGTTACAGTTAAAAAATATTAAAGAAAAATAAAGTGTTTTGTTTTTCATTTTAAACCTCAAAACATGTGGAATATTGATTTTAACAATGATATGAACTCAACTAAATCAGGAAAAGTTGACATTACAGTCAACTCTCGTTATGGCGAACACCCTCTGGACGTCGTTTAGTGGCCGTAATAGCGAGAGTCCGTAATACTGGGAGTCATTTCCAGTCAAACCTCTTTTGCCGGGATCTGAATTTTGTCCGTAATAGCGAGTGTCCGTAATAGTGGGGTGTCCGCAAGGCGAGAGTTGACTGTAATTGTTCCCTCAAAATTTGATGACCGGGCCACAAATGAACTACGACATACACAACATAGCTAGTTTGGCTTTGGGTATCGGTGCAATGGGGACCGGAATAGCCAATAACGTCAACATGAAATGACTAAAGGAAGGAGACACTTAACCACAAAATGGTTGCTGTGGATGACTTCTATCCGGCATATCTTGGTCTCCCTTAATGCCCTTGGTTTAGTTTTTGGCCACGTTTGTTCTGTTGGATGATGCCTTCACTCCTGTTAGCCATGACCATATTTGGTAAGTTACGTGACCAGAACGCAAAACCCCTTAAAACTCACACAGTTTACACTTTTCTCCGATGAAACAAAAGCTAAAGGATAGAGTACATTCAGATGCAAAACCTGTAGTATGGATTTGTTCAAATATACGATCGATATTAAAAAGCTATGAAGTCACAAAAACTTAATGACCTCATAACCTTTTTAGTAACGCGGATCTTAACAAAACCATACTACAGATTCTACAGATTCGTTGGCATTGGTTTCAACGGAGAAAGAAGTAACGTGTAGGCTTTAAGGGTTTTTGTGTTCTGGTCACATGACTTACCAAATATGGTCATGACCACCGAAAGTGAACGAAACCTCCAATCGAACAAACATGGCCAAAAACTTAGCCCAACATACTAAAGGAGCAACCATTTTGTGGTTAAGGGTCATCCCCCTTTATTATAAAAGAACGCAGCCAGTACCAATAACAAGAGATAGTACTTGCAATGACGGTCAGGATGACGTCATTTTTGTTTGAACATGACAAAAACGTGGGTAATACAATTAGGTTTACATGATGTCCTCGATATGTTCAAGAAGATCTAAATACAGTTGCAAAGCCTCATCTGGATTGCTTGGGGAACTGAGGCTCTCATCCTCCATTATCATCTTGGCTAACTCTTCAAACACTTTGAAAGAATTATTGTCAATGCCCACTCTACCTTGGGCGCGAAAAACTTCCTCTGCCAGTTCGATGTCATCTAAAGTGACATCATGAGCATGATTCACCTTTCCATTTAGTTCCGGTAAAAAGTACAAGACATCTGGTCGCCCTGACGGGGAATCAAGGTTTGAAGACTGAGGTCGTATTCGATGTAAATTCCACAACTCTGCGCAACGATGCAATTCTTCTCTTATTAAAGGCATGAAGCAAAACTTGAGGCAGTTCACGCGTAAAACATTGTTATCACTGTATAAACCTATCTCCCTTAAATCCTTGAAATAATTTATCCAGAAGTCAGTATCCATTTTCCTCAAAGTACTCCACCACGCTTCAATTCTTTGATTGGAAACAGAACGGCCGTACATAAAACTACTGTCTCCGGCTGACGGGTCGTCATGATCTTCTCTAAAGAAACGTTGGATAGCTGCGACATAGCAATTTTCCATACCACAATCACTTCTAAGGATTGTTGGGGTTCCTCCGATGCCACGAACACACTTTAAAAAGTAATTTGCTATATATGGTACATGGGTTATTATTGGAGTGATCCACTTCAAGCCACATAATACGGCGACTAAAGCCATCAATGGCCCCGTGAATGCAAAAGCCAAAGGGCTTAAGCTTATCATACCCATCAATATGCCAGATAAAGTTTGGTCCAGCAGCCTGGTATTTGCGTCGAACAAGACGGTGTCGCGACCTTCTTTCCACTCCTTCAGGATCTAATGCTTTCATCACAACCCTCACCGTTTCCCTATCAACAACGAGACCATAGGACAAACCAAGTTTTTGGTGCATTAATCGATAACCAATTAAGCGGCCGCTTCCTTCTAGTTCATTTTCTATCGCATCAACAATTTCATTCACAGGGCTTTGTTGTTTCCTTCTTGTAAGACCTCGTTCGCGTAAGATCCTCTTTAACTGCCTCATACTTAAATTGATTCCATGACACATGATTAGAAAGGCTAGGACTTCTACGTAATTTATCCCTAAACGAAAGTAGCCTTCAACCAGAGAGTCTCGATCCATTGAACTCTGTACATCAAATAAAGAGGGTGTGACGCAGAAAACCTTACTGGTTGAAATGCTGAAAGCAACCAACAGTCTTTCCAAAAGTAATACAGGAGAGAAATACATTTTCTGTCAGTTCACGGAAATTCAAACCTGAAACATAAGATAGGTTCTTTAATACAAAAATATAACCATGTAACTGAGATTTCCAGGGGTCCACTCCTTGTTCATTAAACAGGGATGCAATTTCCCTACAAAAATAGAATTGGATTCCTATCTAGATATGAATGAATGAAGGTTCTATTTCTGAGCCATTTTTAATAAGATTTATCTTAACTTCGGGAAACTGCCCCCCCCCCCCCCCCTCCCCCCCGTTGGGGTACTTGGGCCAATTTCAGCCGGGTGTGCGCCGCTGGCCTTTCAGAACCCCTACCCCATTTGATTAAATTAAATTTCGCGATCCCAAAATCCCGAAATTTGCAACCCCATTCTTCTAACTTAATTGAAAATGACTGAAATTACAATCCCATTATATAGTCAGACCAGACGTGAAAATGCGACCCCAGTATCCATTATAAGGAAGTGACCCCTGGAACTGGCCCCGGATACGTAGCCAGCTAGCTAATCAGAGAGTAGGCCTAGTTTAGCTTATTCTATGTGCAGAAAGCTCTTTCAACCACTGTAATTGCACATTTTGACATGTACGTTAAGCAGACGAAAACGTAAATTTAACATTACAAACAGTTTTAACGCCCCTGACAACTAATTCAACAACACACAATCATCTTACCTCGTCCGTGTTCGCCATCTTGAAAGCAGCAGCACGTGTTTGATGCGCAGAGCCTGGTGCGCAGTTATAAGTGCCGATCGACAGTTCACAGTTATAAGTGTCGATCGACAGTTATAAGTGTCGATCGACAGTTATAAGTGTCGATCGATGGTTATAAGTGTCCATCGACAGTTATAAGTGTCGATCGACAGTTATAAATGTCGATCGACAGTTATAAGTGTCGATCGACAGTTATAAGTGTCGATCGACAGTTATAAGTGTCGATCGACAGTTGTAAGTGTCGATCGACAGTTATAAGTGTCAATCGACGGTTATAAGTGTCGATCGACAGTTATAAGTGTCGATCAACAGTTATAAGTGTCGATCGACAGTTATAAGTGTCGATCGACGGTTATAAGTGTCGATCGACAGTTATAAGTGTCGATCGACAGTTATAAGTGCCGATCGACGGTTATAAGTGTCGATCGACAGTTACAAGTGTCGATCGACAGTTATAAGTGTCGATCGACAGTTATCCGTTTCGACAGTTGTAAGTGTCGATGGCCAGTTATCAACTGGCCATCGACAGTTACTAACTGTCGAGAACAAAAATAAAGAGGTAGTTTTGATGGCCCCAACAAGCCACCGTACATATGGCACACAGAATGCTATGCTTTTGCGAAATTCATCCCCGTTCTAACAACATTGTTTTATGAACGTTTTTGCAGTTTTCGCGCGCTAAGCATTATAGGTAAATGTACCAGTCGCCATCTTTTTGCATGCGGTGGATTGGGTCCCACAGTGGATTACGCGGGTCGCTCGCGGGTCGTCACAATTGGACAGTGCAGTAGAGTAATAATACAAGAGTTTGTTCCGGACAGTAGGGGTAACAATTAACCAAGAGAAGACAGTTCAAACACCGCACGGCTATAATCTGAAAGATTTCTTGTTCAGTTTCTTATTTGGGGAGCCATATTTATCAGCATTCATGCTACAAAACGTTGAGGAAACCCACAACACTTACATTAAAAATGGAAGTCAAAACATTTATTTTCAATATATATTTTTATTCTACTCAAAAACGTCATCTAACTTAATATAAAGTGGTCAACAAATACCATACCCATATTGTGTGGCCAACTAAAACAGTTGATTCTGTTCACCAAGAGAATCATCTTCACCGCCATGAAAATTTCCAAACGCTTTTCGGTTTCAGAACCCACATACAATATTCTCGCCCAAAGCTACATAAAAATAGTGAGTTGGTAATAGAGACACGGCCCAATAAGACCGAATTTATAGCAAAACAAAAATGGCCGTAATTTGAACCCGAAACAAATATTCATAAAACGATTCATATATACAAGCCGCAATTTGATTGCTCCTCAATGATAGAATCCCAAATCTGATTGGTGTGAAATACATACATCAATGATCCATCCATCCATTGAATAGCCAAATACGTCTTTCTCGAGTCTTTCTGCCAGCTAAGAGGTTTTTTTTTGCCACCCTTCTAACAACCGGGGCATGGTCTTTTGTCTCCAAAAATATTACTGTTATTTCACAATAGGGACCTTCATTTGGAGTACGAGATCGAGTATGAGTACGACTTTTGAATTTCAATCCAGTTATGTTCCCAGAGCCCTCACTCCTCCCTGTTGCTGACCAGTTGAAAAGGAGGCTATCGGTAAAAGATTGGTGTGAAATGTGATAATCCAATGCAAAAGTACTAGGTTTGAAAAGTCGTACCCGTACTCGTACTCCGATCTGAAGGTCCCTATTATTTCATATAATTTCATAGTGGTCATAGTGCAGAATGCATGATCCTTAGTTGCACTTTGTTAGGAAGGCAAGATTACCATGTTTGTGCAAGAGCTGGTTGGGAATTACTTCCCAGGAGGCTTGAGAGCCATCTTGAATTCTGTTGACCGGCAAGCTATTTTGTGTTTCACGAGGTATAAATAACAAAATCAGCCTGGAAGTTGGTATCATTACTTTATTAGGAACAAATACAGACACATCGGTATCCCCGGAATCGGTATGCACATGGATGCATTAATATTTACATCATTATCAACTATTGTCAGTTATGGGAAAAATACATAAGACTTATTCAAACAATGCTTTTATCCATAGCAGTATTGAGTGACTGATTTCTGTACATTCCACACTTTCCTAACTGCTCTGTGAATGTTTGAGACTTTGCATGAAAACTTGAAGGCATGGTATGAACTGTTGGACGATGACTCCTTAAAAGAAATTCACAACAATTCAGTTGGGTTTTAAAAAATTAAATTTTTAACTCTTATACATGGGATTCTTGCCTTAAAGTGACCTCGTTCCCAGGGTCTCTCTCTCCATGCCCCCAAGAGCGAGAGAGAGACCCTGGGAATGAGGTTGGCCTTAAAGTGGCACTCAAATTATCTGGAAAATTGAACTCACCCATACTCCATAGAACTTGTCATGTACATTGGATTTTGCTTCTTTGTACTGTAACCTTCAAACCAATCTAAAAGAACAATTTTTTATCAGTACATTTCACATTGAAGATGAAATATGTTCTTACTCTTACTTGCTTTTAAAACCAGCAAAGTACAGTCACAAGGTAAAACGTTTTGAGTTTTGTAATTTAAAAATATCATTCACCATTACAAACTGAAAGTTTTACATTCAGCTTGTGAGTCATAAAATGAAAAAAGTAAAGGCTAATTTATCGGCCTGATTAATTAGTAAGTCAGTCAGCACATGTGAATAAGAGTTGCATGCAACTCCAATCTAAAAAGTTGGCAGGATTTGCTAATGTAATTTTCTGACAAGTGCATTGATCAGACCTGATTTTGAAAATGAAAATATTACCTGCAAAAACAATTGAAGCAAAACTAATATTAATCTCTGTCCACATTTGTATCACCAACCATTTTGTTTTATTCAAGAGGTTTTATAAACATGCTGGATTGCTTGCATTTTACATACACTGCAGAATTAATGGTACCTGAAAAACCAGTCAGATAAATCTGTAAAGAAGTGCATAAATCTGCCGATTCATGCTATTTCTTGCCCAGATTCACTGTTTATATTGATTTTCATCCGGTCAGAAACCCATTACTTGAAAACCTTCAGTCTGTAGATTTTTCAAGAGGTTTCCTATTATTGCTAGTTTTACAAAGCAGAAGTTACTAACAGCACTACGGACCATAAGTAGAACATGGATAATTCTAGTCATGTTGATCATATAATGGCCAATCTTGACAGAAAAAATAAACGGCACGCAATGCATGCAGAAGCGATGACGTTTCACAAGGGGTCTTTAAGAATTTTCAGGAAATTTGACAGAAAATTTCAAGAAAGTTAATAAAAATAGCTGACAACTTCTGTGTTGAATGATTGTTCGACAAAAGTTGCGTTATGTTGCAGGGAGATATCTGATACTGACGACATATGATACAAGGTCAAACGCTGTCTTGAAATTGTTGAGCCCTTTTGTTTTAAAAAAATTAAAGATTTCTGTTTACTAAATCTTATAAAACGCAGCAAATATAATTAGTCTCTTTCACTTATACTTAGAATTAGTCCTTTCTAACTGCCCGGGAGTATTTTGCTTTAAGTTCTATGCAGTGCTTTCTTGTTGAGTTAAACATGATTTCTTTTCTACTGACGTTTATTCCTGAACAACTTCTGTGTTGAATGACTGTTTGACAAAAGCTGTGTTATCTTGTAGCGCGACATCCGATACTGACGACATACGATACAAGGTCAAACGCTGTCTTGAAAATGTTTAGCCCTTTTCTTTTAAAAAATGTAAAGATTTCTGTTTACTAAACCTAATAAAACACATCAAATATAATTTATGTCTTTCGTTTATACATAGAATCAGTCCTTTCTAACTGCCCAGGAGTATTTTGCTTTGAGTTCTACACCGTGATTTCTTGTTGAGTTTTACTTGAATTCTTTTCTACTGATGTTTATCCCTGAAGTTAGTTCCAAATTCTATTCGGTTCTAGAAAGATCGGTCGATTGCAACAGGCAACAGATCCCGTCCGTCCACTCGCACGACGACAAGAACAAGAACACAAACCATGCACCTAGTTCCCAATGCTCTTCGGTTCAATTCAGGGAGTAATCGCGCTCACACCGTAACACCAAAAATTCCATAAATTCCATCGCTTTTTCGCTTTACAGCATTAACCGATGACGTCATTATATGACGTCATCGCTTAAAAAAGCCAACATACACATGTACCAACTAACGCTGACCAAAGGTTTGTGATGCAAATTTTGTTTAGGACTCAGGATCTGACCTTCAAAACAGCTGGAAGAGACCAGAATCCACGACAAATTCTCAGCTGATGCCATATTTTCAAATACCGGTATTTTACTTGATCAATTTTATATCACAAAAGTCCACAATCTATGGATGCACATTTCAGCCAAATCTGTCAATCTGCAAACCTATTTGCCCACCCCCCTCCGTAAACTAGTTTTGAACCAATGTAAAGGTCCAGTCTCCATTCTTTTCAAGCCAAGTGGCCTATCAGGGGGTCACTTATCTCTGGTTTCCATAGCAATATTAATAGGCCATTTTCCAAGTTAACTTTTGCCTCTGTGTCAAACGAGTCTTTGTGTGCATGCAGAACCATTCATTTTTCTGTGCACGTCCATTTTCACCGGCACGTCCATTTTCATGGAAATCAAACACATTTTCATTTTTAATGGTTTCGCATCAGGACTTGTTTTGAAAGTGAGGAAAGGGCAACTCGGAAATGGCCTATTGAGTGTACAGAGTGTATTAAGAATGACAAATATGTTGAAAAATGTCTACAGTCATGTAATAAATTATTAAACAAGTTGCTTGGGACTGTACTAGAAAAATATTGGCCTTCAGTTTTAATATTTTTTCCTATAATTATGGATCTTGCTGCTCTCAATCCATACTGTCAAGACCTTGGGCCAATATTCTCCTGGCATGGCCTGGCCAGCACACCCTTGCATTTTGTTTTTCAGATAATAATTATACACTTGTATATAATGTACTCTCCATCTTTATGAAGCTAATGAAAAGAGCTATATAATTATTGTCTTGCTTTACAGCTCACTTTGCAGTACCTTCTTCCTGGTTTACTGTTGCAAGAGTATTAAACTGAACTTCAGTAGGACATGAGAAAACAGGGTTCCCTGGGTTATTTATTAGATCTGTAAGAGAGAATGAAACATACCCGGATTATCAAACCGCTCAGGAATGTTGAAAGTGCGGTAATAGCGAGAAGTAACTGCACCTTTGCCTGGCTTTGTTTGCTCAAAGTCATATGCTGCATCTCCTGCCAAGCCAGGGTCACTTTTAGTGGTGTCCTAAAAAGAATAAAATATGACTTAATCCTGGCAAACAACAGAAATTTTAACCTGGTCAAATAAGCAAATAAGTAAAACTTGTGTCATCTTCTTGTTTTACAAAAGCAAGCAGATTCACTCACATGGTCGGTCAGTCAATCCTTCAGTCATAAATTTACAACTTGTAGGGAATAATTTGCTGCTTTAGATTGGTTGCGTGATGAAATACAAAGGAAATACAAACGTGTAAACATCTGCGGGTTTGATGGCAAACGCTTGTGCAAAGTGCTGTTTCAATTTTGAGTTGAAGAAACAACAACAGATAGCATTGCACATCTTTTCAATGGAAAACAATTACTGGCTTTTTTACCGACTAGCAAAATCTTACCTTTTGTGTCGTTATTAATTTTAAGTGTTAGACTCAGGAGCTAGAACTGAGTATCTATTGCGAAACAGAGACTTGTTTTGACATGCAAGTTATTTTTTATGAAAACCATTACATCATTTACGCAATGCGTTGACTTATGCACTTTTTGAACTGTTATCTCTTCCCTCAAACCCAACATGTTTCCAAATTCTGCTGCATATTAATTTCTTAGTGCTGTCATGCAGCTCTCATTTAAAAATTGTTAATAAATTAATAAACAACAGGGAAATGCCAGACAGTAATGAGAGCCATGTGCACATCGTTTATTTATAAAGCATTTGTAAGTCTAGGTAGATCTAGGTAGATTTCAATTTTCAGTACCAGTCCCTACATTACGCTTGGGTCTGCTATGCTGAACACAACTAGCAGCTTTCCTAAACCTCAACTACAGTGTATGCATTATTTTCTTAATATGGAAAAACCATCTTCTAGTTGGTAAATAATGATAGTTTGTACTGTTGTATGAAAAATCCTTTGCTCTGGCAAAAATCTTACAGGAAAAAATTGTTTTGACTAATTTGACATGAACATAAGCTTAAAGCTTATTATGTCGACTTGACATAGAACGGTACAAAAAGTCTAATTCCCAACCCGAAAAGATTAGCCAAGTATGAACATCACAGAATTCCTCTATCAGTGCTTTTTTTACCATAAAAGCTGCTTCATTACCTGTCTTTGTTCTGGTGAGTTTGATGTTCCTGATTCCATTCTTTCAACGAGAGGTAAGTAATACGAACAACAGACGGCAACAAACTGATCGAAGTCGATGAAGGCGAATAAGTGCCTTGTTGCTATGACAACATGACAAAGAAACCAATTTTTCGCAACTGCGCACTTGGAATCCTCGTACCCAGGGTCTTGGCATTCTCGTCGTCTCCGGGCAAACCTTGGGTGCTTGGGGTGCTTCGGTAACCGGGCTGGCTCGGTGACCGGGATGTAATTCAAGAAACAAAACCAAAATTGCGCCACATAAACAAGTATCGTTCGCGACTACCATAGCTTTGTCGACTCTTGTAACTTTATTTATAAAGCTAATTCGAATACTAGTGAAGTGGAAATGCATACACGGCAAAATTATGCCATTTTGGCCGAAACATTTCCGTCCCGGTCGGTAACCGGGCTGGAGTCATCCTCGGAAACCCAGGGCTTCAAAGGGGATGGGAACCCAGTCTCTCCCTTCCCTTCCCGTCCCCGTTGAAGCCCTGAGTTTCCGAGGATGGGCTGGAGTTAGCCTGCGAGCAGGCTCCCAATGAAAACGGCGAGCGAAGCGAGCCGAGAAGGGCTTAGGAGAGAATTAAAATTTAATTTAAAATTTATTTAAAATTTTTCTTGCCGCGTTCTTTTCGCCCCATCCTCGACCGGAGAGCCTGTTCACAGGCTAGGCTGGAGTGTTCATATGGGTAAATTTTGATCCCGGTTGCCAGGTCTCGGTAACCGGGGCTCATATGAAGAGGCCGTACCATAGATAACCCTAACAGTAAATCTAAACCTACCACAGTTGCACAACACTTCCTATCCTCTCCTAACCACACTGCTAATGACATGAAACTAATCCCCATCGAAAAAGTCTTTTCAAACAGGGACTCAATCCGTAAAGCCAGGGAAGCCTTTTTAATCTCAAAAGGCAGGACAATTGATCCCGAAGGTCTTAACATCCGCGAAGAAACATACTGATTTATTTATCTGTACTGTTTTATCAGCTATTTTACTATTTTTAGTTTATTTTACTTTATTTTTAGTTCATTTTACACTGTCAATTTCATTACCTTTACGTATTTCCGGTATTACGCAAAATACCGCAATCACTACATATAAAACCCTTCCCAATGTAATTTCCCATTGTACCTGAAGAAGGCTGGTTTAGCCAGCCGAAATATAGTACACAAATTTAAAACCTTTCTACGTTGTATCGGTCTCTGCTTTTTTATAGTCCTAATTTAGGGCCTCTTCATATGAGCCCGGTTGACCGGGCTAGTCCGGATATCTCGCCTCTCTCCTATTTCCTTTGCAAAACTTTCGATGTGTTCATATGAGAAGGCGGGCCAGACCGGTTACCGAGATCTCGGTTTCTACAACCTAGATCTCGGCAACCGGGATGAAAATTTTCCTATATGAAAACTTCAGCCCGGTTACCGGGACGAAACTTTTTTTGACAAATTAGCTTCGCTTTCGCAAAAGGGCGGCCAAAATGGCATAATTTTGCTTTGTATTCATTTCCACGTCAAAAGTATTCGAATTAGCTTTATTACTAAAGTTACAAGAGTCGACAAAGCAATGATTGTCGCCAACGATACAAGTTAATGTGGCGCCATTTTGGTTTTGTTTCTTGAATTTCATCCCGGTCGATCGGACTGAAATCTCCCATATGAATGGTCATGAATAGACGACAAAACTCGACCAAACTCATCCCGGTAACCGAGCCAGCCCGGTTACCGGGATCATATGAAGAGGCCCTTAGTCGGGTGTTTACCATTTGTCGGAAGTTACAGGGTTGGGATGAACACTGAGGTTTACCATTTACTCAGAAGGGCTGGGAACGGATTTGACGGTTTGCGAGGTGAGACATTCTACGGCCAGCCTTTGCTGCGTTTAGGTTAAGTCTGGTTTTCTTTTCATAATATCATCAGTTGTAATCCACTGTTGTACGTTTATTTAGTTCTGCTATTATAATTAGATCGCCGTAAGTTTATTTTTCTACAGTACTGATGTTAAATAAGGATACCCTAAAATCCCAATTGTTGCACCACTGCCTTGGTCGGGGGTATACGTTCCCAATTTTCTCCACTTGCTGGTTTTAGGGGTTTTCGTGTCCGGCTTTGGTGCACTTAGTTATTGTCTCTCTATTATAGCTTGTATTATATGTTGAGATGGAATAAACGGGACGGTGGCTTGCAATTGGCTGGCCAACGCACCCAATTCTGATCACTGGCCTTCAAAAGCAACTGAATATCCTCCACAGTTATAGCGAGAAATGGTTACTAAAAATTAATCTTAAAAAGACAAAACATTAATTTTTCAAAAACAAATCACAAATCAACACGTGATAAGTTCTCTTTCTTTTTAAACGGCATTCCAATTGACAAGGCCTCACAGTACAGTTATCTTGGCATTACTTTCAACACAAATGGTCAGTAGTTTTGCTAATTCCAAAAAAGGTTTGGTTGAGAAAGCCAGGAGATCAATATTTGCTACTAAACGTTATCTTGACTTTAATAAATTGCCAATCAATACGTGTAATAAACTCTTTGATACTTTATTCCTTCCCATTCTTTTATACGGTTCTGAAATTTGGGGAGCTTATGATAATATGCACTCCAAAAAATGGGAAAATGACCCAGTAGAAAGACAACATATACAATTCTACAAATACTTTCTTGGCCTCACTAGAAGAGCACCTAATATGGTAGCTCGTAATGAAACTGGACGTCTTCCCTTAAAGTTGAATATCTTATTAAGAATAATTAAATTTTGGATATACCTTGAATCTCTTCCAGAAAACAGTATTGCCAAACAATGCTTAATCATTTCCAATCAATTGGCAAATGAAACAAAATCTTCTTTCATGTTAACGGTTAATGAAATTATTCATAATTATATAGACGTTCAAAAACAATCGCATAACAAAACAATCCAAAATAATATTATGCCCACAATTAAAAATAATTTACAAAAAATAAAATCTCAAATCTCAAACCATTTAAAAAGACACCAACTGGAGTTAATCCGTTCTAATAAAAAGTTATGTTTCTACTCTATATTTAAAACAGATATAAGCAAATCTGATTATTTAGAACAAATAAAGAACCTAAAGCATAGACGAGCTGTAGCTAAACTACGGTCAGGCAATCACAGTCTTAGAATCGAGTCTGGACGTCACTGTGTACCTAAATTACCAGAATCTCTTAGGATTTGTCAACATTGCCGCTCTAACCAAATTGAGAACGAAAACCATTTCTTATTCCATTGTGATGGTTATAACACTATTAGACAACAAGTAACAAATGACATTGTACTTAAATACCCGTCATTTGATCTTTTGAACGATACTGATAAAACTATATTCCTATTTAATAATGTTGATTCCTTCATTTGTAAGAAACTAGGTTATTTTGTATACGAAGCATTACATATAAGAGAAACTTGTAATCTTATCTAGTCTAATGTGATTAATGTTATTGTAATTTTACATATTTGTTATTAGAGTAATTTCCTATATTGTTATTTTAGGTAATACCATCTGTATATGGGAATACCAATAAATTTGTTGTTGTTGTTGGTTTGTCACTGTCATGTGTGTCTGGATGTGTAGTGGAAGCAAAATTGGTACGCGACAAATCCCGAGTGGAAATTTCTACAGGGACAGAGGGATGCGCTCGTTCCATTTCCACGACTGTTTCCTGGAAGATAGTAAATTATAGAGCGAACCTTGTGTGTGTGGTTTTTCGGTCTTTTCCACATGAAGAACCACTCCCAGAAAGCGTTTTTTGGTCAGAATACTCACCGTATTGGGGCGAGGAATCACCAACACACTAATGAGATAAAAGAAGAGACATATCAGCGCCAAATTAATTAAAAGTCCATATGTATGGAGGAGTCAACACCCCAATCAGTCACAGTACACGTTGTGTAACAACTCTCAAAAAGTACAATGCAGCCTGGATTACTGGCTGGTTTCAAACGACTTTTCAAACTCTGTGAAAGACTACAATTAATTACACATTGTCCGATCATTCTGCAATTATTCTTAATCTGCAATCAAAAGAATATATTCAACGAGGCCCGAGTTTTTGGAAAATAAACAACTCTCTGCTAGGTGATGAACTCTCTAATAAGACACCAGATTTCAAAACAAAGCACAATTATCTATAGGATAATTAGGTCTCATGAGGTCTTTACTGGGACATATTCTGACGTGATGAAGATGGAAGTGATATATAGGCTTCTGTGTCCAATATACAAGACAGAAAATTGGAGAACGCAGAAATACTGGAAAAAAAACTTCAAGCCCAAATTGACCATTTGATGAACTTGCTGAAGACGGAGTGATCAAAAGAAAACATTTTAAAACTTTATCGTCTTTGCGGAATATCAAACAAAATACGCAATAACAAGAAACAGAACACGCTGTCATGAACAAGGCGAAAAAAACCACTAAGTATTTTTGGAATTTAGAAACAACGCAGCACTTTAAGACACATATTTAACAATTAGATTATTCGCTCTCAATTTTCATGAGGTGATAGTTGATGACGCCGAATTCTTACTGAAGTAAACGTAAATAACCTACGTTTATCTACGTTTGACTACGTTTATCTACGTTTGCCTACGTTTGAATACGTTTACCTACGTTTGACTCCGTTTGCCCACCTTTGACTACGTTTACCTACGTTTGACTACGTTTGACTACGTTTGCATACGTTTACCTACCTTATTGAGGCCTCAAATGTAATAAATGTCCCTAAATGTAATAAAGGTCCTAAGTGTAATAACATTTGGTCCTAAGTGTAATAAAGGTCCTAAGTGTAATAACTTTTTGGTCTTGAATGTAATAAAGGTCCTAAGTGTAATAACTTGTGGTCCTAAATGTAATAAAGGTCCTAAGTGTAATAACTTTTGGTCCTAAATGTAATAAAGGTCCTAAGTGTAAAAACGTTTTGCCCTGAATGTAAGAAAGGTCGCAAGTGTAATAACTTGGTGTCATGAAATTATACGGATTATTACTTCGGTTCTCAGTATTTATCTCTTACTTAATTATAGTAACAACAAAAGAAGTAAATTTTGACCAATGTCATTTTAGACCAGTTCGATCATATGAATATTTAAATCTACAATTTAAGCCAGTTTATAATGTATATAAATTTAAGTTTAAATTGATGTGACAACCATGAATGGGAGATGTGAGCTATCCACTCAAATAAACAGACCTGTCACGCAAATATGCTGGCTGGACAAACACTCTTGTGTTACGTCCAAATGTCAAATTCGCCCCTTGTACCAGTATATATGACGTGCTATCCTGGACCGGCCAGTCCCCTTGCCGCTCTCCCTTTATGCTAATCAAGGCCATGCGGTCTTATTTACGCATTTGTAGTTTCACTTCAAAGTTCTTTGACCTCCCAAAGCGTAGCCTGTGTAAACCAAAGCGTTGTCACAAAAAATTCTTACCCACCCAACCGTCTTTGGCTCTCTTCAAGAAGCACACATGCAGACATTTTAAAAGCATAGTGTTATCAACATTGTAAGTCTACACATAATAATTGTACAGTTTTGTAGAGGGTTGAGTTTTGTTACAAACGTTATACACGTAGTTTTCCAGCCTATAACTGTTGGACTTACAAGCACGTATGCTTATTGAACACTGACTGTTAATTGTTACCATTAGTGTCAAGCTGGCATATGCTAACTCAAGAGCTTTATTCTTGTGTCTTTTCTTCTTTCTGACTATTCTCACTACTGATCTGTTAGTTCAACAGGCTAAGACCCTTATATCCAAGTTTTGATTTTCTTGAAGTAAATAAACCATGGAGGGGGATGAAATGCTCCGTATAGGTTGCCCTTTTGCCTCATACATATGTCAGCTATTCTAATTGGGAGTCCTCAAGCACAAACGCTCCTAATTCCGATAAGGTCCCAATTGCTCGTTCCTTCACTTCTATATATCCTCTAGCGAATCTGTTATGCATAATTTTACGCGAGTTAAGTATAAATAGACCTGTTTTACTTTGCTTACTCCTCTCTTAGTTAACGGACACCAGTCTGGGAACCAGGGCCCGGTTTAGTCCAGGAAAGTTAATGCGATTTGGTACCGGAAGGTCAAAATGCTTGCAACAGAATTTATATTTTCAGGAACGTTTTCGTTAAGGACTCCAGATAAACATATTAAAAGTCAATATAAATCAACCCAGGCGAAAGTTTTTTACCTCTGTCATTTTGCCCTTACGGCATGTTTTTATGCAAATTAGCCTTATCACGGATACGTTTTACCAAATTTATTTTTAAAAGCCATTAATCGCCTAACTTTTTTCAGTTTAGTGTTTTTAAAGGGCGAATTAATGCTGTGGTTTGCTCACGAAGATTTTCCCAACGAAATATTACTATAACTATTACTATTACTGAGTTTTAATTTTTTTAGCACTAGAGGGCACTTTGATATTACAACTGCAAAGTAAATCACGTTCTAGGGTATGATAAAAATATAACAATTAATAAATGTTAGCATACAAAAACATTGATTTCGCTCCAGTTTTGCGTTGAAACAACTGACGATAGAGTATAAGGTCGACACCAGTTCCCTAGAAGATTAGTAGGGCAGAGTTTATGTGCGACAGATGACGAGCAAGTCCCACCAGTCCCGTTATCCAAGCTTCAGGCAGACGATCCTTAAGTCCTGCGCAGGCATAGAGTACCATGAGTATTCGTTTAAACGAAAGCAACAAGCTACTACCATTGGATCAAAGGCGGCTGCTCTGGCAAAAAAAGGATCACATGGAGATTGATCCACAGTTGCTCTTTCAGCGAAAGCTCATTGTTGCCACAAATGAATTTACGGAATTACAAGACCTGTTCAAGTACGATATTTGCAGCAACCCTGTTTTGCTGAAGCCTTAAAGAATGAGGTCAAACTTGAACAAATTTCATAACCTAGCCAACCACTCTATGTTCTTGGCGGAGGAGCACTGCTTCATCGTATCCTTTGGAAACGCGGTACAACTTTTTGTGACATCTGCAGCTGCCATGTGCATTATGTCATTATGTTCCTCAACGATATGGCAGATGTATTGCTGTATTTGACGGTTATTGCGATGGGCCCTCAGTTAAAGACGCAACACACTTAAGAAGAGGATCGACCAATGCTGTAGCTGTACACCGTGATCTTCTGAGCATACTCACTGTAAAGAAAGACGTTGTCCTGCGAAACAAAGAAAACAAACAATGCCAACATAGTGAGTGAGAAGTTAAAGGAGGCGGTTTGTGACAGCATTCATGCTGCAGGCGATGCTGATGTCTTGATAGTTCAGTCTGCGGTTTCTGTAGCTGCTACCAGAGACACCATCGTCATCGCAAATGACACAGACATTTTAATTTTATTCTGCCACCAAGGAAAAAAATGCAAAACTGCAAACCAGAGCCGACATTAGGGATCACGCAAGGCAAGGTTTGGGACATCCAGGCTACTTGTTTTGTGCTCGGGTCAAACCTCTGCAGAAATCTTCCAGTTGTATTTCTACACACGTTGCTGGGGTACGATGCCAGGTCACGCTTGTTTGGTATTGGAAAGGCCGTCGGTCTTAAGAACAGATCACAGTTGTATCAGCATGCCAAAGTACTTAACTTATAATGCCAATTCGTCGGACAGAAGACGTTATGAAAGCAGAACGCGCATTAGTGGAGGTATGACGGCAAGGTGAGCGACAGTTTGGAGGCCTTGCGATATAGACGATTTTGCAAAAAGACAGCTAAAAGTACAACCGCAGTTGATGTAAAGTCCTTGCCTCCGAAGTCGTCTGCAGTGATCGCGAAATATCATTCCCTTCGCGTGTACTGCATGGTGCAACATTGGACTGGAAATCCAGAGGTTCATCGTGTGACTGGCGATATAAAGAAACAGATGGTACTGTAATGCCCGTAATGACCGACAAACCACCTGCTCCGAAAAAACTTTCCTCCGAGTTGTCAGATGTAACTGGAAGGTTGACTGTAACACGGCTTGATGTAGTTGCAGAAAGCATGGACATAACTGTTCACCTGCCTGTGGCGAGTGCCGTGGAAGTGCTTGTTTCAATTCACCAGTTCTGACAGATCCAGATAGCGATACAGAGGACGTCGGAAACGCAGTCGATACCTTATGACTTCACGTTACTGTTAAGAAGGTAGCGAAAGCCGGATCAGGTGATGCTATATGTTTCAGAGACGTTAATATAAGGGATAGTAGCCCAGATACTGAACAGCAAGGGTTGAGAAATTACTATGTGAACACTTTTTTGTTGAATATTTGTTGTAAAACGGTCCATGATAGAACTTAGATGTATTTTTTACTTAAGATTCCTTTGTTTTTACATGTTGAGTGTAACTAAAAGTGGAAAATGTCTGGATGGAACAGTTTACAATGGCTAATTAGCATAAAAATATGGCGGTCGTCAACTCTTGGATTTTTTACGTATTTCCCACGAGTTGATTTTTGTTGACTTTCAGTATGTTAACATGCATACCTCAAAAGCAAACAATATAAAAAGAAAAATTCTGTTCCAAGCATTTTGACCTCCTGGCATAACTTTATTGGGCTAGTTGCATAAAACGTCTACTTAAGTGCAAACTTAGGTAGGACACTTACGAGTCCGTTAAGGGTACACTTACGGGTGTTGCATGGAACATACTTAGCACACTCTTAAGTATTTGCCTTACGGGGTAACTTACGGGTTTACTTAAGGTCACACTTAATTTTGTTGTGGTCATTTTATTAATGACTCCGACTCTGTTTTTTCAAAAGAAAGTTTTTTCATCATTTTATTTTGAAAAACTTAATCAAAGAGTTTCCTTTTTTCACTAATTCCTGACTTGGTATTGAGCTACTCATTATTGATCTAGTCATATGTTTTTCGCTACCTGACTAAAAAGTTTCAGAAGAGACTCGAAGGACAAGACCCATAATTTACGAGCTTGTAAATAGGGTGTGTATAGGGCTAGAGTATGGCACAACACGAAACCACGCCCTTACAGCTGCACAGCAATTGACGATAGCGCTTCGCTGCTTAGGACACAATAAACGTAAATAAAAGACACAACTCTCAGGTCTCACTCAGTGCGACCAAAAGACGCCCCTGAGCTAACTAAACAAGTCAGTGTTGTCTGTGAGATTCCACGTGAATGCGGAAAAGTATATATTGGGGAAACAGGGAGAGCGATGCAAAAAAGGATAAAAGAACACGACAGAGATATACGGTTTGCTCGTTTGCAAAACTCCGAAGTTTAAGAACACGCTAATGAAACGGAAATCAAGTTTATTGATCGTGACCCTCATTGGTAAACACGTTTAGTGCAAAAGAGCTACAACAAGGCTTACAAATCGGTATTCTAAAAAAGATGGGCGTTCCGCTTGAAGTTGAAAATGATGATGCAGACGCCACTGGTGACAACGATACCGATGGCATGTACCAAGACGGCAATGAAACTGAAGGGGTCGACAAAAACGTGTCGAAATTTGAGGGTTAAGTTTTTCAACGATTTTGTAATTCGATTAAGGGGATGTATCTTTGTGGATTTGAGAAAAGTATACATTTGAGTTTGAGTAAACAAGTGAGTGGAACTCATCAAACCCGCTGAATTCTGCTTAATTATAGTATGAACTGTGTTTTTACTTTAATATCCATTTGACATGTTCAGTGGCGGATCCCCCCCCCTATCAGACCTGACGCTTGTTTGAGACTGAGATTCTTACATCGACGGGATCGTATATCACTTTTTGACTGGCTGGTTTTTTAATGAAAACGCGTATTTGTTTTGCTACTAAACTAAATTCCAGGGATATTCAAGAATTAATCCCCCCCCCAAAAAAAAAAAGTTCAACAGTCCTATCTGAACCAAAGTTTGGACCCCCCCAATCAAAAATTCCTGGATCCGCCCTTGATGTTTGGTTTCCTTTAAGGACAAGATTAAAACGTGGGCATTGGATCATAAAGGGCATTATAAGTACTTAAACAAGAAAATACCTTTTCCTTTCACCTGTCAGAAAAAGTTTGCGTTAACTTCAGTAAAAATACGGGACCTATATAGGTCCCTTAAACTTACGGGCTGTTTTTGACGTAAAAAACGTTTTATGCAACACCCGCAATTTCTGTTGCATAAACGACACTTAGGTGCACACTTACGAAAATCGTAAGTGCAGCCACTTACGTGCACTCCGTAAGTGAAACACTTAAGTGATTTACTGCAACTCACGTAAGTTATGAGTACACCTATGTGTACCCGTAAGTATTACGGGCGTTTTATGCAACCGCGCCCAGGGCCTCCTGAAAAGGAGGAAGAGGGTTGCGTTGTTGTGGTTGTTCCCAGGGGGCCTGGGAATTAAGACCCCAGGGAGTGGATGGGGACCTCTCTATAGCAAAAAAAAAAAAAAAAACTTGGAACTTGGGGCCTCCTGAAGGCCAACCAACTAACCTGTGTTACCCTGCATCAGAGTCCTATTGGAAACTCGGGCAATTCATCTCCTACCCCTTTTTTGCCCATTGAACTTGTTGTTGTCTTGTTTGATTTCATGGGTTGGGAGCACTGATAAAAATTTGAACTTCATTCGGGATACTATTCTAGCTCGCCTGCACACTCCCCTTATGACATGCTAGTATCATCTGCCGGCTTCCGTGACGCCACCGAAAGGAAGCGAGCGCGGAAGCTAAGCTAATTTTTAGTCACGGCACTCCCCACCCACGTGGACTAAATACAAATTTCGGCTTTGTTTAAACTGTACGCTTTATATTTTTGCTTGCACGTTTAAAAATGCTACCATTTTAAATTTAACTTTAAATTTAAATGTATTGCACGTATGCCGTAGTTCCTATAAATAAACTAATATAAAGAGGCAGAAGCCTCGAAACGTCTTTGCATTTTAAGAGTTTTATCAAATGCTTAAAATAATTAATTTTTTCATCAACCAACTTAGGAGCCTCAATAGTTTATTTATTGAGTACACAAAGATTCAGAGTAATGCGACAACTTCTTTTCGACTTGTCTCGAATTAACGGAAGTAACAAGAACTGTTATTACATAAGGGAAACAACTTCTTCTCTTTACTTAACCCGTTAAACATCATCTAACAACTAGTGCGTAACAGTCAAAACTAAGCAGAATAAATAAATGGAATTAGTGCGTAAGACTTTCTGAAAGTTTAGCACGGGTTACTGAAGTAAAACAACTCTACTATCAGCATTCCTTATCCGAATGTAACGTCACAAGCTGAACCTTAGTTATTACACAAAAGTTATTACACTCCGGCTTAGGACCTTTATTACATTTAGGACCAAAAGTTATTACACTTAGGACCTTTATTACATTTAGGACCGAACTTTATTACACTTGGGACTTTTATTACATTTAGGGACATTTATTACATTTGAGGCCTCAACAACCTTTGCCTACGTTTCCCTTCGTTTACCTACGTTAACCTACGTTTACCTAGGTTTGACTACGTTTAACTACGTTTGACTACGTTTATCTACGTTTGCCTACGTTTGAATACGTTTACCTACGTTTGACTCCATTTGCCTACCATTGACTACGTTTACCTGCGTTTGACTACGTTTACCTACCTTTGCGTACGTTTGACTACGTTTGACTACGTTTACCTACGTTTCCTACCTTTACTTGCGTTTGGCTACGTTTACCTACGTTTGCCTGCGTTTGACTACGTCTGACTACGTTTACCTACGTTTACCTGCGTTTGACTACGTTTTCCTGCGTTTACCTACGTTTGCCTTCGTTTACCTACGTTTACCTACGTTTGACTACGTTTACCTACGTTTGACTACGTTTACCTACCTTTGCCTACGTTTGACTACGTTTGCCTCCGTTTACCTGCGTTTGACTACGTCTACCTACGTTTGACTACGTTTACCTACGTTTGCCTACGTTTACCTACGTTTGACTACGTTTACCAACGCTTGACTACGTTTACCTACCTTTGACTACGTTTTCCTACCTTTGCCTACGTTTGACTACGTTTCCCTCCGTTTAACTACGTTTGACTACGTTTATCTACGTTTGCCTATGTTTACCTACGTTTGACTACGTTTGCCTACGTTTTCCTACCTTTCCCTACGTCTACCTAAGTTTGCCTACGTTTCCCTTCGTTTACCTACGTTAACCTACGTTTACTAACGTTTGACTACGTTTACCTACGTCTGCCTACGTTTACCTACGTTTGCTTACGTTTCCCTTCGTTCACCTACGTTAACCTACGTTTACCTACGTTTGACTACGTTTACCTACGTTTGCCTACGTTTGACTACGTTTAACTACGTTTGACTACGTTTAACTACGTTAACCTACGTTTACCTACGTTTGACTCCGTTTGCCTACGTTTGACTACGTTTACCTACGTTTGCCTACGTTTGACTACGTTTAACTACGTTTGCCTACGTTTACCTACGTTTACCTACGTTTGCCTACGTTTACCTGCGTTTGACTACGTTTGCCTACGTTTGACTACGTTTACCTACGTTTGACTCCGTTTGCCTACGTTTGACTACGTTTACCTACGTTTGCCTACGTTTGACTACGTTTACCTACGTTTACCTACGTTTGACTACGTTTAACTACGTTTGCCTACGTTTACCTGCGTTTGACTACGTTTGAATACGTTTACCTACGTTTGACTCCGTTTGCCTACGTTTGACTACGTTTACCTACGTTTGCCTACGTTTGACTACGTTTACCTACGCTTGACTACTTTCACCTACCTTTCACTACGTTAACCTACCTTTGCTTACCTTTGAGTACGTTTGCCTCCGTTTTCCTACGTTTGACTACGTTTGCGTACGTTTCACTACGTTTACCTACGTTTGCCTACGTTTTCCTACGTTTGACTCCGTTTGCCTACATTTGCCTACGTTTACCTACCTTTGCCTACCTTTGACTGCGTTTGCCTACGTTTGCCTACATTTGACTACGTTTACCTACCTTTGCCTACCTTTGACTACGTTTACCTACGTTTGACTACGTTTACCTACGTTTTCCTACGTTTACCTACGTTTTCATGCGTTTGCCTACGTTTGACTACGTCTCTCCTAAATCTCAGTTTGACCAAACACAAAACACACACAACCCTTGGGTGTGGCTCGCTTCAAGCCAAGCGTTCGGTTTAATTCTAAAGAATACAGAATATAAAAGTGCAAACGAAAAAACGTAAACTCTCAAAAAAAGCTAGTTATAGACAGTATGTAACAAAATACTCAAACACGATCAAACTGAAATGGGGTTGTGGAACAACAGCTGGGTGAAAAACCTCCCCGTACGTCCACTTGCTCCTAGGAGGAAAACCCCAGGCCAGCTGTACCCCATATTCAACGGTCCCCCGGGCAAGACCAACTAACGAGATAGACGATTACATAGAACGAAAAAGAAACAACTAAACACCTAAGGCCTTAGAAACTGACAAGCGAGAAGACAAAGAGTCTTTAACATAGCCATCCTTAGCGGAATCACTAGACCAGCGGCCATGACGCTTAAAGAGGCGGTCTGGAATACCAGCATTAGCGGCAGCAGTAGCCCCGCCACTCCTGAGGCTGTGAGTACCAATGGCAGAAATGTCTGGCACAATGTCTTTAAACGCTTCTAAGACTAATTCCCTTAATCTAGTATAACTTAAACCTTTCGACCTAGGTTTATAACCAAACTTGGTTTTTGACAACTGACAAAAAAGAGGGCTGTCATCGGAAAGCTTCGCCCTGTCTAAATAACGTCTCATCAATGCTACAGGACAAGTAACTTTACCAGATGAAGCTACAACAACCCAAGCTCCATCCCTGTACTGATCGGTCTTACTAGATTCAATAAATAATTGCAACATGTCTCCCTTGATCTCAACATCAGATCGAACTAACTTAGCAAGCTTATCAAAACGAAGAAATGCAGCAAAGGCTAGCAAACAAATTACAACAGAACGAATGTTATATAAAGAGGCCATCGCATCGGTCTTGCGGGTAACTAATTGTTCCAGCTGAGAGACAGTGATTGGCGTCTTCTTGGCAGTGCGGTGAGCCAACAAACGCTGCGCACCAGCAAGAATACTCTTCACCAACGGATGCTCCGTAGGAGACGGCTCGCCACCCAACTGATGAATCCAAGCAATGCTATGAACCGCTGACTCCAGGGGGGACGCTGTCCGGTGGTTGAATACTTAGAAGAAGTACTAGGAGCTCTGCCAGCCAAAGCCACGTCTGGGAGGGAATTTGCAAGAGAAGATAAAACATCATCATCCTGGGGAACAGCTGCCTGAAGGTCCGTCCACATAGAAGAGTTGAAAACATCTGCAAAATAAGAGAAGAAAAAGAAAGACACACACAAGAGAATGACCAAACTAAACCAAAAACAAAAACAAAAACAAAAAATACCCGAACGCTGAGTTAGCGAGACCGAGATGAAAAACCTATTCATCAGACCCAAATATAAATACTCTGGCTAATTACCCACATACCAGCGCACATGCCTAAGCAAACATAAGATACCGACGAGAGCATATTTTCCTGCTAATTCCACAGTCAAACGCAGGAAAATACTACTCTCCTCTAAATCTCAGTTTGACCAAACACAAAACACACACAACCCTTGGGTGTGGCTCGCTTCAAGCCAAGCGCTGTCCAATCCGAGAGAACGAGAACGGGTAAACAATAGGGAAAACAAAAGCACCCACTAACTAAAACTAAACGAAGCCACCCACTGGCTACGAGGAAGCCACCCACTGGCAGAAAAGGAAAAAGGAAAAGCCACCCACTGGCTACGCACAAGCCACCCACTGGCTATAAAAGATGCAACAAAAGTTGCGTAAGCCACCCACTGGCTACCAAGAGGCCACCCACTGGCCTCAGACATCCGATCGAAGCAAAGAAACGCTAAAATGCTAAAATGCACCTGCTAAAAGGCAACAGCCCCCCCCCCCCCCCCCCCCGAAAAAAAATAATAATAAAAAAGAGCAACTTACCAAACTGACGCACACGAACAACGAGAACACCAACCTCGATCGCTAGCGCAAAACCCGGCATTAAAAAATCGCGCAGATCTGAAATTAATACGAATAGCCAAAACCCTAAAGTTAAGATCCTCTCTGCCAAACACACCAGAGCTGTGGCGACCAATGCAAAAAGTCGTCTTCAAAGGGGGGAGGTCCACCCAATCTTCGACAAAATGCGCTAGATGAAGGCCGTCCGAAGTGAGAAGTGGCCAGAACGGAGCAGAACGCCACAACGGGACGACCAAAGAACCTCGCGCGCAGCAAGACCTCATGTGTTTCAGCACCCTCGGAACAAGGTGAGGTGGCGGACAAAGCCAGTTGTTATCGAAGCTCCACGACCTGGTAAAAGTGTCCATAGCTTCGCAGTGAGGGTTCCAAAACCTAGAATCAAATCTAGGCAACAAATGGTTATGCTCATCAGCAAAACGATCAACAGAATGAGGTCCCCATTTCAAGTCTAAAAAACGAAAAATGCGAGGACTAACAAACCAATCATCAATGTCAACAATACGACTTAAATAATCCGCCTGCTCATTACTGGATCTAGGCACCCATTCAGGCTCGATAGAGATCCCATTAAGAACGCAAATCTCGAAAATGCGCTTAGCTCCACTTGCAAACTAGACTTCCTGCTACCGACGTCAATAATACGCGCAACATTCTGGTTGTCCGTGTGCCACCTGACACATAACCCCGCAAGCTTGGGCGCAAAAGAATGCAAAACTTTCCTAACGGCCACAATCTCGCGCATCGTAGAACTTTCCTTTGCTAAATCGGCCGACCAAACACCTTGAGCGGCCACCTGGGGCCCAAGTTCAACAATATAACCACCATATCCGGTGTCACTCGCATCGGAATATGCGACTCTGACTGCACTGGATTTAAACCAAATACGACGGCCATTGAGATGATCCAAATTAGACTGCCAAAAAACTAGTTCCTCCACGACCGAGTGCTCCAGAGAAAAAGTTGAAAACCAGGAACTCTGAGCTGAAATCTGAGCGTACATAGAGCGGGACATTAAACGCACAATGTTCCCAATGGCCAAAAACATAGAATTCAACTGACCGGCAATGCTAGCTAGATCCTTAGCGTTTACAAAACGTTGCGCGAGAATATGCGAAATGCTTTCCTTAAGTTTCGTTAACTTTGGAAGAGGAACGGAGATGATATTAAGACTGAAATCTAGATGGAATCCAAGCCAGGTACCGACTTGCGATGGCTCCCAAACGGATTTTTGAAGATTCACAAAAAAAACCGGCGGAGTCCAAATCAGAGTGGCATAAACGACTAAGCTCCTGGCAACCAGTAAACTCGGGGCTCCCGCCAATACCGTCATCCAGGAATGTGACAATGCGGCGCCCAAGACCACGCCAATAATTAACGAGCGAACGCACTAACTTAGTGAAAATGTACGGAGCAGAAGACAAGCCAAAAGGCAAAACATTGAAAACAAAGTATTTGATAACAGAACCAAAACACCAAGAAAAACCTAGATATTGGCGATGGTCAGGAAAAATTTCAACGTGATGATAACCAGATTTCAGATCAAAGGTAAAGAAAAAATAACCCGACTGGAACAAATCAAACACAGTGCGAATATCTTCGTACCGAACGGACTGCTTCCAAACAAATCTGTTTAAATACGAAAGATCTAAAATAAGCCTGCATTTCCCACTGGACTGCTGAACCACGTGCAACGGGTTAATAAAAGTGGGCGGATAATCAACTTCAGAAACACAACCACGCTCAATTAACTCTGAAATGGCTTCATCAACAAAATCTCTAAACTTGAAAGCCGAAGATCTATTAGGAATAACAAAATTCTCAGGCAAATCAATGAAAGGAATTCTGTAGCCTTCAACAATCGTGTTAATGATAAAGTCGGAAGCGCGAATGGAATTCGACCAAAATTCAACGTGTTTCTTGAGGGAACCAACCTTAAACAAACCAGGCTCTGAAGATTTTTCAAAATCAAAAGCATCACTTGGTTGACTTATCTGATCTTGTTGAAGGAGTGATATTGGGGCAGTTGTTCCTCCAATGACCTTCTGATCCACAAGCGAAGCAAGTTCCTCTCCTGAACTGAGTTCTGGGCAGAAAGGCGGCTTGACGAAACTGAAAGGGCCGACGAAAGGACTTGAAAGCGTCGTCGGTTCCGCGGCGTGAATCAGAAACAAAAGAAAGAGAAGCATGATTAGACTTGTAATTTCTAGATCCTGATTTAGCACGCGATTTCTCTCTTTTAGATTCAAGAGCCTTCTTCGCTGACTTTTCAGCTTTAGAAATTCGCAGTTCATCATCAGGAGTATCCGCTAAGTCATCCGTCACATAGGCCGAAACCGTGGCCCAACCACACTCCGATCGATCGGCAAGCTTAATTAATTTTTGACGATCAGTCAAAAGCTTCTTACCTTCTTGAAGCTCTTTCTTCACCTTGTCCAACTTCTTCTTATCAACAGCAGCGATAGCTGAATCAATCTTGGCTTCAACAGATTCGTTAAATTTGAACTGCTTCTCGTTACCAACTTTCTTCCACTTGATGGAATGATCTTCTTTGAACTTCTTTACCACAGAACGTACACAATCTTCCTGGTCTTCAGAAATGGATCGATCTCTTGAGGTCTTGTAACTTCGAATCAACGCGCTCCAAAATCGCTTCTTGAGATTTCGCTAGCAACTCGACGAATTCGTCCTTGTTCATTTTGAAAATACCCGAACGCTGAGTTAGCGAGACCGAGATGAAAAACCTATTCAGCAGACCCAAATATAAATACTCTGGCTAATTACCCACATACCAGCACACATGCCTAAGCAAATATAAGATACCGACGAGAGCATATTTTCCTGCTAATTCCACAGTCAAACGCAGGAAAATACTATTACCTACGTTTGCCTCCGTTTGCCTACGTTTGACTACGTTTACCTATGTTTCATTACGTTTCCCTACGTGTGCCTACGTTTACCTACGTTTGACTACGTTTGCCTACGTTTGCTACGTTTACCTACGTTTGCCTACGTTTACCTACATTTGCCTACGTTTAACTACGTTTAACTACGTTTGACTACGTTTATCTACGTTTGCCTACGTTTGAATACGTTTACCTACGTTTGACTCCGTTTGCCTACCTTTGACTACGTTTACCTACGTTTACCTGCGTTTGACTACGTTTGATTACGTTTACCTACGTTTGACTACGTTTACCTACGTTTGACTACGTCTACCTACGTTTACCTACGTTTAGCTACGTTTCCCTACGTTTACCTGCGTTTGACTACGTTTGATTACGTTTACCTACGTTTTTGACTACGTCTACCTACGTTTGACTACGTTTACGTACGTTTGCCTACGTTTAAGTACGCTTGACTATGTTTGCCTACGTTTGACTACGTTTAGCTATGTTTGACTACGTTTGACTACGTTGACCTTCGTTTGACTCCGTTTGCCTACCTTTGACTACGTTTACCTACGTTTGCCTACGTTTACCTGCGTTTGCCTATGTTTACCTGCGTTTGACTACGTTTGAATACGTTTACCTACATTTGACTACGTTTATCTACGTTTACCTACGTTTGACTAAGTTTACCTACGTTTGCCTACGTTTACCTACATTTGACTACGTTTATCTACGTTTGCCTGCGTCTGACTACGTTTACCTACGTTTTCCTACGTTTACCTACGTTTGCCTATGTTTCCCTTCGTTTAACTACGTTTACCTACGTTTGACTACGTTTAAATACGTTTCACTACGTTTATCTACGTTTGCCTACGTTTGAATACGTTTACCTACGTTTGACTTTGTTTGCCTACCTTTGACTACGTTTACCTACGTTTGCCACGTTTACCTGCGTTTGACTACGTTTGAATACGTTTACCTACGTTTGACTACGCGTATCTACGTTTACCTACGTTTCACTAGGTTTACCTACGTTTGACTACGTTTACCTGCGTTTGCCTACGTTTACCTACGTTTGACTACGTTTAGCTACGTTTGACTACGTTTATCTACGTTTACCTTTAACCTACTAGTCCATGAACCAGACCCCAAAAACTGGGCGATCGGTATCATCCGGGGGGATTAAAGTTCTTTGTGTTTTTTGAGAAGCACTATTAATATAGAGTTAGAAAATGCCTGATAGCAAGCAATTTGAGGTAGTTTCTGTGAATTGTGTAGGTTTTTCTGCCCCACCCCTTCGTCTATATGATCTTGTTAAAATTGGCTTACTCTATTGGAGACCAAACTGTTCAAATTAAACTGCGCAGGAACATAGGTTATTTAGTGCATGGCTACCAGGTCAATTGCTTGTTCCAAAACATGTAATATAAATCACGTGGGAAGTCACGTGATAGCCTCGTGTTTGCGTTTGTTTGGGATGTACACCAAAATAGAGAAGTGAAGTGGCGTCTTAATACACATAATTACGTTTTCTTTGTGTTGATTTTTTTTTATTATTGATCAGTATTGATATTCTTGATATCCTTGAAGTGGTTGATGCAGTAGACTCGTGTGTATTTCGGGCTTCCCTTCCAATTATACCCAGTTATGTTTGTAGTTATTACCTAGCGTTAGATGTAAGAATTACTACTAATTAGTCTTATTGCTAATTCGAGTGTTAATTCTAATTTGTAACCAATGCAAGTTTGGAGTAGAAATGTAAATTGGAACATTTGCGATCAGGCTGAGGAACTCACGCGCGTGGAACTTCGAGTTAATTTTCCTTCTCATTCGCAGGTTCATTTTCAGCGTTGTTGTATAAAACAAATCCGCCACATTTTTCCATGGTCTTCATGGTTTTAGACCATATAAATACCATAAAATGCCCAAAGCCTTGCAGTGAAATGGTATGTGGTTCTACCTGTATTAGGTCATGAAGACATGGTAGAACTCACTGAGAAGCTATGGCGTTATAGTGGAGATTGCCATCGTTTGGGTGCGAAAGTGTGGATGTAGCTAAGGGCGTGGCCCTCGGTCTTTTGCTTGCGTTTTAAGAGGGAAACAGAACTATCACTTCGTGTCATACGATCGATGATTCCAGGCGTGCACAGCAAGAATAACAACGCTAGGAACCTTGCTCTTTACTATGCGCAGGTGAGAGACGCGGTACACTCAAGCAGAACATGAATTATAACAAACAGACCTCCAGCGATCTTGTATCAAAATTATCAACAACCATTTCTGCGATGGCAGTTGAGCTGACCAAAAACTGTTTCAATTCCTTCTCTGCAAACCAGGATCTCGTTAGGATCTCAAAGAACTTCGCACAAAAGCCTGATAAGAGTATATGATATTGGTGAGAAATACTACAAAGCATTCAAAGAGGAAGGCATGGAGAAGTAAAGTCCCACAAGTTAAGAAAACATGGCTACTTTTGCAACTTTGCTAGGGAATAAATGTGCAAATGGCCGCTGAAGTTGAACGAGTCCCCAGTAGCTCTGCTTCGGAATTGACGGAGCTCGTGTCTTTTAGAGGTGTTAAGATGCACAGGGCAAGATACATATATAGTATTTGGCACGTACCAAGGAATGGATTTTTATTGTTGTAAAGCGCTTAGAACAGCAATGTATAAGCGCTATTTAAATATTATTTATTATATTATTAAAGGATGACAATAAAGAATGAAGAGAGACATCTACAAGCGAGCTAAACGGCATCAGTTGCGTGGCATCAGCAAAACTCAGAACAATCGACAACAATAAAGAACGTGTCATCAGTTGTATTGTCCGGCTGAATGGAAGATGGAAAGGCAGAAGCTAGACAACAAAGAGCCAGTAAAGAGGTAATTGACTTCAATGTAAGAAAATGACAGATGGTCCTTTATTTCTGCATGCATTTCACATAGGCAAATACGGGCATAGCACCTTCACGATCTGAAGACACGGATGTCCTCACTATATCTCAGTTGCATTTGTCGACTATATTGCGACATCGCTGTTCATTAAATGTGAAACGTACCCGAAACCACACAAGGTTCGTTGGACTCAACAGTCAGAGTTGCTAACGTTTTTAGTCGGGACGCCTGCAAGGCTGTGTTAAAATGCGCACATAAATTGTCTGTGCCTTCCCCAGGATAGTGAAGGTTCAGCGACAAGTGAAGAAGAGTGTCATGAAATCTTCACCAGGCTTGGTAGGAAGTGGGAACTCTCACTAGAGTTCATGAAAGGGTTTAAAGTTTTGACCCGCAATTTCTGGGCTCTAAAACCACCACAACAACAGTCAGTGATCTGAAATAGCAACTACTGTGTTCTAAAAAGGGAGATCCGACCATTGGACTACAATATGGAGGCCGCGTGGACCTCGATCTGTCAAGTATCGACAATAGAAAATTTATGATCTGCTCTATGCGTTCGCTCAGCTAACGGCATAAGGTGCACAGAAATGAGTAGACTGCCCAACTGTGAAAACCAGCCATTTAATGTAAAGGACGAAGTCGACAGCTTAGCGGATTGGAGTAGTTGTATAGTTATGTTACCTGTTACCTATCTTCTTTGTGCCTCGTGGCACATAAGGCCTCCACAGAATGCCTCCAATTTTCTCTGTTGGCTGCAGCAGCCCTTGCCTCATCCCATGTACGCCATCCCGCACTGTTCCTCTCTTTCTCGACTGTTCTACGCCAGGTGGTCTTAGGCCTTCCTCTCCTCCTTTTTCCTTCAGGTGTCCATGATAGGGCTATGTTGGTATGGCTGTTTCTGTTTCGTCGCAGGATATGCCCTATCATCTTCCATCTTCTCTTCTTAACTTCTTCACTAAGCAACCTCGTCTCTGCCTTCTCAAGGAGCTCCCTAGTGGTAACGTGATCTTGCCAGTTTATTTTGAGAATCCTCCTGAGGCATTTGTTGTGAAACACATCTATTCGTTGGTCATCTCCCATGTTCATCTTCCATGTCTCTCACATCCATACAGTAGCACTGGTACAACTATGGTTTTAAACAGTCTAAGCTTGGTCCTCTTCGTGATGCTCTTTGAGTTCCATATTCTTTTGAGTCTGGCAAATGTGCCTCTTGCCTTGGATAGCCTGTTTTTCAGATCTTTCATTCCTCCTCCCTCTTTACAAATGACTACGTTTTGCTACGTTTGACTACGTTTGCCTACGTTAACCTATGTTTGTTTCATATTAAGTATTAAGTATTCATTGCCAGATTTCCACATTTCCAGATTTCCACGCTTCCAGAGATAGACAGTTGTTTCATTTTAAGTATTAAGTATTCATTGCCAGATTTCCACATTTCCGCGCTTCCAGATACGGAATGAGTGAGGTCCGTTACCAAATTATTATCTTATTTTACATACATTATCTCTGCTCTGCCTAAATTTTGACTAATTTTGCTTTTGACTCATTCCATTCTGATGACGCGTTCTGTGCTCTTCTACCCCAAGTAAAAGCCCAAGTTACCAAGACTGAACTGTTTACATTCAAAGGAATTCATGTATTAACAATGTACATTTAGGAAACGTTTACATTAAAAGCTCAATGAGTTTATGCTGCTGTTAGTAGTTCTACATTGTTGCGGCTGAAACTTCCCGCTTTTGCAATGTACCAGACCGCCCTTTTGGTGTTTCCGTTTATCTTGGTACAAAGAAACTTTTCTAACGAACATTTGTTCGGTGAAACGTAATAAACAGCAAACTTCTACAAATCATATAAATATATTTTCATACTGCTATCACGCGCGCTTTCTACCCTCTTTCTGCAAGATTCATGATCACTTTCGTATGTTTGGAGTTGTTTGCAAAAAGCCAACTTGTTTTGTTTCAAACAAAAAAAAATGTTTCGGCTATCTGCTTGTGTGACATACTGGGCCGAAGGGTTTTGGTCGTTTTGCTGCGACGCGCTTCATGAACTGTTCCGACTCCGCGTCGAAGTAAGGTAGAGAGAACATTTTTGTAAAGTTTATTCAATAAATTTTTTGGTGAAATGGGGAAAAGGATAAAACCTAGAAATGATTGTAAGTAGAAAACCCGGATAGGCCGTATTTTTTTTTAAAATAATCAAAAATTCTATTCTGCTTCCAGACGCGCAGTCTAGCCATGTCTGTTCGATTATTTTTCTCTTTTCAGTATTTATCGTTTATTGCCCCCGCAGGGTTTTGGCCCAGAGGCCAAAACCCGTGGAGGCATCATTGTAGTCCGCGCGTATATAGACTATATATATATACTAGTTGTACCTATCGGTAAGTGCCAACGAGCGAAATATTCATGTTTGTTCGTAAGAACGGATACCGAATGGTTTTCGATAGAACAGTTATAATTCGAAATGACCAAAATATGGTAAATCGCAGTTTAGGTAATACGAGAAGAAAGTGCTCTTTCTCTGATGTTCAAATTAAATGACACGGGTCTGACAGATTGATAACTCTTGACAAGTCTTGTAATTTTTGCAACGTTAAAAATGTCCCAAAATGTGGGCAATAAATGAGGTTTGGATCGCTGTTTTTTATTGCAACACGCGATGGTTAAAATGTTTCCAAGCACAAAAGGGATAGTTGCATTTCAAGAACTTCACATATATAGAATCCCAAAAACAAAACTTCTAATTAGGGTGCGTTTCTTTGGGAAAATCCAAAATTAGATCATTGATCTCAGATCACACGGATACTTTGCTCCCAAAGAAACGAAGAATCCGAAAATGGATTTTTGCCATGACAACGGCGTAAACACATTTTGCACAGAACATGAAAATTTCAGGACAAATTTATTATCCGTCGAATTTATTTATTTATTTATTTATTAAGGTTTCCCAAACAACAAACATTTACAACTAAAAAGATAAGATATATAAGAAAAATAAATAATGTATCCTAGCTAAATTCATTTCAGCATACAAAATCTTTCACAAAAATCACACGACGAAATTGTTCTTCTTTAGCCTGGAGCACAATGTTGCACGAAACGCATCTGAGAGCGAAGAATGTTTGCAAAATGATCACTGCCAACTTCACTCGTGACAATTTCAAAAGGATACAACTTCCGTAGGCACACGGTGGCTGTTCTGGAAAACCTGCATCCAATTTAAAATGACACTTCATACTGATCAAGCTACCTTTCCTTTTATCGTGAATTATTTTTGTATTTTGATCGAAATAAGCGCCTGAAAACTTACCGTATGACCGTGTTTACAAGAGCGAACCTGTATTTTCACAGCAAAGACCGCTGGGCCAATGTACTTTTTTCGAATCCTTTCCCAAAGAAACGCACGGATCATGAATCCTAAAAATCCGGATTTAGATATGATCTGATGTATCCACTCGGAGTGTGGATTCTTCAGATCATTGATCCGGGATTAATCCATTTTCGGATATAGGTAAAGAGACGCAAAATCTGTTTTTGGATACAAGAATCCGGATTTGGATTTTCCCAAAGAAACGCACCCTAAGATTCTGTAGACGCTTTTCAGTAATCAACCCAATCAAGCAATGACGGCTCAGATTTCAGTCTTGCATTGCAAATTGTCATTCGATGTCATGTTTACGCAAAACTCAATTCCCAAGCGAAAAAATGAATAGAAAACAAAACCAAAACGGACACTGAAGGAATATGTGGAGACAGAATTTTAATATATTCAAGTAAACATTACATTTGCCGTTAGCAGAAAAAAACTTTCAATAATTTTAGCGAGTGTCGCTTGGTATTGATTTTATTCCTTTGAGCGAAAATATAAACGTTATTTGATTTGGGATGAAATCATCGGTTAAACAATTGCTATAAACAAAGGCAACACTTAAAGGTAGCATTTACCCGACCGTGGCATTCTCGTAAGTCAAGAAAACTCCATTTGAAGTCAGTAGTCCGCTTTTGATTTTCCTGTCTCTCTTGAGAAATCAAAGGACTCCAAAGTCGAAAGATTATTTCATCGCTTTGAAGACCTTGATGTTCATTTTTTCGGCGGTCGAGTATTCTGTAGGGTATTCTCTTTCCATTTAGAGTTCCATAAAGGTGTATTTATCGTGAAAGGAGTGAATGAGCACATTGAAAGTTTTAACAGCGAGCCGTGTGGACGCCATTTTGGTCATTTGCTCTTTAGCAAGGAGAGAGAGACTGGGGACCAGTTTGAAAGAACAATACAAAAATACAACAATACAACCCAAATAGTCCATGGGCCCGAGCAGATTTTCTTACCATTCAAAGGGACAAATTGTGAATGGTATCAGATTAAAGTTCATCTGAAGAAGTTTCAAAATTGAGCTGATAGCAATCACGAAAGAGTAGCTTAGTAGGATTTTTTAAGGGTATAAAATTCTCCTTCTGCATGAAAACGAGGCTAAAATTGAGATAGAATTTACAACTCCTATTATGGTCTATTTTTGTTCAATTTCATCTTGCAGTATTGGAAACACGATTATTAACTAGTTTACTCAATAAAATAGTAAAAGTTTGAGTTAATCACTAAAACAGAACAAAATACTGTTTGAAGGTCCTGAATTGCATTCTGGGAAAATCCAAGATGGCGGCCGTACTAAGGTGTACGGTTATTTTGGTCTTAATTTATCGAGCTAAATCCCCAGTAAAGGACAAATAAATCTCAAAAAAAGATTAAGATTGTATTAAAAACTTTAGAAAACTATTTTTGGCAATTTTGAAGGAATCTAAAAGAGAATTATTTCTATAATTAACTTACAATATCAGTCCAGAAATATTTTCTCGAGGCGTGAAAGGGTATCAATATTGTTCTGATTTTTGAAATAAACATTTGTTTCGCAGACGTTATTTAGCTCGGTACTGGTTTCCCGATGTTTGTGCACTGCTGCCTTTTTTCGGAAAAGCTAACAACTATGTTGGAAAACACAGTTTGTTCCCTACAGTCATACGCAAATAATTCAAAAAAGTTTGCGCGCGCCAAGATGCCCGCCAAGATGACACGTGCACGTGTTGAACAGAAAGATGACAGAAAAAAGGAATCGTGGTTGTTGCGAAGAGAAGCAAGTGATCTAAATTAAAAGATATTGCAGTGCGCTGTCGGGAAATACTTCATTACTAAACCTGATTGCACCATGGAACAAGGACGTCTTGAATTGAATGGGCTGAGGGATTCATTATCATCGAAATGTTGCATCAGATTTACATGGAGTCTCTGTTGTGGTATCGCACCTCGAGGCGATGTTTCCTAAAGGATTCAGTCAACATGTATCTTGCATTACTTGTGAAAACTTCTTTGGGGCATTTACGGCAGAAGATGTAATATATAGATTATATTTCCTGTAATCAAGTTTGAGATTGGTTAAATGCGAGGACAGGTGCGCAAAAGAGGGAAAGAACCCGGTTGGTGGGGTGGGAGAACTCGTGGCGAGCTCAAAGAATGTCAAAATAACCATGGAAGAGTCGTCACTGACCAAAATGATAAAAATGCGTCGTAAAATATGGCAGACAGATACATTCTTCGTTGGCGGTAATCACCGCTTCTCAACTTTTACCTTAAAATCCTCTGTACATCGGAGAAACACCATTCAGCTTCAGTTGGGTAAAAAATCAACCCCTTTCATATCATTTATTGCAGTTATGACAACAGCGACGATTTAAAAGCACCGCAATAGATGAAGAATTGAAATCAGTCCTCAACATTGCTGGAGAAAGGGAAATTCTGTCTGCTTTTTATCACCGCAAATGTTGCCGTTAAACCGGGAATTAGATAAGCTCCGAAATAGACGCGAGGTGGTTCAAACCCCGCCAAAAAAGATTTTCAAATGCAAAAACACAATCTACGATTTGAACAAAAATTGTAATAAGAAAAGCATATATATGAAACGTTCCAAAAAATATACAGCCATTCAAATTTTCGAGCAGACGAAACAATCGACATTATTACAACATTATCTGTCCTTTTTGCGCTTGGCGACGCAAAAAGCCTCAAACTCTCCTCGAACTGTTTGTAATTGACTACAGCTAGCCAGAAATACAACATATTCTTTAACATCAATTATCACAATAAGGGAGCAACACGTAATGCAACAGTGTCGATGAAATTAAGGAAGCTAGTTAATATATTTTATACTCAATTATTTCACAAGAAGCTGTTGAAATACCGTAAAATTCCCGTTATAAGCCCTGGGCTTATGCAACTTCGTAAGGGTCTTTGGGTGGGCTTATAAACGGAGGGGCTTATATCCGGGGGGCTTATAAGTGGAATAAAAAAGCGCTTCGAAACGAGCCATGCCAGAGTTGATCGTAAGTTTTAAACTTAAAAAGTCATAATAAAGCAACATTTAACCCTGTTCAGCTGTTCAGTACTGTCATCCAGCATAGGGAGGCTTATATCCTTGGGGGGGGGGGGGGGGGGCTTATAACCGGATGCATTTTTTTGTTCCCAAGTAGATGGGCCTAGCAGTAACACCTTTAAAGAACACCCAGGGACAAGGTTGGTGGTCACCCTAGCCGTGAGAGCTGTGCAAAAATGCAGTAAATGTTTGAACTTGAGTTACATTGTAGTAATTAGAAGTGTAAACCGCCCAGGAGGGAGCTATAAGTCCTTCTTGCAATTAGGAAATTAAAACGGCACTTTGTCTCTACAAATCCGGTCCTGTTCGACCCAAGAAAATGAAAACCACTACCTTAGAGTAACACCTCCCTTGCCTTTCGGAAATGTTCCACAGGGTCAGTGGTATCGCTGTCCAAGCCTGACACTTTGAAACCCCACTCCCCCCAGCGACAGTGGCTAAATTAGCAAGAACAAAACAGAGCATCGTTGACACTTAAACAATGCTGGTTAAGTGCTGTAATCCTCGAGGAAGAAAATTATGGAATAATATTTGAACAGACGATAGACCACGCATAGAAGAAAAAGTTGCTTTGAATTTAACTGCACCTTCGTGCAAAAGTGAAAAAAGCAGAACGTAATTAGTTGGACTGGGCTGACTGATATATCAGTCCGCGAGGAGGAAGTGTCAATGTGGTGAATGTGCCGCCGCTGATATGCCACAATTTTCGAAGTTCCTGTTCTTCATGAGCTCTTTGGAAGATTTCTTTTAAAAGACGTCAACTTATTTATTTTAAGAACGGAATGAAGTTAGGTACAAACAAACTAGACAGCTTTAAGTTCTATGATGTTCTAATTTTTCAGAAAGGGAACAATGACTATTTCTCAGTCAGAACCGTTAATTAGCATTCAAGCGTAAATGCCGTCTCGTTCCGAATATTTTGTGGGTTACACTACCACATTTCACAGGTTTCGAAAGTTTGACAAGCACGCTTTAAGTTGCTCGTGTCGACTTGTGGTCTTTTCTTCTGAGTTGAGTTGTTCTCTTCTGTCTAAAGAACTTCGGAATTCATTGAATAATGACCTCGAGTTGTATCCAGTTTCCTTGTTTTCACTGAAAACAACTTTTATCATTTCATGTAGAACTAATAGACCCGTCATAACATGGTCATAACAACTGTTCGTATGAAAAACGTCCTTGAAAAGTATGAGTTTATGGTAAGTAGGAAAAGTTTTTGTTTGAGCCAAGTGACCTATCAGGCCGGAGCTTATCCAAGTATCTGCAGCATTAAGCGACTAGCACTACTGCTAATCCCCCCTGGATGGGATGCTAATCCATCACAGGGCTCCCCCCCCCCCCCCCCCCTGCAGTAACTTCGCCAGTACCATTTATACACCTGGGTGTGGAGAGGAATTGGTTAATAGAGCAGGCCAAATTAAAGCTCTGTGGCATTCTTTACAACTGAGTTCTTAAGAAAATAATTTTGAGACAAAACAGTGTTGAGTATGCAGTTACAATGTTTGTTTCCTTCTTTAATTTGGGGCACAAATAGGGCGGCAAAAGAAATGTATAATCAGTCGAGAAACTCTTCCATTGATATTATTCATCTTCACTTAACATTATTTTAGATGTTAATTTGTAATTGATGTAGCGTCTGTAATTGAACAACACAATGAAGCCGGAATACACGTTTTTGTGACAATTAAGAAACACGTTAATCCGGGACATCGCAAATGTCAGGATGCTTTATCCTCTGAATCGATATCAAATTTACAAGATTTTTATGTTCTTTATGGCAAGAATATATAAAAAGAAAACGTTTATAAGATACACTGGCAAGATTTGTAATTTCAATGGCGTTAGATAAAAGCCTCCACGTGCTTTAGTCAAATGAGGCCGCCTCCCGCGCGCATCTGTTGACTCGAAATGCTTTCATTTTAATAAGAAAGAGAGATCAGTATAAATCTTATTAACCTCAAATAATCAGTCTGTACTGTAAAATACAAATCCTTGTGTTTTCTACCTGATTCATTTAAAAACTCGGTCCATATTTTGAAATTCTAACATCAGTCTCGATATATAAGAGGTCTATATTGCAATCCGGCTTTGTTGCCATGGAAACCATACAGAGAAAAACCCTTAAGTACGGCAAAAGCGCTTGGCTAGCATCAGCTGCCTTTCTTGTACTTTGTCAGGCCTCTCACACAACATTTACGTGTTTGAAGTTTCGATAAAGGGATTTTTCATTACCCTTCGAGCATTAAAATGCAACATTGATTTTGGAAAGATGACGTCAGAAATCACGTGATTTCAGCAAGAAAGCTACTCTTTTGGAATTGCTATCACATACCAAAATGAACTACAATGTTCAAGGATTCGAAAAATATATGATAGCATTTGTCCCTCCGAATGGTAAGAAATGCCTAATTTTGGGGTCTGGGCCCATGGACTAAAATGGGATGTTTATGGTGGCCCATCAGTGCCATAGTATTTTATGCTGTATTTTAACATTTTTTCTCTTTTTTTAATAATTTTTTTTTATTTTTGTTTTTTTATTTTTCAATATTTGGTTTATTTTTTACTTTTTTTATTGTTTTTTTATTGTTTTGTTTTTTTAAATAGCATTCACAAAAAAAAAAAAAACCAGCCATGGCCTAGCAGTGCCATAGCAAAAAAAAAAAAAAAAAAAACCAGCCATGGCCTAGCAGTGCCATAGCAAAAAAAAAAAAAAAAAAACCAGCCATGGCCTAGCAGTGCCATAGCAAAAAAAAAAAAAACCAGCCATGGCCTAGCAGTGCCATAGCGAAAAAAAAAAAAACAAAACAAAAAACAGCCATGGCCTAGGAGTGTCATAGCCCATGATGCATTGAGAAGGAACAGTCACCAGGCTCTTGGCCTCAAACAACATGGCGGCGTGGATAAGAAACGATACGTGGAAATGTGATGAAGAGCTTAAGCGGGATTTAGAAGGATACGTGAAGCAGGCACTGAAGAGGGATGAGGTTTTGGACTTTGTTTCCAAAAAATATCTAATGTATGCTTGGAGTTTGCGTACTCTTTGTTGCCGTTTGCATTATTTTGACATAAAGTACTGAAAGTACATCGACTATGAAATAGAGCTTAATGATTTGGAAGAATCTGTGCGCAAAGAAATGAATGGTCCGGGAAATTTGTTTGGTTATCGTGCAATGACTAAAAAGATAAGAGAAATTCACGGTTAGAAAGTTCCAAGAAACCTGGTCTGGTCTACGCTATGATGGAACATGTCGATCCCAGTGGCCTTTAGGAACGAGGAGGTATCGGGCAACCAAAGCGAGCCCCAAAGGGTGTTTTTACCTCAAAGGTAAACGTAGATTAAGCGTGTTTTAAGCCTTTTCAAACTAAACTTTTAGATAATTCTGTGCAAATTTAATGACGCATTGTTTGCACCGGCAGACGTGGCATAGAGGCCCTGCCGTACGAATAGCCACTGCGTTATATCAAAGTAATGCAAACGACAACAAAGAGTATGCAAACTCCAAGCATACATTGGATATTTTTTGGAAACAAAGTCCAAAACCTCATCCCTCTTCAGTGCCTGCTTCACGTATCCTTCTAAATCCCGCTTAAGCTCTTCATCACATTTCCACGTATCGTTTCTTATCCACGCCGCCATGTTGTTTGAGGCCAAGAGCCTGGTGACTACTCCTTCTCAATGCATCATGGGCTATGGGTCGGGCTATGGCACTCCAAGGCCATGGCTGGTTTTTTTTTTTTGTTTGTTTGTTTTTTTTTTTTGCTATGGCACTGCTAGGCCATGGCTGTTTTTTTTTTTGTTTTTGTTTTTTTTTTTGCTATGGCACTGCTAGGCCATGGCTGGTTTTTTTTTTTGTAAATGCTATAAAAAAAAATAAAATAAAATAAACAATAAAAAAAGTAAAAAATAAACCAAATATTGAAAAATAAAAAAAAAATAAATAAAAAAAAATAAAAAATTATTAAAAAAAGAGAAAAAATGTTAAAATACAGCATAAAATACTATGGCACTGATGGGCCACCATAGTATGATGTTTACTTACACCCAAATATGGTTAAAAAAAAGTCCCTTACGCTGAAGTTGAGATACGCGCGGCTCTATGATTCTGCCGCCTCGTCAGCCTCGCCTCTTGGCTCGGCTGCCTCGTTGGCAAATATACCAGACAAAATCTCGACTTGGCCAAAGGGGGACCGCAAGTAGTATCGGTAGGTGTGATAAAATGCCCGCAAGTAGTATCGGTAGGTGTGATAAAATTTCCTGTACGGTGATTGGTCAATGATGACGTAAGACGAACCATGATTGGGTGATGATGACAAACCACGTGCACAAATTTTTTTACTTTACTTTAATCATTTTCTCAAAATCATACATATAGTACGAAGCAGAGGGGAAGACCAAAAACAGGAACAAGTTCCCTTACAAATGGTCACCCCCCCCCCCCCCCCCCGCAAAAAAAATTAAATCTAAATCTAATAATAATGATAAAAATACATGTAATAATTATAATAATAAAAGAAAAATTAAGTTAATTTAGTATCACAACAATAGTCAACAAACGACGCTTGCAAACGTTGATTGCAGTTGGGTTGCTGCAGTTTCCTTCGGGTTTCCTTCGAGCTTTATTGATTTCACAAGGTCTAGAAGCCGAAACTTACGCAATTGATATGATCAAAAACAAGAATAGTACGTATCGGTTTAGAAATTTCTCTTGTTGGCGCGTTGCGAGCAGCTCTCGTTCGCTCGCAGGGTTGACAGACTCAATCCGAAATCGAGATTTGTCAGACACAAATCACACTTTACACGAGGGGTTTGAAAGACTCAGGCCACAACCAAGATATAAAGTTAGCAGCTGCGATAAGTTCAAAAAGAGTTAAAGAAGGAAAGTTTTTTAAAGATACCGCGAGCATTGAAACTCGCAGAGAAGTGAGAAAGTTTTCACTTGAGACATACATATACAACTATCCCACTGTCGATCCAGTGTTTTCGGCTTTTAGGCGGAACATCATATAACATGAAATAAAAAACTCAAGTGGTAGAAATAAGATATAAAAGACTCGATCAGTCTTCAGGCATTTAAGTAAAATTTGTAACTGAGACTTGTCGAGAAGGAAAGAGAATTCAAAAGAGTTCTTGAGATAATCAAATCTCACGGCAGGCGCTTCTATTGACAGAGGTGAGAAATCTTTTGGCATCCGTTTCGAGCTCCGCTGTCAAGTTTGTCATTGTTGCTTGAGCTCCCAGCCCTAATATATTGAAACAAAAAATCTCAGAAATCTGAAAACAGCTGATCCTAACTGGTAGTTTTAAAACGTTAGAATTTGAATATTACCGAAAGTAGTATAGTCGGAGTCAAATGAATACCACCATGGCGCACCTAAATTTTTAACCTCTTCACGGGACTAGTAGTCAGGGACCAAAGCCAAACCATGCTCACATAGCTCGCATGGTTTGGCTTTGGGCCCTGACTATAGTCCCGTAAAGAGGTTAAAAATTTAGGTTTACCATGGTAGTATTCATTTGACTCCGACTATACTACTAAGGAAAAGAAAAGGGAGTAAAAGGAAATGAAAAGGGAGTGAAACCCCAGGCGGGGACAAGCAATTAGAGAATTGACACCGTGCAGTATAAAAGTTTTTTCAATTAATTATTAAAAAATATTTTTCTATAATATACAATGGACGAAATAGACTTCGAATCTCTTGAAAATGTAGACCTCGAATCTCTTGAACAAGAACTTGCGAGAATAGACCCGGAAGTGTTGCGCTATTTATCGCAATCACTTCCAGAAAACGTCCCTGCTGTTAAAAAGATAATAAGGAATGTGCTGGAAGAACCAATCCCAGAAGAAACAAAGAAGCGATTAAAACCACCTTTAAAACCAAAACCTTACCAACCAATAGCACCCCCAAGAAAAAGGAACAAAAGACAAAAAATAATTAGACAGTTTAAACTTTTGAGGGAGTTTGATCCCATCCACCCGCTAAACATAAGAAATGTGGCAGACTACCAGAATGAGGTTGAGGATAAGTACAAGGACGAAACAGCTGAGGGTGTAGAAAAGATAAAAGGTAGGCGTTATATTCGGTGGCGCTTTAAAAAGAATCTGGAAAGAGACCAAACATCAAAATTCATGGAAAAAATAAGAAAGGACGTAAGAACATCATTTTACATAAGGTTCGTTTTTGCATTTAATTTGCGCAACATTGAAGACGGAACCTTTCTTACCTTCTACCAAAATGAAAAAGGCTCCCGATGGATAGACAAGCTAAAAGACGCGGAAAAATGGCTGAGGGAAAGGGAGTCTGAACGTCTGGAAGTAGAAAGAATTGAAAGACCAAACACAAAATGGGTCTTCGACCACTACTATGCTGTTGATGTAAAAGTTGTGCTCGATCGGCAACCTCTGATAGGGACAGGCCCATTACCTGACTGGCTGCGCAACCTTGCACGTGGGAATCATGGAATGGTGACACTGGACACCTATAGAGATAACATGTGTCTATGGCGTTGTATCGCTGTGCACAGAGGAGCTAGGCCAGATCGAAGTACAGAAGCAGCCCGACGTCTAGCCAAGAATTTCTTCAAGTTCAGGGATACGCCGACGGACTGTCCAAAAACATCACTGGATGAATTGGAAAAGGTAGAAATGCACCTGAATAAGGGCACCGCTTTCTCTAGTTGGCTAGGCATCAGGGTTTATGTGCCAGAACGTGTAGATGATAAAGAAGTGGTATGGCACCTCACAAGAAATCCAGCTTCACAGTTTAAAAACGTTATGACAATCGGTATTTTTGGAGAGCATTCATTTTTGATAAAAGACATTACAAAGTTAGCGAAAACTTATGCATGCACCCATTGCAACGCAAGATTCACAAAGGTTTGCAATCTTCAACGTCACGCAGATAGGTGCGCCCAAGGGAAAACTGTAATAGATTGCCCGGGCGAAAAGGTGGAAGCACCGCAGACAGCTTATGAGAAAGCATTTTACCCAAAACATAACGCATCGAATGAATCAATTCAGTGGCTAGAGTACGCAGCAAAGCATTGGAATATGACCATTCACCACGCAATGTCAGGCCACGGAGGAGAGCGTTGGATAGGAAAAAGACCAGTCGATGGTTACAACCATAAGAGAAAGTTAGTTCTTCAGTATCACGGATGCTACTGGCACGGCTGTCCAAAATGTTACCCTGATCGGGATAAAATAATTGAACGTGGCGACAGAACAAGAGAAGATCTCTTCCAAGCGACAATGAGGCGCACAGCTTACCTCAGAAAGGAAGGATACAAAGTAATAGAGTGTTGGGCGTGCGAAGTTGGAGACAAATATGTCGAACAACTGCCGAAACCTCAAACAAAAAACTACCCACACGCGATCTTCTACGATTTCGAGTCGTACGGAGACGAAAGTAAGCGGAAGGAGCCGACAGACAGTCTTACAATCGTGAACGAACACGTTCCAGTCTCGGTGAGCATCGGTGACACGTTCGAAAGAGAGCCAACCCACATCTGTGAAAGAGATCCGAAAATAATGACTCGCAAGTTTGTGGAAGAGCTGGAGAGGCGGGGCAGAAACATCAGGAAACGAGTAAGAAAGGAGTTTATGCCAGCAGACGTCGCCCTGCTACCAAAAGACCAGAGGAAAAAGATTGAAGAATGGTGTGACCAGGTGGTAGTTACCGGGTTCAACTCGGGGCAATACGATCTGAATCTGATCAAAGAGTACTTCGCGGAAAAACTCGCGGACACAACCAACAAAGTAAGAGTGGCAAAGAACGGAAACAAAATTATGTTCATACTCACTTCTGGCTTCCGTTTCCTGGACATAATGAACTAACTTGGACCAGGTACCTCCTACGAGAAATGGGTAAAAGCCTACGATTGTAAAACAGTAAAATCCTGGCTCCCATACGAGTGGTTTGATAGCCTAGAAAAGCTGGATTACCCAGGGTTGCCAGATTATTTGGAATGGTATTCAAAGTTGAAAGGTGAATTTGTACTGAAACTGTCAGAATGGAAAGCCTGCCAAAAGCTTTTCCGAGAAAAGGGAATGAAAACCTTCAAAGACTGGGTGCGTTACTACAATGATCTGGATGTGGCCCCAGGACTTGAGGCACTGCAAAAGATGAAAAACTTCTACGAAGAGAAGGGGATTGACATAATGAAAGACGCAGTCAGCGTTCCAGGGGTGAGCTTAAATTACTTGCTAAAAGGATCTATTAAGCGCGGCGCGGATCTTTACGCCCCAAGCAAAGAAGCGTACGAGATGCTGAAAGAAGCAGTTGTTGGGGGGCCAAGCATCGATTTCACAAGATACCACGAAGTTGGAAAAACAAGAATAAGATCACATCAAATAGCAGAACCACAACTTTGTCAAAACATCGTCGGATATGATGCCAACGCTCTCTATCTCTCAACAATGCTAGCACAAATGCCCTGCGGAAAGGAAAGAGTTGAACACCACTATGACGACTTGGTAATGCCTTTTCAACTAACACAAACTCTCAAAGAAGGAACCTGGTTCGGGTACGCAGAAGTAGATATAGAGATTCCGAAGCCATTGCACCCAAAGTTCGAGGAAATGTGTCCATTCTTCTACAACAAAGCGGTGCCGGCAAAAGCTGTCCCCGAGCATATGCTAAAATACTTGCGGGATACAGGAAGAAAACGCGGAGAAGATAAGAAACTCATGGGAGCTTTGACGGCAAAGAGAATACTACTATACGCCCCTCTACTGCTATGGTATGTGAATCACGGAGCGGAAATTACAAAGGTTTATCGGACAATCGACTACACACCGGCAAAGATCTTCCCCTGGTTTGTGGAACAAGTCACGGAGGCACGCCGGACAGGAGACGCGGAAAAAAGCAAAGCACTGCTGGCCGATGTATTCAAACTGTTGGGAAACAGTGGGTACGGGAAGCTAATAGAAGCCTTGGAGCGGCAAAAAAACGTCATTTACACCAAAGATGAGAAGGTAGTTGACAGAGCATTGCGAAGTGCATATTTCTCAGACCTTGACGAGATTGGAGAGGCGTATGAGTTAGAAAGCAGGAAGCCAAGGATAACAATAAGAAGACCGTTTCAGGTTGGAATAGCGGTCTACCAGCTGGCAAAGCTGAGGATGTTGGAATTCTATTACGACTTCCTAGACGTGTACTTCGATAGAAAAGATTTCGAGCTGATACAAATGGATACGGACAGCAACTACTTAGCAATCTCAGGTAAGAAACTCGAGGACATTGTGCGACCAGAGATGAAAGCAGAATTCGAAAAGCAAAAAAAGAATTGGCTGGCATGGGACAAGTGGAGTGGTAGAACGCCAGGTCTATTTAAGCTGGAGTGTGAGGGGGAAAGGATGATTGCACTTTGCCCCAAATGCTACTATATTGACGACCGAGGGGAAAAAAAGAAGTTCAGCACAAAAGGTATGTCGAAGAAGCAAAACGATATAACCTGGCATCGTTTCAAGGCAGCGTTGGAAGGAAACAAGGATATGGCAACAAACAGAGGGTTTCGGATGCGGGATGGAAAAATAGTAACTTACGAACAGGAGAAGCTGGGGTTGAGTGCATATTATGACAAACGATGGGTGCTACCTGACGGGATTCACACCGAACCAATTGAATACCACATTTAAGTGGGGTATCAGCAACTCAGTTGCTACCCACACCCCTAGGTAACTTTGGCAGGAGGTAATTGTGTGTTTGGAGGTACAACAAGCAGTTCTTCACGTACAAAGCCACGTTTGGGTCCGTCATGTAAATAGTAGAGAACGGGCTGATCAGGTTTGGTAAAAGAACGTTCAAGGTTGTAAACTTTCAAAGACCAGATTGGATCAGTGGCTCTTTTCACACCACCTTCAAGCTCGCCAGGTTGGTACAAATATCGAACCAAAACTATGGAGGGGAGCTTTTTTTCATTTTCTCCAACAGGTCGCAAATATTTGGTTGCTGGTTGGGATACCACAGCCTTTTCTTTGATAGCAGCAGCAGGTTTCATACCAATCAATCGAGTGACTTGGTTGTTCAGAGCAGAAACAACTGAGGGAAGCCTTTTTACCCACTCAGTGGACCGCTGACCCTCATTGCTACGCATTTCAACCGCGTACTGATACCCGAACAAACGCTCAGCCAAGGTACGATTGAAACGTTCAACGATAGCTTGGTCTCTATGTATTTCAGGGTGGCCGCGTCTGATAGAAGTTTTGTGATTCTCCATTTCTTTTGTAACAGCGCCCATAAATTCACGCCCAGGATCAACCTGCAACATCTGTGGCCACTTCAGAGGTCCACGTGTATAAATTGTCTTAAAAGCTTTGGCAACCTCAGTAGAATCTTTGGAGGTTAAAGGCTGAGCTTCTTTGAATCTGCCAGCAACATCAACAACGGTAAGCGCGTATTTGTAAGTGCTACGGCCCACTTTGTCGTGCGGCAGAAAAAGAAGGTCTGCCTGATGCACTTTGTTGGGTGTAGGCACGTCGAATTTTGGGCGAGGAATGTAGCGCGGTGCGGGGAGGTAGATCTGCCAAAGCGCTTGTTTGAACAACCATTCTTTGGCAACAACTTCAGGTACCTTTGCAGCAACCGCTAATTTTTTAATTGCGGAGATACCTTTCCAGTAACCTTGTGGGCTGTAATAACGCCGCTCCAATTTTCTGTCCATTTAAATAATTATGCGCGGGCATATATACATGGCCACAAAACCTTACCCCCACAGGGAACAACTAAAAAAAGAGCTTATCAAAATGTTGCTGAAAAAGCAGGAAGCGTTAATAAAAGAAATCAAGCCAGAAAAAGATCTTGACGACCGTTACGACCTCGAAGGGGTGTGGGTTTTACCCCACGAAGAGATGAGCCACCCTCCCAAACCAAAATTATGGTATTTAATTGCAGTACTAAAAAAAGTCGGCATTTCTTTAGAACAGGTCGGTGACGAAATGGGGTTGACCTTTTTGGGTAATGTCATTTGCCAGTTCAAGCAGGTAAATCTCGGATCGTGTAACTACGTTTGTTTTTTACACAACTATTTTCAAAAGGTCTCAACAAGAGATTGGCCGGCGAAAAATGCAATACTGAAAAAGCTCACGAAAAGATTGCCGAAGATGCGACAAACCAGAAATAAAGCGGATAAAAGTTTCAACGAATGGTGGAGAGAAGAAATGTTAAAACAAATTATTTATTACAGGTATCAGGTATCAGCAACTGAGTTGCTAACCACCGCGATTAAACAGCAGTTGTCTTAGACGTTCTGTTAACCTTTACCCCCACTCCACCGTCAGTGTGGTTTGAAAAACGCAGTTTTGTCTTTGCAGTTGTAAAGGTGTTGTACTTTTTCACAATATCTTGGTACTCACCGTCAGAGATTACACCATCTTCAAGAGCGGTTGATATGAGAGAGTTGATCGTGCTCAGCGTAGCTTCAGCCAGGGTCTGTATTTTTTCGTGTTTTTTCGCTTTCCGCAGGAAAAATTTGATGGTGACCATGCAGGAGGTTGACACCAATGAAAACAAGGTGGCAGTTGCGATTAAAGGACCGCCAACCGCAGAAAGAGAAGCGGCGAGCCCAGAGCCGGTAAGAATGGTAGCGACTCCGCCTGTAAATGCACATACCGTTTGGCAACGTGTGTGCCACCGTTTGAATTTGGCTGAGGTTTCGTAGTAGTGCACCAACTGGTTTTCCAAATTCGTCTTTATCAATTCTATTTCAGCCCGCCTGAATTGTGTTGCAGAATCCATTTTCTATATATGTGTTTAAAAAATGTGTAATCTAATCGCAATATTGGTTATGCCATTTTCCATTTTTATATACAATCCGATTACATGGACCAGTTGTATTTTTAGGGTGTGTCCAAAACTTTTTGCTGAACAGACCGGTTTTCGTGTTAAAGGCACCTTTTGCGATGTCACCACTCCAATACTTTTTAAACAAATCCTTATCACCACCTGTGATAGCCATGATTGCAGCAGCCACATCTTGAGACTGTTGAAAGCCCGGAATTTTTTCGCCGATCTTTTTATTGATCGTTTCACCGACACCCAATCCTACTTTTTGCTTCGAGCTGATTGCGTTGCGCGCCGCGGCGTGACCCCACTGCCGTTTGTTTTTGGGGATAGCGTCAAGCGCCTTCACCATTTTTTTGTCTGCAACATGTTTGCAGCCTTTCTCATTTTTCTTGCCTGCACAGACGGCATAATCAACGTCATGCTGCATTGCAACTGCGTCCGTGGCGCCTGTGGGTTGCTGGTATATCTTCAAGATCTTTCCAGTTTGAGGGTCGTAAGAAAGCTGTTTTTCAAGGGGATTGTACGGCCCCGTGTAGTTGTGGCCCGGAAGTGTCCACCCCTTTTTTGGTTTAGGCAGCTTGCCGATGGCTTTATGCAAATCAAAAGCCCCACCGCGGGGTCGTTCATAAAGAGGGTTTGTTGGGTCATCTACTCTATTACCCGCATAAATTCTCATATCATAATTACCACCACGTGGGGTACCCCCACTAATAAATCGTGTCTTGGTAATGCCACAACTTGCGCATTTTACTTTAAGCAACCTTTTACCATTTTTTGTGGTAGTGTTTTTTTCACTTCCCGGTACGTTGGGTGTGAAACGCTTTTCCTTCACGCAGTATACCTCCATCTTATATAATTAAAGAAAATTCATTTTGACTTTGGGGTTTACCCCACTGTTTACCCCACTGCGTGACACCCACCTTTCACCTTATTTCCCGGTATCATATCTTTTGGTCTTAATCTGTTTGAGGCTTTTGTCAACAAATCCCCAGACAAAGCATCAATTGTGTAATTAACAGCTTTTCTCGCGATTGGTTTGGCTTTATTGGCTAACTTCTTCTGATACTCTGGTTGTCTTAAAAACTCGCTTGCAAAGTATCTTCCTTGTTTAACACCCTGTTTGGCTAAATAAGGAACTCCGTACTCAAAGAAAGCTTCAGCTGCTGTATTTCCAACTGTATCAAAAACTCCACCTCCGAACATTCTTTTTTCAGCGCGAGCAAGTTCTTCTCTCTTCTTTTTGGGTAAACCACTTCTGGTCCACTTAAATATTGGATCCAAAATATTACCTCCTTCAACTCCACTGACAAATCTTGTCTTGGTAATGCCGCAGCTAGCACATTTTACTTTAAGCAACCTTTTACCATTTCTTGCGGTTGCAAATGTTTCACTTCCCACCACATTAGGTGTGAAGCGCTTTTCTTTCATACAGTAAACATCCATCTTTATACATTATGTGTAAAATAATCCTTCACCACAGCCTCGTTGGCGCGCGTATTTTCAGAAAACATGCTCAAAATTTCTCGAAACGACCGTCCTTTGTTACGCTCATTCAGGAAAAGCAAACAGTAGTAGCCGCAGCGCACACTGGATTCCCACTGAAGCTGGTTGTCATTTCGGAGAAAGGTTTTGCTACCCTCAAGAATCAACTCAATTTCCCATTCCGCGGGCGGTGGTAAACCAAAAGAGTCAAAGTATTCGCGCCCGCCCCAGCAACAAACCCAGTGGGTGCCTGGCCCTCCAAGATCATCCATGTTGATTATACAAGGGGAGTGGTTTTTCACGTGGATCTCGTCTCTCGCAAATATGCCTTTGATGGGGATTTTCAAGTATTGGCACCATCGCTGCAAGTCATAATCAGTTAAGGGGACATCAACGAAGGTAGGCTTTTTTTTGGTCACCCCAAGAACCAATAAATGGTGGAGGACGCCGGAAATATGGAGGAGGGTTGATGCGCATTCCCTTTCCTCCTGTTGGGGGTTTTACCCGCATGCCTGCCCCACGTGCCAACTTGCGCACATGTCTGATTTGTGTCTTGCTCATGTCTATGTCCACGCCCGTTTTGTTTTTGATAGCGCGCTGTATTTTTTTGATCTGCCTGGCGGTCAAGTGCAAAGTGTCGCTACCTCCGGTTATGGCCTCGTTTTTAAATCTGAGCGTAACTGCTTCTCCTGGCCCAAAGGCCCGCGCGAGGCTTACCTTCTGCCCGTCTGAAAGCGAAATCTTGTGCGGATAGTAAGTCGTCATCTCTTATATTTCATACAAAAATTATTTTACACCATAACCAGCTCATTACCCACCTGCCTGAGAACAAGTTCGGACTCGTACAAAATTCCTGCATAAATGGTGTAGTCTTGTGCGTTGGCCGCCTCGTTGAGCCTGTAGTGGAAAACCATCTGCTTCGGGTCGTTAGTCATGTTATCCTTGTTTTCGCGTAAGTCAAAATAGACTATTGGGTACAGCGTCTCGAAGTTGTTGGGCTGAAGCTGAACACCGGTGTTGTAGTCGTTTTTGCGGTACCGGTAGTTCATTAAGTCATTAAGAATGCGCAGTTTGAAGTTTTCGTCGTAGTCCAGCTCCGGATAGTACTGTGAAGAGCCGTACTGCAGCCGGCAGGTCGCTAGCTTGGCTGAATTGTCTCCGTCAATGTCAAAGGTGTCAAAGAAGTAGGGGTTTTGAGTCAAGGCGTTCTTCTTCCTTGACTGTTGAATGAAAATGAAAACATGTTTTGCGTCTTTTAGACCAGGATTTATCTGCCACGAACCGAAAGCGTCACGCCGACTGGGGCTGGGCTGGATCATTTCATTCAGGTACGTCCATTTCTGAGGTTTCAAAAAGTTTTCGTTTGCGAGCTTCTGTCCTTCGCTGGTGAAACGCAGCATTGGAACCCACAGCTCAAGGTTTCTCACCACTACCCTACGATCTGTGCCATCGTTTTGCCAAATCAGCTCTGCATCCGGTTGTAGCTCAATTTCGAACTCCAGCTGCATGGGGGGAAGAAGCTTGTCATTCAGCTCCTCGAAGAATGAGTACCTGTTAAGCGGTATGAGGGTTTCAACCGTGAGGCCGGCGTGGGCAAGCAAGCCCCTTTGTCTGATTCCTTGGTTGGTGGCAGCGGCGGCCGTTACATTGCTATTCGTTGTGTCCAAATACCAAAACTGATTTTTTGCCGCGCTCCTCGCAAAGTCATCAGAAAAATCCAACAAGTTTTTGATGAATATTAACTTGTGAATGTTGTCTACGTTGTAAATGTTTTTGCCCGATGATTTTACCACAAGTTTGTTTATCAGTGAAAATGAGCCGTTAATGGGCGCTGACCGGGCGTCCCCCGCAACTGCTGCGCCATCCGCGGTTGCCTCGAAAGTGAAATCAGCCCGGAAGTAGGCGTTATACCAGTCAAACCAGTTGTCTCGGTCGGTGAGTGTGAATTTATAGTTTGTTTTTACCTGGTGCTGATTGTTACCCGGGATAGTGATCGGTTTGTCTAACCCGATACGAACATACTCTGTTTTTTCCAAATGCCTGTGGCTTCTGAACATCTTGCGTCCTATATATCTTTTTAAAAAATTATTTTAATTTTCCGCCAAATATTGGTTTACTTTCAACTTTGCAGCCCGACCCAGGTTTAAAATCTGGTTCAACTTTTTCCGCGAATCCCCGCTTAGTTTAGTTTTAGGTACTACCCCACTGGTCAGCATCTTCTTCAGTTTCTGCCGCGACTCGGTACTAAGTGAGGTCGCCTTTTTACTTCCCCGCTTACTCTGGGGTGTGGGTTGCAACTTAGTTGCTGATACTCCACTTCGCAAAACGGCTTGTATCTTGTCAGCCGCTTTTTCTTCTGCTTTTTCTGCAGCTTTTTTCAGCATTTGCTTCGAGGCTTCATTTACAGCCTTCTTCAACGTCTGACGGGTGACCTTCTTTTTGAACCGCTTTCCTATATTCATCAGGGTGTCTCTAACAACCCCCGTACCTTTGTGTTTGTATCTATATGTTCCCTTCGGCGCGTCATAATATCTCGCCCACTCGCTCGGATGATTCATTATTATACTTATGTGTAAATTATTTTTCTTTTTCTTCTTCGATGATGATGCTTAAAGCCACGTCTTGGTCATTCAGATCTATAATGTTGTTGCGCCCGTCCGTGATCTTTATGTTTATCGCATTGATTCTATTTTTGTTCACCGGGTGCCACAGGAGGCGGCGGGGCTCTTTTGAAAAGGGGTAGCTGACTGAGAGTTCAGCGGTTGAAAAAGAGAACATAACGTCACCCCCGATGTTGTCCACGGCCCTTGTAATGAGGTCACAATGGATGTAGATCCAGTCGACGCCTCTTGTTATATTTGGCACGCGGTCGCTCCTATTGTTCGCTCCGTCTATTGTTTTCTTGTCAAAACCCAGCAACGCGGCGAATTCACCTCCACTTAGATCAAGCTCGTAGCCGTCCTGCAACAAAATGACCGTCCGATACGTTGTGCTGTGAAAATACAGCTGGACAATAAACTTGGATTTTTCATCCTTGGGATCCACTCTTCCGATTAGTGACTGAATGGTGGTGTTGAGGTCTTTGTAATTATACATTCCGTCCGGAATTGTCACGGTTTTCCAGTTCTCTGTTTTTTTCCGCCATTTGAATTCGTTGTTGTTGTACCGTTTCGCGATGTTGTACCACGAATAAGACATGGATACCAGCTCATTTAACGCCGCCCTGTATGTTTTGTAGGGATCTAAAGCGATTGGCGGGTCAAAGTTAATTGTGAAGTCATGTGACTTGCTGTTGGTGTTTTTTTGTTTGGCCAGCTGCGAGTCGAGCAACAGGTTGAAATGAAAATGGGTTGACATGTTGCTTATATAATATTACTCAAAATTTTGTGGGCTTCTTTTTGTGTTATTTCCTTTAGCCCTACCAGCAACCCCAAAATCTGCTTGACCTGTTTTTTCAGCTTCAGTGAAGTGTTGCCCGCCTGTATAGACGCCAAGCTTAAGTGTAGCCTTTCAACCAAAGCGTTTGGATCAACACTTCCGCTTCCTTCCATTTCCCTTTCAGTTTCATCGTCAAGAGGTGGGGGGTTCATCCAATCGGTAAAAGACCCGCTATGGGGTTGTTTTACCCCACCTTTTTTTCTCCTTTCAAGAATTTCATCTCTTGCCTTTTTTATGTCTGCCATTGTATATCCGTGGAATTTTGATTTTTTGCTTTTTACCACATAGCCGGGATTGTCTTTATTTTTTGATAACATGCTGTTTAGTGTCTGCAGGTCAACTGACTCTGATCCCTTCATAACCAGTTCTTTTGGTGGTCCCCATTTACTTGGTTTTTCCTCTGGGCTTTCCATTAATTCCATTTCTTCCTCTTCAGCTAAAGGTGGTAACGGTGTTGATGATGGAGATGGTGGTGGTGATGATGTTGGTGTTGGTGTTGGTGATGATGTTGGTGTTGGTGTTGGTGATGGTGTTGGTGTTGGTAGTGGTGTTTCCGCATCCGGGTTAAAATCTTCATCGAAGGGGTTATTTAAATCAAACTCATCCATACCATAGTCTGGGATTTCTTCCTCTTCTTTTGGTGCCGCCCCTACTTGGAGTTTGTCAAGCCGCGATGTGATCGGTTTGAACAACTCCTCACCTGATAGCTGGCCAAACTCTTTATCTATTTTGTTATTTTTTATTGCCGCGAGAATGCTGTCGTTCTGCTGCTCAACTTGTGCCTTTTCGCTGGCAAGTTTTCGCCACTTCTTCATGGACATATTTTTGCCGTATATATAACAGAAAAAAAATGAAAATTCCAAATTACGACCCCAGTTTGACTACAAAAAGTAATTACAAGCAAGGCCACCCTTGTATGCCAGCAAATACCTTTCGGCTGCTTATTTGCGGGCCGAGCAACTCTGGTAAAACAAATATTCTCATGCATATGCTTTACAGGCTGTTGGTCTACGACAAAATTTACCTTTGCACAAAAAACCTGCATCAAGACAAGTACCAATATATGATTGATGATTTCGATAAAAGAGTCAATCCTGCGGCTGGGTATAATGTTATTGAAGGCGCCAACGATGTTATTCCTCTTGAGATGCTGCCCACTGACAACCAAAAAATTGTAATCTTCGATGATATGGTTTGTGAAAAAAACCAAAACGACATTATCGATTATTTTATGAACGGGCGGCAGCGCAATTGCAGCTTCATTTATCTTTCTCAAAGCTACTTCAAGACCCCCAAAAACATCCGAGATAATTGCACCCACTTTTGCATTTTCAACTTTCTTCCCAGAGAAAATAACCGTATTGCTGATGAATTGGGAATTGACAGAGAGCTGCTTGAAAGGGCTACCGATGCTAAATATTCTTTTTTATACTACGACAAACCAAAAAAAACCACACTCAAAAATTTTGATGAAAATATATAGAGATGGGGTATCTTAACGGTGCGACGGGTGCAACTCAAACACATGAAGAGTCTACTTCAATCCGAGGGAAAACCGGCCCTGCCGGCCCTGCTGGTCCAACTGGTGCAACTGGTCCTGCTGGCCCTAAAGGTGAAAAAGGTGATAAGGGCAATACTGGCCCGCAAGGACCTAAAGGAGATAAAGGCAATGTTGGGGAAAAAGGAATAAAAGGTGATAGAGGCTCACAGGGGCCGCCCGGACCTGCTGGCCCTGTGGGAGCAACGGGACCTACAGGACCAACCGGAGCTACAGGACCTGCGGGGCCTACTGGAGCAACTGGACCTAAGGGCTCAAAAGGTGATATTGGGCCAAAAGGTGAGAAAGGTGATATTGGGGCTTTTTCAACCGCAAACATTGATGAGGATATTCTCATGAATGACTATGCGATCAGACAGCTTGCAAATCCTACGGGTGATCAGGATGCTGTAAATCTTGGTTCAATGAAAAAATATGTGTCCACTACTACAATTACAACAGGAATTGCTCATAAGCAAAACTCCTTAGCCTATTTAATCCAAAAGGTAGGTCTTACGCCTGTAAATAATGTTGTTTCTGTTACGTTAGAAGAAGACTTTAAATCCAACCTTCACATTTTGAATAAAAAAGCTTATACTTTCAATCTCGTAAGAACTAGTGTCGATTCTTTCAACTCACGTTTGGCGTTGAATAAAAAACCTCTGTCTGAAGGAGAGCACACTATATGTGTTGAGTTCTTTATCCCAAAAGTCGATACTAATTGGTTTATAAGTGCTTCAACCCCTAACCCGATTGATACTCTTAATTACCATACCAAGCATTTCAACGGTCACAGCCCGAAATATTCACGCACCATTATTCACACGCACAAATACAAAGACAACGATGACACAATCTATCTTGATATTTCAAATCCGGGTTATGATGGCTCGTTGCCACTTGAAAAGGCTGCTTTAATCATTTATGGGATAAAGGGTTACCAAACAGATGTTGACGGAACTATTTATGATGAGGCTTTTGTTGTCGATGACAGTGGCGACTTTACTCTACAGACAAATTTGGATATGAACGGGTTTAAAATAAAAAATTACCTACCCCAACGCCTGATTGTAATAAATGGAGATTATAAAAAGGATTATGTAAAATTAAGAAAATATGGTGTTGTTAAATTCGGTAATTTATTTTATACGATACCGCCCTTCCCTTGCATTATTAAGCGTGTAACAATTTTTATTGCGACGTTAGGTGGTGAAAATGAATATGCCCAAATAGATATTAGGTTACGATTGGCAAGAAATACCTGGATCTTTGAAGGTAAAAATATTTTCAATAACGACTTTCAATACCAATATATGGAGCCTGTGTTAAATGACGGGGGAAAAATACAAGTACCCCACGGGAATGACCCAACTATTTTTATGCAGGTACTTAAGCATAATTCAGCACTAAGTGTAAAATATGGTGAAGTACTGGTAAGTTTAATTTTAGAAGTTATATAGCACTAATTAAGTTTGCATGCGGTTTTACCTCCCACGCAAATCTTTTGCTTTTACATTCTTCAGTGCTAAAATTCTGTGGTTTAGCCCAAAAAAATTCAGAACAATTAAATCTATTGTTCTTTCGCTCCGCTCTGCTTATTTTAAAAAAAACAAATTAAGACCTGTCAGTTTTCTATTTAGACGTTAGTAAGATTATGTAAATACGCAAAGTTCAAGAACTTTCTAGAATATAATTAAACGGAAAGACACGCAAAATGATTTCACTATTTCATGCTCTTATGTATGTTATAAACGAAATTTCTACACCTGTTTGGCAAAACGAGGTCAGACAGATAACACGTCAAGTAGTGGAGGCTATGAGAGAGGCGGAAAAAAATTAAACAGTCTCGCTTGGTAAGTTAACTTCACTCGATATAAATCTTCTTCTCAGAAATATCACCAACCTACGTCGAAAGATTTCTTGAAACACTCATCATAATCATCTTCATCATAAATAGGATAGCCGAGATAGTGTCTGAATCCATTTCTAATACACAGATTACAGTGACCATTTCGCGAACATCTGCTTCTGTCACATTTATAACAGAACAAGACCCTTACAATTTGTTCATTGCGATCACAAAATGGAGCTTCATTGATTGCAGCATGAACTTCGTCCCAGCCAAGAGCTTTTCGCTGTCTGAGCTTCATTTTAATATATCCTTTGCGGATTTCTTTTCGAACCTCGTCCCAGCCAAGCATTTTACGCTGCCAGAGTTTTATTTTAATATACTCTGTACAAATTTTTTCTCGAAGTTCTAGTGGAAGTGCTTTTATTAATTCCAATGTGGCTGCCATGTTTATACACTTGTTGGTGTATTTCTCTAATTGCTTGGTAAAAGAAGATTTATTACATCTTGTGGGCTCATTTTTTTCATTTCTGCAAGAAGTTCTTCTGATACAAGTATTGGCATTGGTGGATGTTCTAGTTTGGCTGGGGGTGAGTGAAATATTTCAAAATTGGGTCGCCCCTTTTGTTTATTTTTTCTTACTTTTGGTTTTCTCATGCTTTGATTTGTAACGCCGCTTCTTCCTCTTCCCATCTCTGTGTTTTATACTGCTCCGGTCTTTTAAGAAAAATGTTACGCAACTCACATCTTTCAAAACAAAAAAATATTGCAACCAAATAAAGGTATCGGCCACTCAGTAAAATTTCCTTTTTATTTCTGGCATTGGGTCTAAACCCTTTAACTTACATTGTATCCATTCATGTTCTAATTCATCATCGCATATCTCAATACAGCGTCTGGGGCAGTTGTATTCGTCTATGTCTGGGAAAACGTAATGATTTATATTGCTTTTTCGCATGCATGGTACACAGATACCATCAACACCGCAATTTAAATGCTCAAGACAAAACATCACTTTTACAAAACTTTCCCTCCTTTTACAGAATGGGATTTTTTCTAACTCTTTGTGTACTTCGGCCCAGCCAAGAGCTTTTCGCTGTCTAAGTCTAAACCAGATTATCTGTTTTAACCTAGGTAAGGTTTTTAATCCCTCGTTTCGCTTCCTGTCAATACAGTCGCAATAGAATTCCAAATTTTGTTCTTCCAAAGTCTGTCCAATGTTTTGCACGACAGTAGCCATTGTATACTAATAGAATTATTATAATCTTAAAGCGGCAATTCTCTAATTGAAAAACTTTTTATACTGCACGGTGTCAATTCTCTAATTGCTTGCCCCCGCCTGGGGTTTCACTCCCTTTTCATTTCCTTTTACTCCCTTTCTTTTCCTTAGTAGTATAGTCGGAGTCAAATGAATACTACCATGGTAAACCTAAATTTTTAACCTCTTTACGGGACTATGGTCAGGGCCCAAAGCCAAACCATGCGAGCTATGTGAGCATGGTTTGGCTTTGGTCCCTGACTACTAGTCCCGTGAAGAGGTTAAAAATTTAGGTGCGCCATGGTGGTATTCATTTGACTCCGACTATACTACTCCGAAGTTTATCCTCGCTGAGATCACTCATTACAGCAAAAAAAGCAAAATGATCTCAGGAAGTTGGGGACGCGTTCGTGTAATTACATATACGTGTTATTAGTCATTCAGAATTTTTTCATAGTTTGGCTTTGTTTTGCTTATCTGCTTGGCTTCAACAATTCATACTGAAAATGGCACGTCCTCGTCCCATGATCTTGAAAAACAGAAGGCCAGAAACAAGTGATACTTTGTGAGCAGAACACGAGAAAAATTAGTGTTTTCATCTGAATTATCGCAAGACTGTTCAAAACAGAAATCTGATTTTCAATCAATTAAGAAAATAGAATAGCCAAAATATCAAGCGAAATAATTGACTGAGAAAAAAAATTGCGCTGAGAAAAAAAGATTAACAGCGGGGGCAGTAGTTATTCTTTGATTATGCTTCAACTCTGAAATAGAAGAAAATTAACAATTCCAGAGTGTTTGTTAATCGGTGGTGATCTCAATACTAATGTAGATGTTGCAGTTAATTTTTTTCTTCAGTTAATTTTTATTTTCCCTTTGTTTTTGGGTATGGTTATGTATGATAATGAGTTTAAAACAAAGGAGAAATAAAAATTAACTGAAGAAAAAAATTAACTGCAACATAGACGAAAAAGTCGTTTCGTGATAAAAGAATCGAAACGTTTCAGCTAATTACTGTTGCGGTTTGTTGCAGTAACGTCTCGAATCTGATTGGTCGTAGAACAATAAACATTCCAGAAATTATTTTTGGCGTTCACGCTTCTTCGGTTTCGACTGTAATGATAGAAGCTGATAGACGAGAACGTCATTGACAGAGTTAGGGAATGTAAGTTTCTTGGCACGGTTATAGATGAAAACCTAACATGGAAACCTCATATCAGCTTGATAACAAGTAAAATATCAAAAAATATTGGAATTATTGTTAAAGTAGGTCAATTTTTAACCAAAGAAACAATCAAAACCTTGTATTAAACTCTTGTTTACATACATTACTGTAATGTCATATGGGCCAACAATTATCCTACTAGACTATCTAGAATAGTAATACTTCAGAAAAGAGCAGTCAGGGCTATAGCTAAAATTAAGTATAGAGAGAGTACAGAATATTAATAGTACAAGAGTTAAATAAGCTGGAAATTTCATTTTTTATGTTCATTCAAATTTTACAATAATCAGCTTCCAAAAAATTTGTCAGGAATCTTTTCAGCAAATTATCAAATACAGACAATACATAGTTATGGTACACGACATGCAGATGACTGTCATCTTCCACGTAAATCAACTACAATACTCCTTAGCCTTTCAAGGTCCAAAAATATGGAATTATATAGACAACAAAACGCGGAATACTTATCTTATTGCTTCCATTCTCGTCCCTAGACAGGATCGCAGCCTCTGGAGACGAGAATGGTTTCGCCCCTTTTCGCCCCAATAAAACCGCGAAGCTACATGTATGCAGGCTCATTTTTGTCGCGCAACTCAATGCAATTTTTTGCGCGCCGAAGTTGCATGAAGTTTCGAACTAGACTACTTGTAGTCGGTCTTTTCTCTAAGGGTCGGAGGACTTTTATATCGGGAACTGGGCGAACCACCAGGCGGTATGGACGGGAAGGGCTTGGGACGAGACGAGAAAAAACCGACTACGGACTCTTTTGTAATTTTTGAGGATATGCCCGTCAGCCCAGCAACGGAGAAGCTGATTGGGCAATTTAAATTGTGCGCGCTGAATGGCGTCAAGGATCTCGCGATTAACTGCTTTTTTTATTTGCATGCGCGCTGCCTTAGCTCGTTATAAACTTTGCTTCAAGACATAGAGAAAATTCCACTCCATGACAAGACTAATAACAAGACGTTAAGAGGCGCTTGGTTGTATTGGATGAATTTTCAAGCTCATTTAAAGGAACTTTGTGAAACAAAACACTGCGTTGACGTGTTGACGAAAACACAAGATCCGTAACGCCATTGCGCGCGCGCAACTTTAGATTGCGCACATTGGCCAATCAGCTTCTCCGTTGCTGGGCTGACGGATATCCTCAAAAAAATGCATAAGAGTCCGCAGTCTATTTTTCCTCGCGCACTGTTGTCTCGCCACAATCTCCCCGTCTCGCGTCTTTAGCGAGAAACCCTAGTTTACAGCATTCCCTTTCTGAATTTCGAGAGAAAAACAGACTGCATGCAGTCTAGTTTCGAACAGGTTCGAAACTCCTTCGAAATCGCGGCGAATTTAACTTCGCCAGTTTACGCGCGTGCAATCTCGCGGCGATTTCATGGCGATTTTATACGCGATGGTTCGCATTGCAGTTGCGCAACAAAAAAGCGCCTGTGTCACCTTTTCACTGGCGAAAAATGTAATACGCATGCGCTGCTAAAAAAATCACGTGACGGCTTTCCAGCGATTTTATTGGCTGTATGGCAAAAATGCCGGCGAGATGGAAGAAGCAATGGCCGCCGTTTAAAGCAGAGAATGCCCCGTGTTTTTTTAGCCTCTGTGAGAGATCGAAGATTATTTTCTTCACGTTTTTAAATGTGTCGCATTCTTTAGTAAATTTCGCATCCTGGAACTGATTAATACTTGCAGCTGGTTAATTCATTTCAACGATAGTGGCGTTTAGAAATGGAGTATCGCGAGGAAAAGTGATGCTGAAAAGGTGGGTGATTTTCACAATTTTGCTTACGGCATGTTTCGTGCAGCACGGTACACAAAGAAATTATAAGTGAGTAAAAGGGTATTTTCTAGGCTTTTTAGAGATATATAAATTAGCTTGTACCGAGTTGCAGGGGGATGGCAATTAGCTGAGATATGTGGACTATTTTGGGGAGAGAATTTGACATATCGATGTCGATCGAATCACATAAGCTTATCGAAGAACAATATTTCACTCTAAAAACGTGAACAAAAATTTGATTTCCATGCAAGCATTGAAGTTTTCGTTCTTAGGAGTAATAGGTCACTTGTAGTTGTTTGGTGGTTGATCCGACATAAAATGATATTTTTATACGTGCTGATGATAGTTTGTTTATTGATTTATTGTATATATTTGCGGCACATGTGTATGCGATTAAGTTACGGAACTTTGCTTCAACACTTTCATTAAGACTATTTTTCATAAGCTTTTGTTGATTATGATAATAAACAAAAGAAAAGAAAACTAGAAATCAAACAATGCAACTTATGTAAATTTTCAAAATTATGAAAAATAAATTTAAACCACAACATATTCAAGATGCTTCAAGAAAGGGTGTTACAACATTATATGTACTTAATTCACAAATATTTGGATGAGGTTTTTCATTGGTACATTTGCCAAAAACATTTGATACAGAGGTACACAGCTTTAAAAAAAATGAACTTGCTTAAAATTGATTTTCAACTGAAGAATACACAGTAATCATTTTCATAAATACTAGAAGCCAAGCAATAGACTTTCACATGGGAGCAGTCACATCATGGTAATTACATTTTTTATTTAGGATTCATTTTGTCTTGATTTAACAAATGGTAAACGGCTCAGCGTGCACTATTGAGTTTTATACATTAACCGCGTTACTGTGCACATTGTGATTGGCTGATGCCTGTCATCTATTAGAGTAGAGGGGCACAGAGGACATCACTGCGTGGTGTGACTCGCGCATGATCAGAGTACATAGTCCAAGTCATTCTTCTAGGCAAAGTTTTTCAAAACTTACAGCGAGAACAACAAGAGAAAGTTCAGCTTAATTATAAATCTACATCGAGGAACAATCTGCTAAATACTCTACACCTGTAGAGACATTTAACTGGCTAAACAAGCTTGAAGTAGATGGTGAGTGTTTTTTTTTTTACAAAATTGTTTTGCTGAATAAGTAATCCTCCATCTCAATGTGGGTTGTAAACCTTTTACGTTATCTTCAACTGTCTTTATTTGTAAACTTTCTTCCAGTATTGAGACAAAAATCTTTGCAAACTATGAGGTTTAAAAAATATAGTAGCGTAGCAAGTGATGCGTACGGCTTTGAGCACGCGCTAGCTTTCGTCACCTTTCACCCATGGGCAAATAGTAAATGGGTAATTGACCAATCAGAGCACATGCTTTCCTTTTGTTATGCTATAAAAAATATAATTTATTCATTTTACTCACTATCTCTGTGCTCACTGGCTGAGAGTATGCAGCCATTTCATGCTGTTAACCAATAATTGATGCCTGAGTTAATATAGGCTATCTAAAAGTCCTTTCCAAACATTTTAATGTGATCCATTTTGTTCCAAGTTGCAGTTCTTGCCTGTGCATCTGGTTACAAAAACACTGATAGTCCTAATCACAGTCTGACGATGAGTCAAACAGCTCTTACAATCACAACAACAATGAAGGTGGAAGTGTGGAGCACACATTAAGATTTGAGTCTATGAGGAGGGCTCCCAGACAGGATTACAAGCTACAAGCTAAGCCAGAGAATGAGAAAGATATTAAAATGCTATTGCAATTGACATGGATCATGTACTGGGTGGTTTTACATCAAGTATATTGCCAGTGAATTTACCCGGTATCTAGTACCCGTACGTCCTCTGATTTTTGAAGCACTTTTATTTCAAAGTCCAAATTGCATGGATGGGCTACTAGCCATCATTATAACCTGATTAATAATAAATTATTGTTGTGGGTGTTCGTTGGACAAATTGCATCGCATGGTACAAAATTGGATGATGGGTATCTGGGGGGAGGGGGGTTACTCAGGATTTCATGTGACAGGGTTGATTTGAGTTTGAAATTTAAATTCAGATTGAAAGATCAATATTCAGATGGTAAGATGAATAACAGACACGAACATTCAATTTCTAATGGTTTTCTTTGTGTTATCGTTTAACTCTTTATGGGAATTGTAAGGGTCAGAAATTCAGCAAGGGATTTTGTGGGGATTTAGTTTTGGTCCGGGGATTTTTGGGGGTCTTGGTTTTGGCTTCCATTCTGTCATCCCTGTCACTTGAAATTCTTACATCCTAAGTGCCTCCCCCCCAGGATGGGTATCAGAAATATACCCTGTATGATTTCATATGTACAGTATGTCACCCAATTCTATAGGGCTACAAGTGCAAACCAAAAGAACAAAGCCACATTTTCAGATCCAACTTTTTTAATAAAATCGCAGTGTTGAAAAAATTATATGAACCAATCAACTTGATTTTATTTCAACTGTAGTTACACTGAATTATCACTGTAGGTTTTTGTACTATTTATCAGGGATTAAGCATGTTGTAGTAATTAATCAGAGGGTTATTATCATAAATATACCCCCTTCTAGCTTGGTGGTATATTGGAGGATAGTGCCCTTGGATGAAAGATTGTCCAAAAATTTTCACTGTAGCCCTCAAAGCATTAATTGCTTCTGAGCCAACTGTTCATTTTTTGGACAATCTTTCAGCCTTGGTCATTATTCTCCAATATACCAGCTGCCTGAAGGGGTTTATTTACTATTACAATACTTCAGAAAGTGGGAAATATGTTGTGGTTAGATGTCAAAGTGCTATATATTTCATTACTTGTAATGCACTTTCAGTGTCAAGGGTAGAGTGATTTTCAGTTGAGTGTCAAAACTGTAATCAACAAGTACCTTGGTTTTGCTTTGCTATGCTCCATAATTGGTCCAAAAACCACCATCTACTTAATCAGTCAGATATGAAAGCCAGTTGTGTTTGATGCTGGTTACGTATATTTGCTTTAAGTTTTCATTGGTTCATTGTTGTTTATGCTGTTGTGATTTTCCGTAGCAATGCACCGGTTTTACGACACTCAATTGAAAACCAATCTAAATACACAGGTACCATATTTACTCTTGTGGCACTTCTGGTGGAGTTCTTGTTCAAGGACAGTGCTTCTTCAGGTGCAATGATTGTTGAAAAGTCAATGTACAGTGTAAGGCAACATCTGATTTTCTGACCAAAACCCATTTAAAAATACCAGTGTTCACACAGTTGGTTTAATATATTATTTTCCAATTGATTTATTATTGCCAATATAGGGCTGACTTGTCCCCAGTCATCTTCATACAGCAGGCAAGGTAGCCTGAGGTATGTCTGGGAATGAGTCAGAATATAGGGGGTAAATGTTTCTGAAAATAATAATGAAGTGGCTTTTGGTTTTGTGTTGTAGACTGACAACAGTTTTTAATACAAACAACCAATTTTAAAACTTTTAACAGTTGCAAACAGGTGTTCTAATACTTGGTTGAAAAAATGGCACAATATATAGAACATTTAGTTTTAAAGGCAATCATGTTTCAATTTCAATAAGTTCCCAATAATAAATATCAAATGGTAAATAAAATTAAAACTTTATTGCCCTTAATCCTATCACCAAGAGTGATTGATATGTACCTTCTCTTTTCAAGGTCAATACATTGTGTAGCAGACAAGTGATAAGAATAAAGAAATGTATCACCTGTAGAGGATGTTGTCTTAATGAAGCACCAAATGACTGTCAGTAAGGAAAATTAACATTCAGATCTTGGGAGTGAAAAGTTAAATTGGTCATGTGTATGATATAAAATAACAAATTTGTTTTAATTAGAATCAGTATCTGTTCAATGGTATTCCTATGAATTCATTTTGGTCTCTGAAAATAATAGCATGTCAGGGGTTTCAAAATGTTTTGAAGTTGGTGTCAGCAACTGGATGAGTACGTGGCTGTGACAAGTTAGCTTGTTTGTTATGAAGTGATTGCTAAAATCAAGTAGCTGGCAGAACTCCAGCAGTTGTTGGCTTGTTGTGAAAACCCTGACATGTCTGTTTAATTACTGTATCATGAAAGCCAAATACCTAAACACTTAATAATGTCCTGTGAGTTTCAGACAAGCCAAATTTTAGCAGAAACTTCAACCCTTTGTTAACAATCTGGTCATTCTTTCTGCAGGTCTTAACAAATTCTCCTTTCCAATTTCTCCTTAATAGAAGTAGTGGTGAAAAGTATTCACAGTTGTTAGAATTCAGGTTGAATGATCGCGTCCTTAAAAAGGTTACTCAGGTTCAAAACAACAACAATTACCCAGCAAAACTTGTTTACCCGACAACAATTTCCTCACTTTATCAAGGCATGACCAAAAAAAATGAGTTTTTACCACATACAACTTTTGTGATTTTGAAATCTATCATTACTGTACAATGCAACAACAACAACAACAATTTATTAAGGTATTTCCATAAAAAAATACATGGCATTACCTAGTTACACTTAAGAAATTATAAAGATATATAAAATAGAATCAGAAATAAAATAAAATGCAATTTTATCAATTGGAAAATAAAGTTTCATGCCTACAGTGCTTACAAAAACCTTTATGGTATTAATCTAAGGTGCAGGTGCTGGCAAATCTTCTGCTGGCCTGGGGTGTGCTCCACGGAGTGTTGGCTGGCCTCTCTGGAATAATTAATGGCTCTACGTGCCACAAACACAACATAAACTTCAATGAAGACACAACCTTAGGTTTCTGTTTTGGTGGCTTGCCCGGGTCTGACCACTTTGTGGACGACGTCCCCGCTTTAAGCAGTTCATCGTGATAACATTTATGCTAAAGAAATTGAAAGATTAGTCAGAGTAACTGGTAACACAAAACTGATCACAGCAGAAGTAGTTAAAACACGTTGGAATCCGGGAAAACTTTCACACCTCAACATAACTTGATATATCTCGAAAACGGTTGCGGGACAACTACGGCAAAACTAAAGGAAATTAATTAAGCTATCAAATAATGTAAAATTTAAGGACCAAAACACGAGAAAATCGCGTAAAAGAGTCCTTTCCAAACCACGACATGAAAACAACACTACTAGTACGTTTCGGTGGCTCTTCAGAACTTGACAATAAATGCAGTGAAAATCAACTTACCTTTTTAATTCCTACGCAGTCGGAAGGATTTACGTTACACGAAGCCACAGAACACGACAGAAGGATTTTCAGAAGACTACCTTTCAAAAGAGAAAGGGAAAAAAACGAAAATAACTGCAACCTGCTGCGCTGTGGAATATTTTTCACGATTCGATCGCGCCCCCCGATGAAGGGTGTCACGTGGTCGCGCGTCGACCAATCAGACATTTTTCGCCAGTGAAGTGTCACCTTTAAAGTGTCACCTTTGTGTCACCTTGTGTCACCTTGTGTCACCTGTCCCGTGCTCGACAAGGGCTCTGGGAACTAGTAGGACTCGTCCGTCTCTTACGAAATTTTTAGAGGAGTTCTTCACTGGTCGCGTTTTATCTAGTCTCTTTCGCAGCCAATGTTTGGGCTCGTATCTAGCCTGTAAAAGGCTACTACCTTCACGGCTGAAAGTTCTGTATCACCCGTGATTTCTGAATGTGTCGAATCGATGTTTAAATCTTTTCAAAGGAGTGATTCCCAGACTTCAAAGATGGCGGACCTTGAAGCGGAGGCTGAACAATTCATCGGGGACGATGCCGACTTCAATTCAAAGAACAAAGACAAACCCCTGTTTAGTATGTTGACGAGAAAAAACCTTGGCATGTACTTACAATTTGTGTTTTTTGGAATTGGCTCGGTCCTTCCCATCTTTGTTATTTTCGCTGCAGTTGATTACTTCGACGACATTTTTCCCCACAAGCAGCCAGAGTTTGCATTGAACGCGATCTACAATCCGCTGTTATTCTGCGGTTGTTTTGTCAACCTGGTTTGGGGCCGCGCTGCAAGTTTCAAATGGAGAATAATTAGTGGATTTTCAGTGATGGCCGTGTGTATGATGGGTTTCATTGTTCTCGATCAACTCGAGTTATGTGGGTCGACATGCCTCAAGAGTCACTACTGGTCTGTTCTGTTTGTGGCTGGAGTTCTTGGTTTAGCAGATGCCGTATGCCAGTCTACCTTGTTTGGCTTGACCACTCACGCCTTGCCGCCTTTATATACTCAGGGACTCATGGTAAGTTGTTATTAGTGCAACCATTACTTCCTGGTAGTGATTTTGTTACAAATTGCCATTGATGAGTCCAGGGATGCGTCTCATTTATGCACCAGTCATTTGAAACCCCCGGACCCCCCCCCCCCCCCCCTGCCCCTCGGGCATGAGCGGGGCATTTGCAAGTGAAGGCAAGTGAACTCCCCGGTCCCCGGGAGAAAAGTGAATGGTGAACTCCCCCGCCCCCACATGATCCACACACATGGTATAAAAAAGTAATCTTTTGTAGAAAACTTGTTTTTTCAAGCGCAACAATGGATGACAATAAGGGAAGATAAAAACGTGGTAGCCGTGAAATGATTATGTTGATTTCAGAGTAGCTAGCAATACACTTGCAAAGGCCCATTGATGGACAAGGAAGAAGATGACTATTTAAAAATTGCCAAATCAACTTTTTATTTTTAGTAAAGGTTACAGTGGAACCCCGTTAATACGGACACCAAGGGGACAGGCCAAATTGTCCGTATTAACGGGGTGTCCGTATTAAGCAGGGTCAGGTCAAGGTGCTTTTTTTTTTTGTCTGTTTTATTTATCCTTTTCATTTGAGCCGACTGTAAAGGTATCTTTATCTTTGCCATTTTACTTTGACTGTATATTCCTACTAGCCCTGTTGTTTAAGTAAGATTTAAGTAAGATTTCTTCTGAGAGCTTCTGAGGGTACAGTACTTACCCGCTTATAAGAACCTGCAATGTAAGAACCTGTTAGCCTAAAAATATCAATTTAGACCCCATTTACATAAGAACCTATTTAGCCTAAAATTTGAAACAGGTTCTTATAGAAAGGTTCTTATAGAAATTAACCTAAAAAAAACTTCATGCAAAAAAACATAACTCGAAAGTAGTGAACTTGAACATGTATACACTGCTAAATTTGGTGTAAATAATGTTTGAAAACCTTGTAAATTTTCATTACATAAGGGATATATAACATATACATGTAACAGGGTTCAATTTGTTTTCGGACTCCCAAATTGTTTTCGGACTCCAAATTTTCTTGTTTATTAAACAAGTAAGGCGTCTTTTTGGCTTAATAAACAAATTTGACTAGTGAAAGTTGATTATTAAACAAAAAAGACCCTGTTTTGGCATTAAATTAATATACATGCCACCTTTCTACCATTCACAGGTGTATAATATATTTCTCATTAAATAAGAACCTATTTAAGAACCTGCGTAGCCTAAAATTCCACTAAGCACCATTTACATAAGAACCCATTTAGGCTAAATTTGAAAAAAATGGGTTCTTATAAGCGGGTAAGTACTGTAACCTCCCTCAAGTAGTTGTGTCAGAAATTCTAGCTTCCTTAACTTGAAAGTTGATAATAACTGAGCTTCTCCTTTGATAAAACCCTTTAAGGTGGCTCCATATAGTTTTAAAACCATTCGCGCGCTGATGATGTGAGCCTTGGGAAACTGCGTGCACGCTGACGCAAGCTCAGGCAAAAGTTTTTAACCACGGATTTGAGTTAAACATTTCAAAGGAAATCTTTATCCGCAGAAGCAATGCTGTTTAAGCTTACAAATTATATGAGGTTGTAGATTTTCATCATGGAATTGCATAAAACGCCCAGTAAACACTGTAAGCGAGCCTAGTGGTTTCAACGTTGATGCATGCTCAAATAGCGATCTTGGCGAATTTCTATTCCGTTTCGTAATTGTTACAAATTTGGGGGACTAAAATGGCAAGTTTTGTTTAACTTTTCTCGCGTTTTCTTCGGTGAAATTTCGTACAATTTGCCAGAGAAGTTATAATTATTTTGCTTTATGTGGCATTCGTTTTTTATGAAAATCTATAAGACCAGTTTTTACGCAGAGGGGAAAAACACAAATTTGCAAATAACAAAGAAGCTGCCTTTACAACCCCTACTTTTTTCTATTTAAAATTATTCTCCAGATAGTATCCATGTACTGTGAAAATTTTGGAAGATTTCACCGAAGGAAATAGAAAAAATTGCACTTAGAGCCACATAAACGCTCAAAGTCGCATTTGTTTGGGTACTCTTAATTCACGACTTATTTTAACAGAAATGGTTGTAAACACTATTTCATCATTGCTTATTGTATTTGATAAGTTTGAGTGAACTGGGAGTGAAAACAAATGCAAAAGCCAGATTTCAAATATAACACTTAGCGCGCACCACATCCATGTTATTACCCATAGGGTGACATGAAGAGGAGTGCTTATATAAGAAAGTTTCTGAAGGCTTAAAATGAGTTTGAAAATCCAACCAGTATATTGTGCTTTGATGAATGTTTGAAAAAGTAAGTTAAAAATGTGTAAAACAAAATAAAACATTGTTTAAAAGGAGTTTTGAAGCAAAACTTTTCTACAGCAAGCTCACTAGAGAACTTGAATAATTGTTAGTAATTAAGGTTTAACAAAACCAAGATTACAATTCAGCCGGTCCAAGATTACAATTCAGCAGGTCTATTTGAAGGTTAAGGCAAAGGTAATAAATGCTCGTGAACAACTGGAAAACACGAAACAGTTCGACTGAACAAACAAACAAACTTGATCCACAAAAAGCAGTAGCTGATATGAATGTCACAGAAACGTTGTTATGAAAAGTCAAAAACTTGAGTTAAATAATAAGCTTATTTTGTAAGGGTAAAATAACATTCTGCACATTGTTTTAGGCTTGTTGAAAAGGTTTTTGTATCAAGCTTTTGCAGATTAAAATTGTCATGATCAGACCTGATGCATGGATGGCCAGGAGATTGATTTCACTTTTGTATCCGTAAATGTTTACTTCAAATTCGCTAACAGTAAAACTCCTCCAAAACATCAATGTAATTTTTCAAAGGTACGTTACGTATTTGATACGCTAAACTTACCTCGATTGTGGACAATTTTAGTATTTCTGTTTTGAAATGAAGCACTTTTTTTAACGGGATATATCGTATGCCAGTTAGATGAGAATGGAAAATCGATGCTTAAGCACCCATTCGGGCTCCTTGAACAACAATTTAGTCGCCAGCACTTGTAACTTAGGCGCTCCAGGCACCCGGGTGCCCGTTAGGCAGCAGCCTTGGTATCCAAGCCTCCTTCACGGAATCCATTATGATTTCTTTGTTTTAAGGTCATTCCCCTGAAATAGAACTGAACACAGATTTTCAACCAAACTTTGTCTACTGGTTGGTTACCTTAAGGGAATTTAAATTTTAAAATAAAATGGGGGTCACCACATTTGTTTAGGAGCAGGAAGACCTTGTATTTACCACGTAATTGTTTATGTGCGTGCACTAATTACACATAAAATTCTGCGCAGTAGGGATGTGCAGTGCAATACAGGGCGATGACCTTAACTTAGGGCCGCTCAGGACCCTTGCTATCATTATGTATGCATTTATTTAAAGAGTATGCACGAACTGCGACGACTGAAGCCGACGGCAAACGAAATATTCATGAAATTTATTTCTAAACGCTCTTTGTATCAGTAATTACACGTCATTGTCCTCAGCCTTGACAGCTTTGTGTCCCGTGCGCTGGAACGTAGCGAATTATCATAATTAGATTCACAGCTTTGAATTTTGCGCATGTTGTTGTAAACATAGACTCGGAAGGTCTTCCAAAGCAGCAAAACCTGCAATTTTGTGTCCAAGTTTTCTCCGCCCATACAGAATTTCATGAGTTGATTCACAAGGAACTTAAATGTAGTGCACTCTATTGTGTTCTGGTCAAAGCGAATTTTTAAAATCCCTTTTCAAAAAGAAGATAGCACGTTTCAAAGTTTAGATTTCACATTTTTACCCTCTTAGGAGACAATAACTCCCAGCAATTTTTAAATTCGCGAATTTCGTTCTGACCAGAACACAAAAGAGGTTATGATTTACCACTAGGTTATATGTTCGTTTAATTTGGTGAGCTGTTCTACATGTAGCTGGAAACTTGGACACAAACTCGCATTATCTGCAGATTAACATTTAAGAGCTTGTGATATCAAAGTAAGCGGTCATGTCTCAGTAAAACGACAATCATGATAAAATTCCATCATCCGCTATTATCCTTGATAAGTTTTGAAGGAATCGATATTCAAAATTTGGAGAATTAAACCTTTACAATATAACACCCCGTCAAAAAAAATTGCTAATGAATTTATTAATGAGCAAGGGTCCTGCGAGGCCTTAAGTATTATTGAGTTCGAGAATTTTCAGTCACCAAATGTGCCAAATCAAGAATTATTTCACATGAAGCACTGCAATGCCTCATGGTCTACAAGAATTGTACTGCAGAGAAAAGCTTGCAATGTCGTGAGCTCAAGTACGTGACATAGATTTATCTTCTGTGCTTCACTGCTCTAGGAAGAATAGTACCACAAGGAAAGCATAGCGTTTTCAGTAGCAAATGTATAGTCTGTGTTCTTCATGTAAAAGTAACATGGGTATACTCCATGTTTATGTCCATGTGCACACAATACTCCCAAGCCCTTACCCCCTTCACAAGAATAATGAATAAATTAATTGATATTAATTAATTAATTAATTAATTTATTTATTTATCAGCTATCAAAGTTTACAGTGCGTTATTGCTCTAGCGGTGTTGTTTTTACATTTTTGCTTGTGTTTGACTGGATCACATCTACAATCAGTGTTAAAATCTTTGTACATTTGCTTTTTCTTTCGTCACTTGAAACATCAAAATACTTTGTACTTCCTCCCTCTCCCCCTTTACAATGTTGCATAGCATGCAAAAATTAATGCCTGTGATTGCTGCCTATTTTGCTTGCAAACTGAAACAGAATGCACAAGGAGTTTGGCCATGTTGTGCTATCCAATATTGGAAGGGGGATGAGGGTTGGTGTACCAACGACTTTTGTCAAAGATTGTAGTTTCAGTGAGCACAAACTTTGTGACATTGCAAGTAGATAGTATATCCAGTTGTTAAAAAGTCAATAATGTAACAGTCATTTCTGTTGTTATTTCAACAGCTTGGTGTGGGGTTGTGTGGTCTACTGATGACATTCTTAAGAGTATTGACCAAGACTACCACCAAAAATCTTCATGTCTCAAGCTATTATTATTTTGGAACAGCAGCCATGTTTATTTTGTTGGTGATAGCTGTTTATTTCCATCTTAGCAGAGGCAATGCATTCCAGCGTTACTACTCTCGAGCTCCAAGAAGTGGAGTTGACACTGACTGGAAACATCCTTTTCAGCGCTTTGCATTTTTCACTGGTGAAGCTCTAAGGGTACTACGGTACAAACATGTCTTCTGTCACTGTTTTCTACTGACATTGGTAACTGCTCAACAGTATGTTGTTATGCCATCAGTGGCTACTATGGCAATAGACTTCCTTGGCAGCGGTTGGTTCCCAGTGTTGTTGATTCTAGTTTACAATATTGGTGATGTTCTTGGCCGAGGGCCATTAGCTATGTACTATGTGTACTCTCTGCATTGGGCATGGCTATCTACTTTGGTACGATTTGTAATTATCACTGGCATCTGTCTGAGTGTACCACCTCATATGATGAGTGACAGGCCTGCTTGGATGGCCACCTTTGTGGCAATACTTGGTCTCTCAACTGGTCATCTGACAACATCTCTGATCTCCTATGCTTCCTCTGAAGTCCCTGGTAGAGCTAAAGAGACTGTAGGATACTTGAGTGTGTTGAGCATAACACTTGGAATGGCAGGTGGAAGTGCTGCTAGCTACTGCATTAAAGCTCTCCTGGACAGGACTGGTTAATCAAATAATAACAATAACTACAGATGGTGTATCATGGATAGGACTCATAAATGAATTTGTAAGATCTGAAATAACCAACAAGTATATTTCCTCTATTTACCTGATCAAATAATGCCTACCTTTCATGCACTACATGTAATCTTGAAACTAAAAAGGCCATGTCCATTTATTACTTCATGTAAGTAACAAGAACAGTGACAAGTCAGAAAAACAGCAAGTCTGCACAAAGCTTCCAAAAAATGTACAGAACCTTGTGAGTGTACGTACAGAAATTGCAATTTTAGAATATTTTCAATCCTATTTAATTTTAGGGGCCGGGGTGTTCATTTCTCTTGGGGATGTTGATGGGGCATTAAAGGGACACTGTCACAATTGTTCTGGTTAAGTTTGAAAAGACACTCTAATCACAGGACACCCAAAAATACTGGTTTAGTCTCGCTACCCAACCAGTTCGCTGTGGATTGCCAGGATGCAAATGGTTGCAACTTAAAAACATTTTGATTTTTTTCAAGTTTTTCCTTTGTTTTGTGGAAAAATCACCCCTAACTGACTATGGGTTGTTCTTCCTTTGAGAAAATCAACAGATTTCCTTCTCTTGACTTTCTGTGAGTATTCTGTGTACGTGAAAAAGCATTTCATTTCATCTTTAGCATATTTTCACCCCAAAATGTAAAAATCCCCACGACAGTGCCCTTTTAAAATGGTGGGGTTTTAACAAAAGTGGAGGCATTAATTTTATTTATATGAGTACTTAACAATAATTATTATTTCTTCTTTGGTTTGTTGTTTTGTAGACGTTTATTTATTTAGCAATTATTGCATGATGCTGAGTACGATATGAAGGATTATGGAGATTTCAGAGTGTGTCCACTGAAGCTGATTACACCATAATTTTCATATTATACGAAAGCATAATTCAGTAATTGTTTTTTTTTTTCATTTAAAATATTTCCAGAGCTCTAAAAACACAAAGTGCATTTAACAAAACCGTAGCCAAGTCCTTCACTTTGCTGGATTTTGGAATGTTCTTTCCCGAAAATAAGCTTTAAAATTATTTGACTTCCCTTTGTAGCTCTTTTATGTTTTTTGCTTTCTTTATCATCCAATAATTTGCAAATTTCTTCGCCGTAATTTTCAAATCTAGCGGCCGTTTTCACACTTTCCAGCTCTGTGGTATCAAAGCCGTTGTTCCGTGACGTCAATTGTCCAATTACGTTTCTATTATTGGACCATCTATGTCAGTCGTCCAATAATTATAACGTTAAGTCAGAATTAGCCGCAGATTGTAAGTTAATCAGAAACATAGAAATATTTTCTATTCTCAATTGCCGCTCGTCCTCTGCCAGGTAAAAGATCTATTATTAAGGTAGAGCACAGGGAGCCCATACCAGCGGTGTGATTGTTTGTATGTTCGAAATATTAAGAAATGTGTGAGAAAGAGCCTTATCCTAGTAAAATATTGCGAGTAACGTCTACATGTAAGCTCAAAATAAACGTAAATCTACCTCAACTGTTTATTTCGTCGTTTGTGTAGCTCAACATGGCGAATTTGAGGGATATTTTGAAGGTTTCTGCGTTGACCGTTATTAGACGTGTAATCACATTCAACACAGAATCCTTCAAATCTGTGTGCATTTGTTTGTGTGGTCACAGCTTTCCACTATAAATATTTAAATTTCTTCTCTATTTGCTATTGTAAATATTTAAGCTTCCTAAAACCGACTTTCTACGACTTTAATTTGAAGTAAAATATTTTCGCAATGTTCAAATTTGTTTTTATGCAGTGCGAGAGAGCCGTTTACGAGTTTTAAAAGGTTGCAACTGGTATATAGAATACAATTAGAAGGCGTACAACTTCGACATCTGAGAATCGGGTGTACCTGAAAAAAAATATATTTCTCGCTCATTCTCGTTCCCAAAGCAAGAAACAAGACTGGGGGACTGGGAGACTGGAAACCAAGCATTTTAAGGTATATACTTCATGGCAGCGATCCATATAGTCACCCATCCATATAAGGAACATATATGGATGGGTGACTATATGGATTGCTACCATGAAGTATATACCCATTTTAATCGCTTGCGGTTAGTTGCACGTTTGTTTGCTTGCGGTTAGTCAGGGGCACTCAACAGACCGTTTCGGTGAATATCTGTTCGGAAGACCTATAACCGCCTACGATTTTCGGATTAAAGAGTGATGAAAAACAGGAGATTACTTTAGCTCAAACTTTCGTGACATGGGGAAAGCAATGCCTGTTGTTTTCGGCGAGAGAGAAATGCCGTTTTGGGTACGAAAAAAGGCCCGCTACGATTTTCGAGAAGGCAACAGCGGTTTATAAATTAGGTTAAAATATTTCGTTCCCTAAAGTTTTCTGAAGTTTGAATGTCCAGCTAGCGTATCCGAAAAGATGCACTTTTCTTAGCGTTTAAAAATAAGTCTTTAATCATGTTTAATCGCACAAAAAAGACACTAATAACTTACAAACGGTGTTCCGACACCTATAGCAAAATTTTCTCGTTGGGTGCCCCTGGTTAGTTCCAAACTGGTTTGCTTGCGGTTAGCTTTCATTTCTTAGTTTCATTTCTATTGCGCTGTCCCTTGTCCATGGGGGTCCTGGGCTTTGGTTTTTTCTTCTGTTCTATATGTGTTGCATCAGATGTCCAAACACCTCGAAGTTTGTCAAAAATACTCCGCTACGTGTCGTATTTTCAGCACTCTTCTTGGTGTTTGGAAATGTGACGAAACACTCTCCCTCGTGTTTTATATATAACTTCAACTGTCCGCTTGAAATTGTTGATAAGATAGGAGGAAAAGATATGTGACCGAAAAATGTCATTAACAGCATAAACGACCTTTGCACCAAATTAGGCCTCGTCGATATTTGGCGACTACATCATCCCACTTCTCAATGTTTCACATGGAACAACAGTTCAGGCAAAATACAATGCCGCCTTTACTATTGTCTGATGTCCAAACACTTGGTTGCACGCACTCCTAAAACTGCGTTTAAGGCATATCATGATTCGGATCATTCGCCAATTTATGTTGAATTTCAGACCCATATGCAGTGTTGACTTTTGGGATGACCAGTTTATATCAAGGAAGTATAAAGACTTATAAACGTACGGTAAAGGAAGTGTGGGCGAGATCGGATTAATAAAAGTTCAACAGACATGTACTGTGACATAATTCCTAAGGAAACGACTTATGATTTTGTCCGCCCAAGAGCTCAGGCATGTATGGTGGTGCACAGCACTGGCACTGGTTGGTTGTAGCGAAAACTAAGACCTACAACACCTAAGACCTACAACGTAGCTCCCGAAAACTAAGACCCCTTATTTTCTTTGTTTTTTCCCTTTGTTCATCTTTGTGGGGTGGGGATTGGGGGTGGGGTTTGGAAAAATGACGAACAAAGGCAAAAATAAAGAAAATAAGGGGGTCTTAGTTTCCGAGTCTTATACCCCATTCACACCACAGCTTAAACATGTTTAAATGTTGTTTAGTTAAACACGGTTTAAAATATTGTTTTCTTCATGGAAGTTGCTGACTGATGTTTATCGACTTCAAATTTGGCACAATGAAAGCACAAGTTAGAGCACACTTGAACCCTATGTAAAATTTAGTATGTCAGTTGTCTGTTGCTGATTTTCATTTTCTTAAACCTGGCTTAACTACACATGTTTTGTTGGTGGGAATCAGGTATTAGTTTCGGGTCTTATTATAAGCACTATAAAGATTTGGGAATATAACCGATCTTTGATCACAAAGATACACAAACGGCAAAAATAAAGAAAATAAGGGACCGGTCATTATTTATCGCCTGGGGGGTGCGGAGGATTTTTGTTGCTACACCGGAGCATTCACCCGATCCCCCCATTAAGTATATAGCATTTCAATGATCCCCCTCGTTGGTGGTGGAAGTTTTCATGATCCCTCCCCCCCCCCCCTTCCTTTCCAACCACCGTAAAACATCAAGTTCATTGCAGGCTCGGATGGCTCCAAGAACAAAGTGTAAGTACTGGTTGGCCACTTTAAATGACTGTAAGCTGTAAACGAAGCCTCGGCCTTGAATTCAGCGGCCGATTTGTTCATCGACAGCAAGCGAAAGGTTCTGTATATACCTTATTATAGGAAATCAACGCTCGTGTTAATTAAGGTATTGGAAATTAACGCGACTTAAATTAACGCGATGTGAAGGAAAAATTACTTTCCAATAGAGCAAATTAACGCGAAAGAGGTGCAAATATTTCAAAATGAAGGAAATTAACGCGACCACAGAAAGAAATGGAACTTGTAAAGAAAACTGGAACAAATTTATTGTAACAGACTCTTAACAAGTTAACAAAATCCAAAACCCAAACGAATCTCGATACTTCGAGCGTTCTTTCCAGCGCCAATGATGCCGGTTGATCTCAACCCTGATAAAACAATGCTAAAAAAAGTCCAAGTCAACAATCCACTTAATTAATGGCGCGGAAATTAACGCTCCACTAAAACAAGGGCGCGGAAATTAACGCTCATGAAGGGTTAATTTCCTATAATAAGGTATACAAAAGACCACACCCCGAAACTGTTCGCAAGTGATGAACTGTTTCAAGACATATTTTCAGACAGCTCAAGAGCGAGTAAAGGCGCTCTACGAAAAACTTCAGATAGCCTTAGATAAGCTGAAAAAACTCTAATGAACCTGACGAGTACGTTTCCATCTCGCATGGGGAAAGATCAACAATCGTGAAGAGAAAGGAAGGTGAAAAAAAAAAACAGTGAGAAAAGAGAGAGGATATATGCTTCTTGAAAGACTTAACCCAGAGAGGTAACTGAAGAGGTTTTTGATTCAATGAAGACGAAAATTAGTTTTACAAGCGTCGCAACCATCAATGCTGACTCTACCGGGAAATTAGTCAGGCGTCTTTATCTGGACCTTCTGTTAAAGCTACTGGAAAATAGAGTTTTTCACTGGAAACACAAACTTAGCCGTAATATGGCGGAGTGGTGAAGGGTCAAGCTCGGGCGAGGTTCTTAGGATGAATTTGACGTGAAGGCTGTCCAAGAGTCAGTTGACGGGGCAGTACGACACTTTTTCGGATGTATGTATACTTTTCTCTGTTGCTGTTGTTGTTGTTTATAATAATACCGCCCCGTTCGGTTGCGGTGGGCAAACGCTTTCATAGACTCTTATTAAAATGACTCTTTAAAGAATTAGAAACATGGAACTTTAACATTTGAATTATATATAGAACTTAAACAATTTTAAGCCATTGCACAATCAATGATTATTTTTTATAAGATCGTGTCTGAATAAGAGAGGAAGCCAAACATAAAAATAGCATATTTTTGTCAAAAGGAGGCGATCAATCAGGACACGGTTGATGTTATTTACAGCGATCCCGCCGCCACCCGAAATTCTCATTTTCTTTTTCTGGTCCCCCCTTAATGCCTGTCAATTACGGCTGATCCCCACCTTCCTCTCCAGAAAACCATGTGATCCCCCCCCCCCCAAAATCCTCCACTCCCCCCGCGATAAACCACACTTTTCCACTTTTTTTCAGAGCTCGTCGCGGCTTGGTTACTCAGTTCATTACCATCACTGCACAGAACCGCCACAGGGCGACAGCAGGACAGGCAACTTCCATGTGGTTTTCGCACTAATGTTTGATGTTTGTTAAGCCACACATGGAGAAGTGGAACTATGGATGCACTTTTGGATTGCATTGATGAAATAGCATTAGATGGTTTAGACGGTACGTAACGTATTAGGGGCAGGAGTTGTAAAGGGTTGTAAATTTCATGTCGCTCCATGGTCGACCACTGTCGAAAAGCTACGCGATAAGTTTATAGCTCTCGATATTTGTCAATAATTTTCAGTTGATTAGTTTAATGTGTCGTTAAAGTTGATAATCACAAAATTGGGATGATTTGTTTTGAACTGAGCTAAGATTTCCTGTTCAAATGTTCTTGGGGCACAGGGCATTTGTAGATGGTCACAAATTTCAAATGCCCTGTGGTCAGCTAACTTCACCAAACATTTGCTAGTACAGTTTTGATTTGATCTGCAATGCAAACATTTTATAGAATTCTGATTGGCTTTTTCCTGTTAATACAAGAACCATACACTGACTTAAGGTTACTGATAACCTTTTCGGGTTGGAATTTTGCAAAATTGCAAAAACCTACCATTAGATAGCCCACTCTTCTGGTTTTCTTTTTTCAAAAAAAATATTTTAGTACGAATTTTTCTAGCGGAGTTATTGCAAATTTTGTGTTTTGCGTGACTAAAAAGTTAATCCCCAAAGGTGTTATGACATGTCAACACTTCGGACCTCAGGTGAGTTTCACGAGGGAATACATCCGGGGATGCTCAAATTATGTAATGTGTTCACGAAAAGTTATAAAGCTAGTCTGTAATCAATAATTTTACCCAGTTGAATTCATTGCGTTGATCAACGCGCGTTTTGAGTTGTCTATTGTCGGCGTTTCCACGCTACTTGCGGTTTCCTGCTTTTTGGGACGGCCGTTACCCCTTTGCCTCGTTGCATTCGAATTCTGCTCTCCCGATTTCGTTTTTGGCATTATGACCACGGATAACAAATAAAATGGCTGTAGATCAAGCGGCGAATAACTTTTTCCGCGAATTCGAGACTGTTTTGTAACAAGTGACATCAGGGGGCTGTATGTTAAATTTTTATTGGTCGGCAGCATGGGCCGCATTCACACCCGCGTTGACAAGGTGTGAAAACTAATAAAATCTTTTCTGCCCAAAAACTCGGGGTTTATTTTTCCACGAATAACCTCTTTTCAAATGAATTAATAGGGTATGTAGATTTGTCGGATTTTTACGAAATTTGGCCGAAATGATCGTGAGATATTGGTGCACAAAAGTGTGTCGGGCTTTTAAAATATTCGAAATATTTTTCCTGTGACACCTCTTTGTTTGATGCAAAACGAAAAAATTTTCTATTGGCCAACTTTAGAGCCTATTTTCTCAGAAACCAATAGAAAGATCCAAAATGCCCGACACACTTTGATAGCACATCAAGTGCTGATCGATATAGTGCAGTTTGTTTTGATTTAAGAGATAATGCGGATGCGGGTAATTCAGCAAAGCGAACATCGATAGTTTCAAGTTTGAAGGCTCGCGCCCGCTAAACAAAGCGATAAATTACCAATATCTTTATATATTTGGATTCTACATTTCATAACCTTTCCATAGATATATAGTTATCCATGGTTCCACCAAAAATGATGCACGTACAAAACATTTTCCGAATGGCACCCAAAAAGGTTATCAGTAACCTTAACCACCACTGGGTGATGATGAACTTTTATGGAAGTATCATTTCAATAATTTGGTGTCATCTAAGATATTGTCCAAAATGACAGAAATAGTTTTAACTGCAAGGCATTACATGTCTTTAAAAAGTCTAGTTTAGGGTCTGAAACTAACTTTTTTGGAGCAACTTCAGAATACCCGGCCACTTTTTTCGTGTATAAATCTATTGCTCCTGTGCTCCTGTGGTCCTGTGCTCCCGTGCTACCGCAGTGGAGTGGGTGAATAATTAAAGTAAGAGGTGTTAAACTACTGCTACTGCGGTCCCGCACTTCCGAAGTCATGGAATAATTAGAATAAGAGGTGTTCAACTACTGCTACTGCGGTCCCGCACTCCCGAAGTCATGGAATAATTTAAGTAAGTGGTGTTCAACTAGTGCTACCGCGGTCCCGCACTCCGAGTGACTCCTTAAGTCAATGAATAATTAAGCGCTTGCTTCTGCTCATGGATTTAAGAATGAGGTATGCTTATGTGTTTAGCACTCTTGTTTCGGCTCATGGATTTAAGAACGAGGTATACATGTACTCATGTGTTTAGCACACTTGCTTCGGCTATGACTTTTTTACCGTGTGATCAGCTACTGAACCTCATTATGGCCACCTTTGGGACCGCGGTAGCAGGATTACAAGACACAAAAAAGTGGGTGGGTATTCTGAAGTTTAGCCACTTTTTTATATGGCACCAACTGGATACTGGATCAAAATGTTTAGTCGTCATCATAAATTTTTTCGATGTTTTCTTTTACACTAAAAGACAAATGCTTGTTGTATTTGACCATTTTTTTGCGAATTATGGTGACTAACTTTTGCCTTTGGGCGATCAGATAATCTTATTTCTTGCATATAAGCTTTATGCTGGGTGTCCTGGATCTCATAGTTTGTCTGTCTGTCTGTCTGTCTATACTGATGTTCCAGATAAGAGACAGGTCTCAGGTCAAAAACCGGATAGAGATAGCTACCTGACCCAACAAACAAAATGGAAAATTCAAAGTTCTTAAAACAAAGATATTGGAAGGAAATCAAGTTTAGGGCAACAGAGAAACCACAAAAGTTAATACACTATAGTTCTATATGCAATTTGACTTGGCTAAGGCTGGGTGTGCTCTGGCAGTGCCACTTCGCTTTCAGCTGTTTTCAGGCGACAAGAAAACATACCGAAACACCCAGCCTGGCAACCTCCTTTTTCAGTTACAACTAAGGGCTGAAAACAGCCACACAATATATTTCCTTCCTCTCCTTTCTTTTTTGTGTTGCTTTGAAGTTAACAATGCAAAATAGTTCAATATAGAATGTTTTTTAAATCCATTCGTGAAGTCAAAACATTCTTGAGTCTTTGATCGCATCCTTCACCTATGATTAAATGCGTGCCTGCAGGCAGACAGCAGTTTTCTGTTACTTCATGTAAAAAAAGTCCACATACAAGCCTAGTGGCTCTTTAGGCCGGGGCTTATCCCAGTTTCCATAGTATGAAGCATCTAGGAGTATTTCTACTCCCTCCTGAATGGGATGCTAGTCCATCACAGGGTTACCCCCAGCAGTAAATTTGCTGGTACCCATTTACATGTATACACCTGGGTGGAGAGAGGCACTATGAAAGTAAAGTGACTTGCCCAAGAACACAACACAATGACCCTGCGCAGGGTTCAAACATTGAGCGTTTGATCCAAAGTCAATCTATTTCCAGTTATGACCTGTATGCAAAATATTTAATTGATTTAAGTTGTTCAATTTTTGCTGAATGTTAAATTTTGTTGTCAACACCAAATATTTAAAATTCATGGTTGAAGTTTTGAAGTTTCTAACCCCAATCACAAGACGTACTCTCTGTACATGTGTTTGTCTTTTACAGTAATGTAATAACAAAATAGAACAAAATAACTGAAGAGTTTCATATCCTTGGGCTATGTTATTTAGTTATTAGTAAATTGACAAGTGGAGATCTGCTTTGAAAAGTTCAGTATAGCTTGCTAAGATCTAGTGCATTTGATTGTAACAACAGTTGGGGGAATACCTTATTATAGGAAATTAACGATCGTGTTAATTAAGGTATTGGAAATTAACGCGACTTAAATTAACGCGAAGTGAGCCAAAAATTTCTTTCCAATACAAGAAATTAATGCGAAAGAGGAGCTGAAATTTCAAAATGAAGACAATTAACGCAACCACACAAAGAAACGCAACTTGTAGAGACAACAGGAACAAACAAATTTATTTTAACACACTGTTAGTAAGTTAACAAAATCCAAAACCCAAACGAATCTCGCTACTTTCAGCGTTCTTTTCAGTGCCAACGATACTGGTGGATCTCCATCCTGATAAAACATTGCTCAAAAAATCCAAATTAACGCTCCACTTAATTAATGGCGTGGAAATTAACGCTCCAGTAAATTAAGGGCACGGAAATTAACGCTCACAAAAATTAACGCGACTTAAATTAACGCGAATTTTCTAAATTCGCGTTGATTTCATGAAGCGTTAATTTCCTATAATAAGGTAAGTGCCAGTTTTGGTGAATCATGATCATTGAAGCACACAAAGAGTTTCTGAATTATTTCATCAATAAAACTGGCACAAGTGTGAATCGTGTGAACAAATATTCTGTGTTGCTTATAGCTATGAACACCCACTCAGTCCTCTCTTGGGAGGCAGAGTTTCAGTACTTGTTTGCCCAACTGATAACGATAACAATTTATTACCAATGATGGGAGGTATTTACATGGAGAGACATGGCAGGTAGCGATTTTACTAATGTTAAACATCCTTAGGTTGCCCTATACAGGAATTATGGAAGCATTTAGAAGAAAGAAGGCCCCCATTCCCTCTCAAGTTGGATAATGGAACAAAGCAGTTCCTGTGGAAAGCCATTGTCAGGATACCAGATATTGAGTTTTTTGCACTTACAGAACCTTACTCTTCTACATTGGGTTCTAATCATGGAGATGGAGCTAAAAATGAGAGTGTACATTATGAAACACAGTCTAATCCTCTTGATCAGGTACTTACATGTCGATCTATGTTAAAGAATGTACTTAATAATTAAATTTTGTTCCAGTCACATGCTATGCATGTTAACTTAGAACAGTAAGGCATTTGACTATGCCAAATCTGTTTCTGTTAGGCAATGCAAAATGTATTCATATGCTTGTCTCAGCACAGTTCATAACATGCATTGGGTACGCAAAGTTTGTGGCAGGAAGGATATACATGTACATGTACATGTAATAAATCAATACTCTAGTCTCAGATGCAGATTTCACTACTTTAGTTTTATAATTTGCTTTATACAGTAGAACCTCTATTAAGTGGCCACCCTCAGAGAAATGTCAACTGGCCACTTAATATGGGTTTGTCAGAAATAAGCTAGGGCCATGTTTAGAAAGGTTAGGCTTTATTAACTGGTGGCCATGGGCCAAGCGGGGTTCTTGCTCTGCACGGGATTTATTAGTTGTCGTAGTAGTATTTTTTTTTGGTTGATGACCAGACCCGAACCTCCACTCTGCCAAATCGTGATCGGAAGTTTGAATCACGCAACCTGTGATTTTTATTCGCCAAAAGCTGTTCAGTGAAACATTAAGGTATCAGGTGCTCTTTTTTCATGAAAAAAAAGCTATTTTTTATTTTCGCATAATATGAAAGTGCATAGAATCTGCAACATAATCCATTGTAAAAAATATGTTTTTATCGTTTTGTATTGCTTTTTTTCATAAAAATGTAGAACTGCATTGTTATTCGTTTGTCATCAAGGTAATTGATGCATGTCATCAATCAACCGGCACGTGATATCGAACGCGTGAGTCGAATCATTTTCGATCGAACAGGAACGCGCTGTGGTAGACATAGATATTTTCTTCGCTTTAGGTTTTGTTATATGTAAATGTAAGTGGTCGTATATGTAAATAGGTGCCAGGAAAGGCGAAAAGCGTTAACAGAACCCTTCGCTCTTTGTTCTGTCGAAAAGCGGAGGGTGAATATGTTTATAATAAACAATAACCATCTTCAAAGCTGTTGTTGATTTCAGATCATGCGTGTTCAGCAAGTATTACATGAAAATGTACGATCTTTCCAAGAAGAATTAACACTGAGATAAAAGAATTTCATTTCTTCAAGAAGCAAGTCTCGAGGAGGAATGACATTGTTATTCTGTTATTGTCCGCATCTTTCGTAGCAGCGGCAGTCTTTGCATACATGTATTTTTCCCTGGCGCGTTTTGTTCTTTACTTTCCTGGGATGCTCATTGTTCTATAAAATTAAGGAGAAACTGAGCATCAACTAAAGAACATTGAAAGTTACCGATAAATAACCGTGTTATTATCAGCACGTGTTGTTTCAACTTTTAGAGTGCGCCTGGAGCCCGTGTTGTATCGAATTTCGTGGCTTCCAGTGGACTTGCACAACAAATATGAAAAGACAACGATTTCGCTGACAGATATGCCTAATTAAGCAGACACCTAGCTGCAGGGAGCCCAAAAACTTTAGGCGCAGTTTTCTCGGCAATAAAATTTTGCGATTTTGCGATTTACGGCTCCAAGTCAGGCGGGTTTTAATCGATTGACTTCAAATTTCGCGTGTTGTGAGATTTACACATTAGCTAAAATAAGGTGTCTGGGAATTTTATTTTTCGGCTTTGGTTTGGAGATATTCACATTTTCTCATGGATAACCTCCCGAAAGCCAATAACCAAACTTTGAAATACAATATTTCGAAAACAAGGAAACCAATCGCCAATCGCAGACAACTTTTTAAAGGACAACATCTGCGGTTCACAAAAATGTCAATAAGTTTAAATTCCATCAAATTCTCGGGGAGTTGGAACTCGTGATATGATCATGGGTCATTTGTTAGAAAATGTCAAAAAACTGGAATCAGACATAAAATTCACAAAAATAGATTCCAAATCAGGAATATACATTTATTAAGTAATAAAGGAACAGGGTTTGAGAGAATAAATTAGGATTAGGTGCGCGAATTTCGCGACTTTTCGAGAAGCGGTCTGAAAGGGCACCTGATACCTTAATGTACACAAAATGTTACGGATACTAAATGTTTTCTTTATTGTGTATAAAATAATTTTTCTTTTAGTCTTATCGAAGCGTTGGATTCAAAGGGAATATTGAATACACTAAAAAAAGCTATTACGTCAGCCATGGAATGTGCTGATGTTGCAGGTTTCACTTTCACTACGTGACAAATGACATTGTGTTTTCTTTGCAATGTTATATCAGCAGAAGCAATGGTCATTAATTTGTTTGCTCTTCTCCGGGTATTTCTTTTGGGTTTAGGCAATAGAAGTGAATTCTTTGGCTGTTTCGTCGAACCTAGTTCAGAGATTTGAAGGGAAATGAAATATTAGGTTAAGTAAACAATTGAGTGTGCCCGAACGTGCTGGGGAAAAAACCCCCAAGCTAAAGATTGTGACACATGTGACTACTTTGCTAGTCCTTTACTCAAAGTGCAAACAGATTAAATTTTACTGTGACTTTTGAGAAAGAAAGCTGTTAATTAGCAAAAAATGTAAGCGTAGTTTTAAGTTGCTGGCAACTTCTTGTTTCAGTATGAAATAGGGTGGAAAGGATTGTCACGATAACATGAAGATGACAACAAACTTATGTTTGAATGATTTTTTTAGTTGCCACTATCTTTTTAAGATTCTTGTATATGAGAACTTGTTGAAGACAAAGTCAAACTATGACATTCTTGCTGGCCTCTAAAAGGGGCAGTGGCCACGGCCACTTAATAAACTAGAGGTGGCGTTCGTGTGGCCCGTTTCGAAACATTTCTTTTAATCTGCATACAAGGGCCCTCCTCCCCCTGGATATTTTTCAGCATTTTAATACCATCTAATCTCACATACATGTAAACTTGGCTTTAATCTTTTTAATCATCCAACTTAACACTACAACTTGGTGTTGCACCATAAGTGTCATGTTACTAGTTATCTCAGGGGGGTGCCCTAAGCAATTGCCTAACATTACACTACTCTCCCCTTTACATGTATAAGCACTGTCCCAGTGTGGGTTTACTATATGAAAATCACTTCTGAATGTTTTGAAGCAAATTGAATTTGACACAACGGACTAAAAGTCTCAGTGACTGTTCATTAACATAACTAGGAGGTGTATGAGTTCTATCCCAGATGCAATTGTGTATTTCCAGTTCCAATCTCATCCTGATTTTCTCATCTTTACTGAGTTTGAGATGGTTTTCCATTTAAGACAAGTTTTCTTATGACTTTTTGGTTGTTTTGGGAAAATCAACAATTAGATTTGACATGGAAAACCTGATCTACACCAGATTCACATCAGATGATTTTATTCTATCTTCAGATGATTTTTCGATGGATTTCTGTCGCTAATATGAATTCATATCAGTTATCAGGTCTATCAAGCAAACCATTTTACATAGCCCTATAAATATGTACATGTATACAACAGAAATGCTTGTTATCAGTTTCCAGGACCACTAAGATACAATAATGAATTTAAGCTGATATCAGAAGAAGACACTGGAAGAAGAGGTTCCTGCTCCAGCTATCATGTGCGTAAGAACATATCGGATGATGTACGAGATTGTGTAAACTTGGATACTGCATATGAAAGGTATGTTATAAGAGTAACATTTTATTGCACTTATAATAGTGTACAGTATAAACTCTGCTCAATCTTTGCTGTCATCTGTTATTTAACAGAAGTTCACTTAAAGAGGTTCAACAGGTTGTATGTCCCAGCCTTTTGTGATGTGGCTAGGCTTCTGCACAAATAATTTAAACAGTTTCTTTTAGCTATTTATGGCAAATGAATCTAGTTCAATCCTAATTTTGTTTCTGTAACTGTGTAAAAATGTGACCTGATTTGGGAAAATGTACACTTAACAATTATCCTGCAAAATCGCGCAGAATACCGCCTGATACTTAGCCGACAAAGCCATAGGCAGAGTTGGCTAAAAGCAGAGGATATATTCTGCAAGATTGAGCAGGATAATTGTCTTATTATTCAACAAATTGTCAACGAAACGCTTTTTGAAGCGAGAAAAACTGTGTGTCGTGCAACACCTTGCAAGATTTCGGACGTATCTTGGCAACCTATGTATATTGCAGGATATCTGTTACCTACAGATGACAGATAACAATGACTTTCTGACCATATAGGGGCATCACGCGAGTTTGTTGAATAATAATAACAGATATCCATTAAAGGAGCAATGTCACAGTGTTTTTAGTCATTTTTCTGATTACTTTGAAATTGAAGGAAACCTCAAAATTATAATAGTTTTCTAACATAGAAAAACACCAAATAAATGGAGTAATAAAAATGTGAAAATAACCAACTAGGATGGTTTTGAGTGACGAAGACTAACCAACAAATTTGAAACAAATTGCCAATTTTGTCAAGATGCGTTGTTCGTGACATAGCTCTTGTAAACGGTGTAAAAGAATAGATAGTAAGTGGATAACAAACGACTATCAAAAGTGTTTACTAAATGGTTTCCTAGTTCGTTTGAATGGTTAAGGAAAAAAATCAAACAGACTGCCCAAAGCGTTAGAACGGTTGTCAAAGGTGTTTAAATGGTTTCCAAAATTGATTGAATAGCTAGGTAGATTTCCAAAACAGATAGATAGGAAACCTTTGAACAGTTAATCAAAACTTTTGAATGGATAGTGTTTCTAATTAAACAACTTCTCAAATTGTTCAAGCAGTATTATGGGCCCTTAACATTGTTGTTTAATCATTATCCCCAGCTGAATGATAAAATACATTCTAGCTAGTTAAATAATGCTTGATTGCTTGTTTTTTATGAATCTTATCTCTGACAGATGGGGAGACTGTCTTGTAATGGTTGCTTCTCAAGAGTTGAGAGAAAAAGCTGTTATTGGATTGGAGTGTGACCCTAACATTTCACTTACTGATATACAGTACTGTTTGTTGGAACATGTTGGACAGGCACGGTATCATGGACGCATGCAAAAAACAATTGGCTCTAGTTTCTTCAAGATTGAATCAAGAACAACATTTCATCATCTTAAAACACTGAGAAAAGCACATTTGGTAACAATGCAGGTAAAGTTCATTTCATGGGTTATTGATGTTTAGCATGGATGTACTTTTTAAGAACCTGAATTATAGTATACTTATATTGCATACATTGTAAATAAAGATGTACAGCGGAACCTGGATTTAACAAAGTGTGAAGGGACTAGGGAAATTTCCGTTTGGCTTCTTTTTTGTACCTAGAAATGATGAACACCTATCTGATTCATATTTGATGACGTGAAAAATAATTAAATTAAAAGCAACACAAAACAATATAATGCCGGGTTTGTACATGTACATGTATGTAATATGTCAAAAACCAGGGCGAGTGCTTCATCATGGATTCCAGACACCAAGAAACAGATGAAAGCATGAGGCCGTAGGTTTTTTGCTTTTATCTGTTTCGAGGTGTCAGGAAAACCTGGGTCATGGGAAACCTGGAAAGTCATGGAATTTTAAAATTTCATTTTCCAGGCCTAGAAAGTCATGGGATTTAAGTGTGGGTCATGGAAAGTCATGGAAAATGGTGTTTATTAAAAGCTATAAAATAAAGAAGTCTTTTTCGCAAAAAAAAAAGAAATGGTAAGAATGTACCCAAAATGAAAGATGATTTCTAAGACCTACATAACTAACTGATTAGAACAAATATTTTTTTTATGGAATTTTTAATTAAAGAGTTAATTACATCTGTATATTCACCTGAAGATGGCAATTTAACACCATCTTTCTTCAAAATGATCAATTTGGGGGTGTACTGATAGAAGCTTTTGACCAGGGTTGGACATTAGCACTTGTCCACTAAAATGCCCAGGCGAGTGTCACAACTGTCGGGTGAGTACAAGTCACCGTTCACTCGCCCGGTTTGGCAAGTACAATTTTCAGCTCTAGAATATATTATTCAAAATAAGCATAACTACACTGTCCACAGATAATAGCTTACAATGTTTGTACCATTTTGAAATCTCCCAGAAACCTGGCACTTTATTGCAAATTAATTTCTGGTTCGCAGACATGCAAAAAATAGCTTCACTTGGTAATCACAGATTTGAACTCAATGTGGAGATTTCTTCCTGGGGTGTCAAAAGTATCCGCTACCAAGAAAATACCGCTCCTGATAACAGCATGTCAACAACGGTCTGTGATTCTCGCGAATACGAAAAGACAAGGACACAAAAAATTTTCACTGAAGAATGCATTTGACACGGCTTCGAATGGAGTAGAATATGTTATTGCATGTTCCTTGTTTACGCCAGGATTTAAACGTGTATTGATGGATATTTCACTTAAAAAGAAAAGAGCCCAAGGAAACTTCCCTAATGTTGCTGGAGATTTTGTGGCGAGCAGTAAAGCTGCAAATTAATTTAATCAGTCTTTTTAGGGGTCTTTCTCTTTTCACTTATTAAGGATTACAACATGTTTACATCTTTAACCAACTCATTTGTTAATTAATCGGTATATTTGAAATGATTTTGCTGTTAAAATCAAATCAACTGTGATCAATAACGGCAGCAGAATAAGGATGTGCCGTTCCGTGAAAATTTGATAATTAAATTAGTTCTTATTTCTCAGTTTTATAATTAGATATGCAAAAACTTGGTGCAAATTTCTTAAGAAATAGGAAGCAAATCCTCTAGCTGTAATGGACTTTGAAAACCTTCCAAAGAGATGGTTCTAGTTTTGATTTGTTTGTTACTTTAAAAAAGTGGCTTGTTTCGTGGGAAAAACAAAAGTATCATGTTACATACATTTACAACAAAAACAGAAGTATCATGTTACAGTGTTTTTTTTATAAAAACAAGTGTCTCATTTTACAAACAAACAAAAGTATGCTTCTGAGTTAATAATTGTTTCAATATGGCACTTTGGTAACACCCACAAAATTACGTGTTTGTCACAGTTTCGAATAGAGTAGAAATTACATGGTTGCTTCCTTCTGGGTTGTCAGGTGTCAATCTTTTGCATTGATGAATTTTTCACAAAAAAGAAAAGAATACAAGCCATACATGTACATGTTTGGAATTTTTTTTTCATACAATGACGCGCTCGCAACTAAAAAAAACTTTTATGATAAACTTGGGTCTTTGAAGAAAATTCTCAACATTTGGTCATCAAGAGACATTTCTGTTTATGGCAAAATTAATATAGTCAAAACGCTTGCGTTGTCGAAACTTACGTTTGTTTGCAGCGTGCTTGACACTCCGAATGGCTTTACTGAAGAGGTCAACAAAATAATTTTTAAGTTCATTTGGAAGTATAAGCAGCCTAAAATAAAAAAATCTACGATTATAAAATGTAAAGAAGAAGGAGGTCTGAATATGACTGACTTTACGGTATTCAATAAAGCTTTAAAATTATGTTGGGTAAAGCGCTTATGTTCTACAGATGACGCACCATGGAAAGCCATACCAATTTCACTGCTATCATCTGTAGGGGGCACACTAATCTTTGCGTGCAACTACGATGTCAAGCACATAAATTTAGATAAATCTCTTCCAAAATTTTACAACGATGTAATAACCTACTGGCAAGAGTTATCCAATAACGTACCTAAGACAAAAAGCGACGTTTTAAACCAGATAATATGGAATAACCAATTTATAAAAATAGGCAAAAAGTCAGTGTTCTTCCAAAATTGGCACCAAAGCGGTATAAAAAATGTATCCAGTCTCATAGATGAACAAAAAATATGCTTTCTTCCTTTTCAGTCCTTCCAACAAAAATTCCACATAAACTGCAACTTTCTACAATATTACGGGCTTTTATCTGCAATACCAAGTTCTTGGAAAGAACTTTTAAAATCACAAACCGGAAATTTATCCTCCTCTACACCAACTATAGAAAGCCTAACATGTAAAGTCATATATCATCTGTTGATTAATCGAAAAAATCTGCCTCCGCCTACGGCAGACAAAAGACTCGTCAAGTGTGGTTTTGATCCATCGCAATGCCGCAAAGTGTACTCACTTCCCTTTGCTGTTACAAAGGAAGTCAAATTATCTGTGTTTCAATTCAAATTAATACATAATATCGTTAGTACCAACAGTCTCCTCTACAAAATGAAAATAATCGATTCACCCACGTGTCCATTTTGCCCTGATACAGAGCAATCTATCGTTCATTTATTTGTTCGCTGTTCATCAGCCATATCTTTCTGGAATGAATTTACTGAGTGGTACCGCGCACAATGCAAAGAGCATAGTGTGACAGCCTTTACAGAATACGAAATATTATATGGCGTCTTAAAAGGCTCATCTTCGCTTCAAACAATCAACCACCTTATTCTCGTAGGCAAGTTTTTCTTGTTCATCTGCGCTAAAAATAACAAAAAATATCAATTTGCGGATTTTGTCGTCTCCGTGCGGGAAAAACTAGAACTCGAAAAATACATCGCCACACATGAGAATAAATTAACTCAATTTAATGTAAAGTGGAAAGATTTTTTGCAGAGTTAAAGTATGGATCACAGTTTCGGTAGCATTATTATGTCAGTCTCTTTATCTAGTAACTTTGTAAGTAATGCAGTAAGTAAGTAACGTAGTGCCCCGTAGATGGGAATTGTAACTTGTAAGATATTAGGGTTGTAGCGTGAGTAATTAGCGATGTAGTATAATTAAGTAAGTTAAGTAACGTATTGTAAGTGAGTGTTTGTTTTTGTAAGTATAGTAATTAATTATGACGTGTCTTTTTAAAGCGATGTATTTCCACTTGATGTATGTAATGTGTTGTATTTAAGTGATGTATCTTGTAAGTCTTGTAGTATGAAGGTAAATAAAATGTTTGTTTTTGCAAAAAAAAAAAAAAGTTTTTAGAGTTTGTGACATGGAAACTTCCCAATTATTGTTGGAGACTCCGTGGCACCCACTGAAAACCACAATTTTTTTTAATTAGTCATTTAGGTGTCTTGATCATAAGCGTTGATGTTTCACGCATTTAATAAAATAATTAATCTTGTTGATTTTTTTTCTTTAAATGACAGTGTTTGTGTTTATTTTGAATAGTTTTGCTGTTAAAATTAAATCAACCACGATCAATAGCGGCAACAGAATAAGAACTTGTCATTCAGTTACAATTTAATAATTGAATCAGGTTTTGTTTTCAATTGCATGAAAATTTACCTTTTGAAGGAAACAAATCTTTGTTGAAAGAGTTCTGACGAGCACTCTTAAACATACGCTAGTAATTTTCTCCCACTACTCAAAATCGAGTATCCAACAGTCTGAAAACTTTTCTAAAAAAAAGAAAACTTTTGCACGCATTGCGTGCCTATGTTTTCAATGTGGCGCTTTGTAACACCCACAAAATGATGTGTTTGTCACAGTTTCAAATAGAGTAGAAATTACATTATTGCTTCATCCGGGCACGCCAGGTGTTAATCTTTTGCATTGATGAATATTTCACAAAAAAAGAGATCGGAAACAATACATGTTGAATCAAAATTTATGTTTGAACGAAACAAATCTTTGTTGAAAGAGTCCTGACGTACACTGTTAAACATGCGCTAATAATTCTCTCCCACTACTCAAAATCCAACAGTCTGAAAACGTTTCTCAAAAGAAAAATAACTCTTGCACGCATTGCGTGCAAATGTTTTTGTTTGTGACCATTATAACAGTATTACTGCTTACAGTAAATAAATTATATGTGATTTTATACATTATGATAAGTGTTTGTGATAAATTAAGTTTCGAAACTACTCTCGACTGAAAAAAAAAAAGAGTCGTGAACATAACCATGACCAACTGTCTAAATACTACTATAAGAAAGAGACATAAATTTATGTTTGTGACTAAAGGAAAATGGTGTGCTTGAAAACCCGGAATGGCAAAATAAGGCCATGCAGAGTTACAAACATGTAGGTATTTACCCGAAATGAAACAAAACTTGCTTGCGGTTACCTTTCACTCCAGTTTGGCTGTGGTTAGTTTTTGCTTGCTTTTAGCAAATCACTCCGGTTTGCTTGCAGCTAGCTTTTATTTGTTGGCTAGGGCAGTACTCTATCTCCATCTCTCCATTTCGAGCACGCCCAAAGGAAAATTATGTTAACAATATTTGATTATTTTTGCAATTGGCAGCCTGTTGTTGTAAGTACAACTCATCCAGTGAAGTTTGTGAGGAATGTCACCACTAATGTGGTGAGGTTAAAGCGGTTTCACATACAAGAACACCACAAGTACGATGTTCTGGCTTCTAGACTTTGCAAGTTGTTGTTAGACTCACCAAGTCAGGAAATGGCACTGGTTGACATACGAAGACATTTTGTAAGTGGATATCATTTCTTAACTACATGTACGTACACTGCATAGTCATAAAGGTTGCCATAGAGCTTTGTGATGTCCCACATAAATTGTGTACATTGCAATAATTAGTGCTGCAAGTGTGCTGTTAAATTCAACCACTACAAACTATAATGTGAAGCTTATTAATGTCAGTATCCATTACAAATTATTTCAATTTGTAATCACTTAAAACTCATGAAAAGAACTGATCTGTCAATTTGGGGTATCAAATTGACTTACGCTGCTTTCAGCAAATTGATTGTTGATTGGGTATCAAATTTTATTATGTCCATTTTGAAATCACTGGTGATCCTTGCAATTTGCTGGCTCTCAGCAGTGCGATTTATTCACAAATAAATTATTGCACTATTTTTTACTCTAAATTGCATCTTTTTCCTAGCCAAACTAAAACAAAACAACCAATCAGATTTCAAGGCTTGTTTAAAGTAACCAATCAAATTGCAGAAAAATTACAGTTGAACCCCAATAACTTGAACCTTCAAGGGAAATCGAAAAAGGTTCGAGTTATCGAGGGTAAAATTAGTAAGAAAATGACCTGGAGGGGAATCAAAAAAGGTTTGAGTTAGCGGGAGGTTTGAGTTATTGATGTTATTGAGGGTTGGAGTTATTGGGATTTAACTGTAAATATAAAGAAAGCCGTTGTGTGGCTAATTTTGCAACTTTTGTTCGCAAAACTTTGTTTAATTAAAAAAAATGGATGACATTAATTACTTGCAGTTCCCGGATGTTGATAATGAGCTCCTTCAAGTTGAAGATGTGCAATTAGGGGACTTTCCAACTTTCAGTCTCCATTTTTACGAATTTTTTGGCGATTTCTCTGTCACATCAACCCAAGGTCCGTGCAACCTGGAGCCCAGCAAAACAGAAACTAACGAAAACAAGGCAACAACAAATCCAGAGCCAACAGAAGAAGTAGATGTTTCCAGGTTTCCTGTAATTTCAAATGATGCAATGCAAGAGCTCAAGTCTTTCGCTGTAACTAAAAATACATCCTGCTCAACAAACAATGGATGAATGTCTTCACAAGCTGGTGCCAGTTCCGCCATCTTGAAAATGCCACTATTGAAACAATGGTGCTGGAAGAACTTGACAAGGTCCTGAGTAAGTTCTATGCCGAGGTAAAAAAGGAATGGAGACGATTACGAGCCAGAATCCCTTTAAGTCATGCAGAGTGGTACTTAAAGGACAAAACTATGCACTGTGTATGAGCATCCTGTGATAGAGGGAGTTTCACAACTCACAAGAAATCCTAAAATTAATGTGAAAGCCATTTCTCTGTGCCAGCAAGGAATGGGAAAGAGACCCAATAAAGCCCAGCCACGTGCACTCAAACCAGAAGAAGAGTCAGCCTTGTGGAAAAAAGGTCAGTTGGGTGATTTCAATGGAAAGGTCTTGACCGAACAACTTTAAAAACTTGACTGAGCAACTGGGAGTACGAGGTCATCAGGAGCACTATGTTGCTTTCATGGAGGACCTAATCATAAGACAGCAAGAAGATGGCACTGAAGCTGTAGAGTTCTGTGAAGGTCCCACCAAAACACGAAGTGGTGGTCTGACAATCAGACAAACAACAACACCACAAGTTATGTATAGCACCGATGGCAGAAAAATCGATCCAGTGCAGCTCTTCAAGCTCTGGTTGTCCAAGCGACCTGAGGGAATGAAGGACACAGGGCCACTCTATCTGAGCATCATCAATCATCCAAAATCAACAGATCTCTGGTACACCAAAATTCAAATGGGACAAAATACCATCGGCAATATCATGTCTGAAGACAAATAAGAAGTTGACCAACCACAGCATGAGAAAAACATTTGTGTCAAAATTGAAGAAGGCTGGTAAACCAGACAATGTTATCTGTGAAATAACAGGCCACCCATGTGAATTTGTTAGACGACTATGATGAAATTGAGGAGAATGAAAGGACAGAACTGTCTCTTGTGATCAGTGGATATAAAGAAGTGCCAAACGGAATACTCCGAGCAACATCTCCAAGCAAAGCACTGCAAATGAAGCCTTAATTAACCAAGAGATTGCAGACCAACGAGCACCACTGGTTCCTATTCATCACTTCCAACTACAAGGCCAAATGCATCAGATGGGCTTCAATCCTGGTTTTCAGCCAGCTGGATTTTCAGCATTTCCACCAAGTTTTCCTTCACAGTTTCAGAACCGCATTGCAGCATTTATTTGTGCTAGCGCTGGTAGTCCTGTGTCATCACAGAATTACACAGGCTGCACGTTTCATTTCTTCTCCGAAGACAGCGAGAAGTCTCAGCCACAACCACAGAAGAAATGAAGGGCTTACATCATGGAGTCAGATGACGACAATTGAACTTTGACTTGCTTGGATTTTAAACTGATTGAACTTTGAATTGAATTGATTGAACTTATCTGAACTGCTTGAATTTCCTTGAATGAAATATGTTTTTCCTTTGTTAAGCGCAACTAAGTTTTTGACACATGACATGTAATTTAAGATCGACATTTTGAGATGTAAAAGCATTTCGGGTCCTGCTTTTTTACAAACCGGCTACTGGATCAATAAAATGTTGGTGCTGACTAAAATCCTGTATTTATAGAGCAATTAAATTGTGTGATTTCAAAATGGATGTAATGAAGTGATAATTGAAATTTGTGTCATGCAATTTTGGTCTGAAATCATACTTGTGATTTCAAATTGAACTTGCGCTGAGTGCTGGTTTGATTTTGTAATCACGTGTATGATTTCAGACCAAATTGCACTCCACTCAGTTCAATTACCATTATAAAGTGCACTTGAAATAAAACTACTGCATTTTAGTAGATTGCTATAGCCATGTTGTATTGATAACCCTTCAAGCTAAGTGATGTTCGCTGATAGACATTTTTGCATAAAAATAGAGTTTACTTCCCTGAAGGAATGGCTTGGCACACCAATTATGGCAGTCATTTCTTTCTTTTTGAACACCAATATGCATGGCTGCTACAGTGATGTCATATGAAAAGGCTATTGTTTGTAAAATGCTTGGCTTGAAAACACATAAAATCAAAGGTTTTGAACTTCTATCCTTGACATTGTCTACTTGTTGCGTAGGGCGGGTAGGGAATCCAAAGAATACAGCTCTCTGATTAAACCAGTGGATTTATTGTATGATTATACAGAGTCAAGCGCGTGGTTTGAAAAAACGTGTTCGTCACGCAAGCTGAAAATCACATCTCGAATTACAGTATGACTAAATTCCTATCGTAACATCTCCCCTTCGATAAAAAAAAGAACGCAAAACAAATAAAAGAATATAAGATAACGAAATTTAATACACGGCCACTGTTTCGAGAGAATAACGATTAGTCCGTGACAAAGTCATTGAATCTAGCCAGTTTTACAGCGATCCGCCCACTGCGGGTTTGGTATTCCTGGTTGTCATGGGTTATTAGAGGTCTTGAAGTTCCATTCTCTGTCAGTGGCTCATTCTCTTCCTGGTGGCTCTCTGGGGAAACGCTCTTCTCCTTGCTTATTGTGATCGGTGCTTCTTCTGTGACTTCTGGTTGTTCTATGGCCGGTTCTACGTCTTCGCTTGGTTCAAACTTCCTTAAATGCCTTCGGTTGCGGATGTACACTTTGCCATCTGCCTGAACTTCATATGATCGGGGGCGCACTTCTTTTACCACTTCTCCGTCAGTCCAGGCTTTCTGCCCAGAGGTGACCGGCTGGATTTTCACCCTGTCGCCTTCATGAAGGTGCCGTAGGGCCTTTGATCCCCTGTCATAGTATCTTTGTTGCTTGGCCTGTCTTTGGAGGATGCTTTCTGTCGTATTTTGGACTACGTGTGGCCTAAGCAGGGTTGCCGAGACTGGAAGAGTCGTCCTGGTGCTTCTACTCATCATTCTCTGGGCCGGGCTCGAGTTGTGTCCCTCTTGTGGTGTATTGCGGACGTTCAGGAGAGCCAAATAGAAGTCATTACCACTAGCTCTTGCCATTCTCAAGGTCTTCTTCGCCTGCTTGACTGCCAATTCAGCCTTCCCATTGGATTGGGGGTGGTGTGGACTGGTGTGCGTCTGCTTGATTCCGTAACCTTGTGCGAAAACGCGAAACTCTTCAGCGGCAAACTGTGACCCGTTGTCAGAGACTATTTCATCTGGTATTCCATATCTTGCGATGTGGGCCTTTAGCTTCTTAATAACTGCTTGAGAAGTTGTGCTATACATGCGGTCTACTTCAAAGAAGTTAGAGAAATAGTCAACTGTCACCAGGTAGTCTTTGTTCTCAAACTGGAATAGGTCTGTGGCGATCTTTGCCCAAGGGCGATCAGGTACCTCGTGGCTCAGAAGAGGTTCTTTTTGCTGATGAGGGGCGTAGGTGAGGCAAATTTCGCATCGGGAGATGTAATCTTTCACCTCACTGTTCATGTTGGGCCAGTATATGCTCTCTCGTGCCCTCCTCAGAGTCGATTCTATTCCTTGGTGTGCTGTGTGTAGATCTTCGATCATTTCCTTTCTGAGTGCCTTTGGGATGACCACTCTATCCCCACGAAGGATGAGTCCCTCTTGGACCACCAGCTCATCACGGATATGAAAGTATGGGGTTACGGCTGAAGGTAAACTGTGCTTGTTTTCAGGCCATCCGCCTTGGATGACTGCCTTTACGTCCTGCAGGACGTTGTCTTTGGCTGTCTCATCCTTCAACCTCAAAATCTTGTCTTCGGACGCTATCATGTGGTTGATTTCTTCAATTTGAGGCATTTCCTCTATCTCCTCTTCAGATTCTGATCTGATTAAATGTGTTTCCTCGTCACTGAAGTGTCTGCTAAGCATGTCGGCCAGGTACATCTCTGATCCCTTCTTGTACTGAATGTTTATGTCATATCGCTGTAGGCGCATAAACATCTTCTGGAGGCGTCTAGGGGCTGAGGCAAGGGGCTTCCCAAATATTGTCTCCAAAGGCTTGTGATCGGAGTCCACAATGACCTTCCACCCGTAAGTGTACTGGTGAAAACGCTCAACACCAAATACAATGGCCAGGAGCTCTTTCTCGATTTGTGCATAGTTCGTTTCATAGTTCGTTTAATCAGAAAAAAAAAAAAAAACAAAAAAAAAAACGTGTTCGTCACGCAAGCTGAAAATCACATCTCGAATTACAGTATGACTAAATTCCTATCGTAACATCTCCCCTTCGATAAAAAAAAAGAACGCAAAACAAATAAAAGAATATAAGATAACGAAATTTAATACACGGCCACTGTTTCGAGAGAATAACGATTAGTCCATGACAAAGTCACTGAATCTAGCCGGTTTTATAGCGATCCGCCCACTGCGGGTTCGGTATTCCTGGTTGTCATGGGTTATTAGAGGTCTTGAAGTTCCATTCTCTGCCAGTGGCTCATTCTCTTCCTGGTGGCTCTCTGGGGAAACGCTCTTCTCCTTGCTTATTGTGATCGGTGCTTCTTCTGTGACTTCTGGTTGTTCTATGGCCGGTTCTACGTCTTCGCTTGGAACACTACTAAGACAATATTATACTACTAACCCCTTTCTTGCCTTCATTTTCTTTAAGGGATATAGTCAGCTTGGCTGTGCCTCATTGAATTTTGGTTCATAGGCAATGTACTCTCATTAGTAATAAAATATAATTTTATATTCATTCAATTTTTTTGTTTGTTTGTAGAGTGAATTAAGTTTAAGTGTCAAGAGTTTAAGAAGAGTAAGACAGTTCCTACAACAGGCTGGATATGTAGTGGAAGAAAAAATCCCAGGGTCTTGTGATACAACAGATGACAGGAGCTACAGCCCTCCGAACAAAAAGAAAAAGTACATGGAATCAGCTGGAGCGAGCACAGTTAAAATTCGACTGCTCAAACCATTTGTTCTGAAAACTGACTGCATTCAGCAGCCAGGTGATGATAATGAGGATGAAGAGGGTAATGATGATGATAATGATGATGAGGATCATGATGATGACGATGATGATGGAGGTGACAGAGAAGATCCAGCGTGGAGTGATGGTATGTGAAAGGCCTGTCAAGTACTTTTACTTTTGTGATAATTCACTGACTACTACAATCTTTTTCAAGTCAAAATTGTTATTAAGTACTTTCATTCTGTGATATTTCTGTTGTAGTGACTCAATTCCTTCAAGAACTTTTCTTTGCTTTTACCATCTCTCTTGCAATGATCTCTGCATTTCCACAGTCAACACCACCCTGGCACTTCACAGTGTGCCGTGCCAGGCCTCCATCTTCTTTGCCCGTCTGACTTTCGGCTGATAGAGTGTTTCCTTTGTCCGTGTGTTCTTTCTTTCGTGTTGGAAAAAAACAATCCTTCCAAGCAAATTTCTTGGAGCACCAAGAAAAGTATTTGTTCAAGTTTTCTTTTCCTATACTCTTCGCCAGTGTGCTTATAACTTTGGCAAATAACTGCAGAGCAAGTAGCTTCTTTGCTGTTTTGCTTGTCTTCTAAAAAGGCTTTCCAACTCGCCAATTTTTTTCAAATAAGTATGTTTGAATTTATAATTCTGTCTAAAATAAGGGACCAAATGTCTGAAATTACATGTAAAGGTCAAATGAACCAACATTTTGATTTTTCTTTATTTTTGCCCAATCTGTTAATTAAGAGCCAAATAAACATATTCTGAAGTTTCAAAGTAATTGGACTTTGCATCGCAAAGATATTGCAAGTTTAAAAGTGCTTATATTTGGCTTTCATAATCATGGAGCAGTCTAAAAAATTTTGGCGGGAAATTGTTGGAAACACAACTAAGACGTCACTTTTGGTGACCTGTAAGATTGCGAGAAAGTCAAAGCCGTTCAGTTCTGAAGTTCACCTAGTCGGTGACTTCGTTTAAAGCGGAAAATCATGGTGTTTTGAGCAGCAGTAAATAATGTCTAGAGTAAGTACTTTTAAGTTTTCTGAAGATTCAAAATTTAGAGAACGTTTGGTTGTAAAAGTGAAAAGAGAATTGTTTGAACCAAAACAAGCACTCGTGCATTCATGCAGCTCATTTCACCGAAAACTGTATTAAACAAAATCTATCAGTAAGGAGGTTTCTGGGTTCTGCCTTCAAGTCTCTAAGACTTGCCTTAAAGAGGATGCAGTCCCAATGACTTTTTGATCAGATAATTAAATACGGCGAAGAGTGCCTGCCGAAGAACAAATTAAATGCGGCGAAGAATGCCCGCCAAAGAACAGAGAGACTACGTACAACTGTTCATTCATCTTTTGCTTAATGTAGCAAGTTGGAAGTAAGGAATTTTAATAACTAGAGCTTGCCATATGATTATTAACACTTTTATTTTGGTGGTTTGGTTTGGCAAGTATTGCAAACTTCAATATCAACTTCAGTATCGATTCAATATCCTCACCGAATAATGCAGCTTCCACATGCATGCTTTTTGAGACATGTTTTAGACGCATGTTAATATGTACAAGCCGGGGTACAAGCTAAATAAAATTTACCTCTCTGTGGCCAAAATATGGACTATAAACAGGTAATAGAAACAAACCTCACATTGTCCGCGGAGACAGTCAGTAAACGCTCCATGTTAATTATTCACCACTGAATTTTCCTTCAGCTGAAAACGACACAAATTTTTTCATTCAAGAAAGTTTTACCCTGTGTGATGGTTTGTGGTTAATAATGGGTTCTTTTAGTGTTTGGTTGCTTTAAAATCGCAAAATTTGGTTCATTTGACCTTTAATAAAATGTTTTGTGTACACGATTATGAACTCTACGTTGAAACTTGCCGTGACTTTTTACGACTTACATGTATACATGGGAATAATACTGTAAGACATGCTTCTCTTTGAATTGAGTCCAGTTAAATCTTAGCATATTATAGTGTGTCAAATTGCACATTCCACAAGTGTGTTCAACACACGCTTAGTGTGCTAATGACTCCACGTTAAATGTGCTCAGCATATGCTAAGCACGGCTTAGCGTGCAGTGTTAACTAGTGTGCCATACGTGTGCTTCCACCTTAAGCATCCAAGTCCAGTGGAGGGTCACATTTCCCTCGGATTTGTTTTTCAGTCATTTACTTTCTGTTATTACAAACTCTCATTATTTTAAACTATTTTTCATTTCTGCTGAGGGTTTGAAATAGCGGGGTTCAACTGTGCTAGAGCAGTTCCTACATTTGACACTAATTTGAAGATCATGGAATGCATATACGCACAACAACAACATCCTCTTTATTCCCTTTTTCAGTAATTACAAAAATATATATAAATATATATTGCTAAAGATTAGGGGTTCTGGCAACCCGAAATAACCACAAGGTTAAAAATGCCGGGTTGTCAGTTTACAAATTGATTATAGTCAAATTTTGGTCGGACACACACACATACACACGGACACACATACAACATATAATATATACAAAATATAATATATACCAGAAAGTAAAGAAGAAAAGAAGCTGAAATTACACGCGTAGTCTATTTCCTTAAATAAAAAATATATTTGAACTGAACAATGACGAATATCAGAAAAATAATGGTAAGGCGTTGCAAAAACGGTGATATTATCTAAATGTGAAAAAAAAAAAAAGGGGAATTGACTAGACAGTAGCTTTGGAGAAAGCTTTGTTTCAGTTTAATTTTGAATGATGAAATTGGCAAGTGCTTTATATCATAATCAATAGCATTCCATATCTTCGGGCCCTGAAATCGAATATTAAATTTTCCATAATTTGTTCTTGCTTTGGGAAGATAGTAAGACTGTTTTGCAGAATGCCTGCTATGGTAACTGTGGACGGTATATAATTTGATGAAGAAAGACTGGAATACAGAGGGTAACAATTGATTAACAATTGATGCACACATTAACAAGATCACAGCATGGATTTCGAAAACAACAAGGTCATTAAAAGTGCAAGAAAATAATTAATTATCCTAAACAACTTTTTTTGAAAGCGTGGTGTTTCCAATAATGAGACCCCATTTTATGTTTCCATCTAATAATACTACTAATAATACTTAATTTGCTGTCTTCATACATGCACTTCTAGACTCAAGCATAATTCTGGACTTTTTTTCATTAACTGTTACACTTTTTTATTCTGTCCATTGGGATAAAGACCTTAAGTCTTTAGGTGTAAATGTGCTTGAGTATTTTTACAAATTTTTTGTTTTATAATGTTTTTAAAAGTCAGTGTCAAACATTTTAGTACATATTTTAAATCATGAATACTTGCTGCAATTTTACTGTCTTTTGTTTGTTACTCTTCTCTGCCTTTTTTGCATCAGGTTATGACTCGAATGTGATTGCTGAGAGGTCTTTGATAATGCAGGTGTATGGCATTATTCACCAGGCAGGACCCAGTGGATTCACACTAACAGTAAGATTTACTTTATTCATCTTCAGTACAAAATTAATGTATGTGCGAATACTCATCACAACTAAACATTTGATCCTCACAGCAATGTCAGAAAGCTTGCAAGCTTCCTTTTGCTGATGTACGAGCTGTTGTCAAAAACTTGAAAAGAAAGAATTTAATCCAGGAGGTTCATCAAGATGTATTAAAACAAAGAGTTGCATGGTGAGTGACAAAGTTGCATCCTGTAGGAAGGTATACTGTGCTATAAGCTGTACATTCACACTCCATGGAACACAAATAGCATGTTGTGTTGAATAATGACAAGCCAGCCAATAGAATTTACTTTTCGATAATGGCAGCAAACAAGTGATTTTTCTTCCTTTTCTCTCAGTATTTTCTTAAATAAAATAATGGAGTCTCTTCTGAAAATAATGTTAAGAATGTGAGAGGTCCTGCATTGTCTGAAGAGAGGTGTTCATGGATGTGTGGAGAAATGTGATGAATAGCCTCTCCAGTAATTGTGAACAAGAGCTCCCCATAACTGGTCAACTGTGGGCGGAAAGCCGCCACTGACAGATGACTGACAGTTTACCAACAGACTACAGGCAGCTTCCCAAAACAGATTAAAATTATTGTACTGTAAAAAAGAGCTGTAAACCCAACACAGGTAGCCGTTAGTACATCATAGTACATTATCTACTGAAGCTTACTGTATGAAGGTTGCCATTTACCTTTGGGAGTATGTTATGTCCAAGCAATATATATAGTGTGTCTGGATTAGACCATAGATAGCTGAACCCCAATATCAAATTAAACCTTATAGAGGTAGCTAACAACTCTAAATGTGAGCGTCTGAGTCACCTTTTGGAAGCGACAAGTAAAAGAGACTTTTGTGTTTTGCTAATTGATTTGTGAAAAATTCAAGAATTCACTTTATAGTTTGTAAGCTATACCTCTCTGAGCTTTAATTGCCAACGAGGCAGCCGAGCCAAGAGGCGAGGCTGACAAGGCGGCAGAATCATAGAGCCACGCGTATATATACGTATACCAGAAAAAATCTCAACTTCAGTGTAAGGGACTTTTTTTAACCATATTTGGGTGTAAGTAAACACTCCATATTTGGGTTGTATTATTCTTCCAAACTGGTCCCCAGTCTCTCTCTCCTTGCTAAAGAGCAAATGACCAAAATGGCGTCCACACGGCTCGCTGTTAAAATTTTCAATGTGCTCATTCACTCCTTTTACGATAAATACACCTTTATGGAACTCTAAATGGAAAGAGAATACTCGACTGCCAAAAAAATGAACATCAAGGTCTTCAAAGCGATGAAATAATCTTTCGGCTTTGGAGTCCTTTGATTTCTGAAGATAGACACGAAAATCAAAAGCGGACTACTGACTTGAAATGGAGTTTTCTTGACTTATGAGAATGCCACGGTCGGGTAAATGCTACCTTTAAATGTTGCTTTTGTTTATAGCAATTGTTTAACCGATGATTTCATCCCAAATTAAATAACGTTTATATTTTCACTCAAAGGAAAAAAATCAATACGAATAAATCAATACGAATAAAATCGATACACTTTCTTCTCGTATTACCTAAACTACGATTTACCATATTTTGGTCATTTCAAATTATAAAGTTCTATCGAAAACCATTCGGTATCCGTTCTTACAAACAAACATGCATATTTCGCTCGTTGGCACTTACCGATAGGTACAACTAGTATATAATGATATAGGTGTTTATAGCTATCTACAGTACAATGGGGACATGCTATATTGCTTGGACGTGAGACACCCCCAAAGGTATAATTATGGTAACCTTACGATTAAATATAAGAATTAAGTAATAATAATCTATTTTTCAAATTTACAGGTTCGTGGCCACTCCATTTGTAAAAAGCAATGTACAAGCAATAAAAGTGAAGCAAGTGCAGGATGAATTGAAACAAATGGAGACTAAAGCTGTAGATTTAAACAGCTCAAACGGTAATCCCAAATATTGGGATGGTAAAATAAATGTTTTAGGGGCTAATACAAATTTGAAATACAAAACTGTTAGGGTAGTCTTTATGAGGGAGGGGTCATTCTGCATGTTCATAAAATTGTTAAGGAATTTATAAAACTTATACCTGATTCACACCAACAAAACATGTTTAGTTAAACCAGGTTTAAGAAAATGAAAATCAGCAACAGACAACTGACAGACTAAATTTTACATAGCTAGGGTTCAAGTATGCTCTAACTTGTGCTTTCATTGTGCCAAATTTGAAGTCAATAAACATCAGTCAGCAACTTCCACGAAGAAAACAATTTTAAACCGTGTTTAATTAAACAACATTTAAACATGTTTAAGCTTTGGTGTGAATGGGGTATTAGTTTCTTTTTCCCCACATCCCCGTCCCACTTTTAGTCACAGTAGGAATTAACTGTATAACGATTCAGGAGCACTTGTTTCCACAGTATGTGCTGAATTTTCATAAGGCTTTACGTGGAAAATTTTATGCACCATTCCATTTGACAGCCTTCACCCAACCCATTCATTTTGCAGCTCTCAAAGATGACTTGTTTTTATGAGACATTATGGGCTGATTTGCTCTAGTTTATAAGTTTGGTAACAATTGGTTGACTTCTTCATTATATTAACATGTCACTTGTTGCAAAACACATGTGTGAACGGCCTTTTTTGATGCGCAAAACTTATCCAACAATTTTTAACAGCAAAGAAGCAGTTGTCATATGATTGGTCCATGTTGTTGCATGTGTGATAATTTTTGTCATTTGAAGTGAAAGCAATCTCAAAAATAAGTGCAAACAACTTGCATTGTTTGGACTGGGACACATTTTGCCAAAACAGGTATAATATACACCTCACAGGGGTTGTTGTCCTGCATGGAGGCAGGCACTTCCCTAATTTGGCCTAAATGGGCAATTGTCACTCGTCAGGCTCTTAAGTCTAAATAAAAACAGGGTATACAGTACCCCTCTTTTTCTGATTTTATTTTTTTGTGTTTCTCCCCTATTAAACAGTGGGAGGTGCGTGGCCTAATGGTTAGTGCGCTGGACTCCGGATCGGGCGGTCCAGCTTCAAGCCCTGGCCGGGGCACTGCATTGTGTTCTTGGGCAAGATACTTTACTCTCATAGTGCCCCTCTTCACCCAGGTGTATAAATGGGTACCGGCGAATTACTGCTGGGGGTAACCTTGCGATGGACTAGCATCCGATCCAGGGGGGAGTACTAGTAGAAATACTCCTAGTCACTTCATGCTACAGAAACCGGGATAAGCTCCAGCCTGATGGGCCACTAGGCTCGTATGCAGACTTTACCTACCATACAATGCAGGGTGTGAATGTGAAGTGCATTATTGCAAACCATAACAAACGTGTAACTGGCACACATTCCCATAGAGCCATACTTATAATTCAAAGTTATAATCAGATTCATCAAAAAAGGTCTCTTGTCTTAAACATACTGCAGTAGCAGTAGCAGTAGCAGTAGCAGTAGCAGTAGCAGTAGCAGCAGGAGCAGCAGCAGCAGCAGAAGCAGTAGGAGTGGCAGTGGCAGTGGCAGTGGCAGTGGCAGTAGTAGTAGCAGTAAAGCAGTAAAGCAGCAGCTGTAGCAGTAGCAGCTAGTAAAGCAGTAGTAGTAGCAGTAGCAGTAAAGCAGTAGCAGTAGCAGTAGCAGTAAAGCAGTAGCAGTAGCAGTAGCAGTAAAGCAGTAGCAGTAGCAGTAGCAGTAAAGCAGTAGCAGTAGCAGTAGCAGTAAAGCAGTAGCAGTAGCAGTAGCAGTAAAGCAGTAGCAGTAAAGCAGTAGCAGTAGCAGTAAAGCAGTAGCAGTAGCAGTAAAGCAGTAGCAGTAAAGCAGTAGCAGTAGCAGTAAAGCAGTAGCAGTAAAGCAGTAGCAGTAGCAGTAAAGCAGTAGCAGTAGCAGTAAAGCAGTAGCAGTAAAGCAGTAGCAGTAAAGCAGTAGCAGTAAAGCAGTAGCAGCAAAGCAGTAGCAGTAAAGCAGTAGCAGTAGCAGTAAAGCAGTAGCAGTAAAGCAGTAGCAGTAAAGCAGTAGCAGTAGCAGTAAAGCAGTAGCAGTAGCAGTAAAGCAGTAGCAGTAAAGCAGTAGCAGTAGCAGTAAAGCAGTAGCAGTAAAGCAGTAGCAGTAGCAGTAAAGCAGTAGCAGTAAAGCAGTAGCAGCAAAGCAGTAGCAGTAGCAGTGAAGCAGTAGCAGTAAAGCAGTAGCAGTAAAGCAGTAGCAGTAGCAGTGAAGCAGCAGTAGCAGTAAAGCAGTAGCAGTAAAGCAGTAGCAGCAAAGCAGTAGCAGTAGCAGTGAAGCAGTAGCAGTAAAGCAGTAGCAGTAGCAGTGAAGCAGCAGTAGCAGTAAAGCAGTAGCAGTAAAGCAGTAGCAGTAGCAGTGAAGCAGTAGCAGTAAAGCAGTAGCAGTAGCAGTAAAGCAGCAGTAGCAGTAAAGCAGTAGCAGTAAAGCAGTAGCAGTAGCAGTGAAGCAGTAGCAGTAAAGCAGTAGCAGTAGCAGTAAAGCAGCAGTAGCAGTAAAGCAGTAGCAGTAAAGCAGTAGCAGTAGCAGTGAAGCAGTAGCAGTAAAGCAGTAGCAGTAGCAGTAAAGCAGTAGCAGTAAAGCAGTAGCAGTAGCAGTAGCAGTAGCAGTAGTAGTGGTGGTAGCAGTAGTAGTAGCAGTAGCAGTTACAGTAGCAGTAGTAGTAGCAGTAGCAGTAGCAGTAAAGTAGAAGCAGCAGTACAGTTGTTGTATCCTAATTAGCCTTGCTCTCATGTTTTTCAATAATGGCTCAAGCATAGGAATGAACTGATTAACAAGAAGGGTGCTAATTATTCATAGGCGTACGGGCAATTTTTTACCAGGGGGGCGGTGAACCATTTGCCCAAAAAATTCTCGCAAGTTGCCCAAACTTTTACTAAAAAGTCGAAAAGAAAGGAGGGTCATATACGATGCTCTAACATAGGCCTACTTACGAAGTGAAAATATTCTTACAAATGAATCTTTCATATGAGCTCATTAAACACGTTAAAAGAAATAGCTGTTTCGGCCATTTCGACGGCTAAAGATATCAATGATACGATCCATGTCATTGTTGACTACAGAGTTGGCATATGCCCTTTCAATGTTAATAAGTGCGATGAACATTACTGACACACTGTTGCCCCATGGTGTACGTTGCGCAGGTAAGTTTTCAATCTGCGCAACGCACTGAATGATTGTTCTGCTGAACACGATGTAGCAGGTATCACTGCAAGGATATGTACTACATTAATAACCAGAAACTCGTCACGTGCTGGGCAACCACTGTCTCAAGTGAATTTAACTGGCTTTACCATGCCGACTTCAGGTTAAAATAGAAAATATCTATCTCTTCAAAAAACAAAAACATGGAAACTTCTTTTAAAACTGGCTTTGCCCAAATTTCTTTTGCTGCCCAAAAAATCCGAGTTGCCCAAAATTTGGGGGGGCGCTGGAGCCCCCCCAGCCCCCCCAGCCCGTACGCCTATGTAATTATTCTAATCTTCTGAAAAGTATATTGAAGTATTTCTGACAATTTTTGGCAAATGAATAAATCTGTTTTTAAATGGAAAATTAATGCTCATAATTTCTTGAGAAACTGCAGTATACACTGTTAATTTTGCAGTGCTAAATGTAAGGTAATAATTATAGTTTAATTACAAACATAAAATTTCATGAAGGTGACATGTGATCTTTGCAGTGAATTTCCAATTTAAGCAATTGGAAAAAAGAAGCCTGAAAAAAATCAGGGCTTCAACGGGATTCGAACCCGTGACCTCCGCGATACCGGTGCGATGCTCTACCAACTGAGCTATGAAGCCACACATTGGGAGCGAGGTCAATTGTGAGTTCATATTTTCCTGTGAAAGGAGTGAAATGATGTAATGTATATGAAATGATTCATATATGAACTGCGGATATATATGAAGGTGATATGTGATCTTCGCAGTGAATTTCCAATTTAAGCAATTGGAATTGCTTAAATTGCTTAAATTGGAAATTCACTGCGAAGATTACATATCACCTTCATATATATCCGCAGTTCATATATGAATCATTTCATACAGCTATTTCGAGAAATGTTGTCGGAAAAAAACCACAAAATTGCACAAGCCAATCCCGAAAGATACTATGGGTAGACGCATTGAGCTACTGCACGTGTTGAATACTAATGAGATATAACAACAAAATAAGCGCGAATTTCAAGTTTTCTTTCTTTTCAGACATGTAGAAAGAAAGTACGTTAAGCCCCTCTGAACTTTAGAAGAATTTTCCTCACTCAAAGACATGCGACAGTAAAAGTAAAGCTACAGATATAGGCCACTGAGAGGAAAAACAAATTTTCCACATGCAAAAAAACAATCTTGTAAATTTCCTTTAGGCCAATATGCAAAATTCTAGTGAATACCCAGACCACCTTTCGGTCTTGTCGCGTACACTTTGATGTTTTTTTTTCCGACAACCTTTCTCGGAATTGCTGTATACATTACATCATAAAATTTCATGTTGGCCAATATATTGTCTTCCTTTCTTTCAAGTCATGGATGATGTACCTGTAGAGAACAAGAAACCAAAGCAAAGTATATCTGGTATAGGTAAGTGACTACATACATGTTACCAATAATTAACCGCGCGGCCATGGGCCGAGCGCGGTTCTTGATTTACACGGGATTTATTATTATTATTTTTTTGTATTTTTTTTCTCGGGGACCAGACCCAAACCTCAACTCGGCCAAATCGTGATCGTGACTTTTAATCACGCAACCTGTGATGTTTATTCACCGAAAGCTGTTAAAACATTAATGTACGGAAAATGTTATGGATATTGTTTTATTTATTGTGTATAAAGTATAATTTCTTTTGGTTTTATCGAAGCGTTGGACTCAAAGCTAACATTAAATACACCAAAAAAAGGTATTACGTCAGCCATGGAATGCGCTGATGTTGCAGGTTTCACTTTCGTTACGTGACAGATAACGTTGTGTTTTCTTTGCAACTCTATATCGGCAGAAGCGACGGTCATTAATTTATTTGCACTTCTGCAAGTATTTCCTGTATGTTTAGGCAATTGAAGTGAATTCTTTGGCTGTTTCATCAAAGCGAGTTCAGAGATTTGAAGGAAAATTAAATATTTGCGAAGGTAAACAATTGAGCATGCCTGAACGTGCAGGGGTTACGTCATTAGTAGGCAAAAAACCAACAAGCTTAACACAGCCAGGGATAGCGTAAACTTCGGATTGTGTGACTCGCGTGATTACTTTGCTAGTCCTTCACTCATAGTACAAACAAATTGAAACAAGAATGTATGGAAAATGTTGCGGATATATTTTTTTTATTGTGTGTAAAATTAACAGCGTTCAAATAGCAGAATGTTTAATTCATGCCCAAACATGTCACAAGCGAAGTTCCAGATTAAGACCATTACGTCATCATAAATTTCACAACGGCTATGGGCGTTGGTGCAATATTGGATTGTGTGACTCGCGTGACTACTTTGCTAGTCCTTTACTCTAAGTACAAAACAAATTTAATTTAACCGTGACTTTTCTGAGAAAGAAACCTGTTAATTAGCAAAAATGGAGTTAATTTAAAAAAGCGCGGTTTTAAGATGCTTGCATCTTCTTGTTGATTCTTTAATTCATTTTGTTTCTCCCCCCCCCCCCCCCCTCAGAGATAATGAAGCCTCCTTTGTTTATAATCCTACATGTGGAATTACTAGTTACATGCAATGCTAAATTAATGAAGAAAGCTTTTAAAATATGGATGTCTATACTTTCATAGCTATTCTTTTTTAACTTTCAGATCTATATATACAATGTATGCCCTTTCAGTTTCAGTTTTTTTTTCTTTTCTGGTCACATGACTTGTCATATATGGCCATCATTTGAAACTCTTGAAGGACCCTTCAATGGAAGAAAGTTTTGCAAAAGCATATAAGATCTTGTAGGAGGTCTGGTTTCTAAAATGTGACAGTTAGAAACTGTTCTTAGCAACAAGTTGGTAGTTAAGAAGGAATTCCCTTAATCAATGTCACTCACTCACTCACTTACAATACATGCACTTACTCATTACTTACAATACATGCACTTACTCATTAACTTACAATACATGCATGTCTTAGATTGTGAAATTCAGATGGTTAATTACTGTAAGTTATTTTTTGATAGCCAAGAAACTATTATGGCCAGTAACCAAGTGGTACCTTACCTAGAGAAATTGGAGAGTTTAAGAAATCAGGCAAAATGGTACTATTCTACTTAATTAGGGAAGGGAAACAGCTTGTGGTTCGAGTTATTGGGAGAAATTGGGATTTAACTATTTTTTAAAGCAAGGTTCTTTTTCTCTCCATTTTTTGTTTTGTTTTAGTTGAGAGGGTCACATATAGAAAACTTAAGAGGAAAGCAGTGATACTTGAATATCTGCAGAAGGTGAAAGTCGTTGAAGGATCTCAACCAATTCAAAAGGTAATTTTCATTGTTTCAGCTTATGTTTGTTTAAAGGAATAACATTTTCAGACTAGACGTGACCTTTGCGGAAAGCAGTACACTGTATAAACCTGCGTGCAAGAACCTACATTATTAAACTCTGAAAATAATTTCCGAGTTTCTCGGCAGCAGGACCAAATTCACTCCTTCTATCCTTCTGTCTGGACCTCCATCCATCAGTTCCTGTTAGACTTTTGTTAATCCGCTGACTAGTGCATAGTGCTTGCATGTATATTTACATTTAGGATCGAATGACAATGAAACGCTTCAAATAGTTTCTTAAACGCTCAGTACGGTATTTTATAATAGTTCATGTTTATAGTGGAATGTTATAAACACTAGCAAAAAAAAAACAATAAAAAGGAAGAAAACCCCCCAAAAAAGAAACTGAGTTCCAAATCTAGGACTAGAACTCACAACCTTTGTTTACTGTTGTGCTTTGAAAGGCAATAGCTTATCCGTTGAGCCATGTCGTGACAAGGTCATCTCTGTAATCAAATAATCCTTAATCAAAGTTACCAAAGAGTGGAGGGTTAAGTTGTAAGTATGCGATGGCATACACAAGTTTGATGGATAGGGAGTTGAACTTACCTGTTCATATCTTTGTTTGTGGAAGTTTTTGGTTTTTCAAGTAGATTCTGGTTGCATAATTCATTTTGTGAGTTTCAGTGGCTCATAGCCACTTTGATTTTAGAGTACCGGTATATGGCAAAACAGGTTTTTCAATTGGAGTAGTTATTCACAATATAATTTAGGCTAAGTAGTAGTCACTATTGCTGTCATGTCCATTCCGAAAGTAAGTAAGTAACAATAGAATATACTTTGTAGCCAATCAGCACAAAGATATACAGAACACTTTGTATCAACAATGACCTAACAATGGTCCACAATGTAAAACTAACATCTTTTCTGTAAATACAAGGTGATTGATCGCCAGGTGAGTGTTTTTATATTTTACAACATGTATTTACTTCTGACAGCTTTCATATTTTGTTTCTAACTGATCAGATGAAAGTTTTCGTGACTATTTTTCTCTATGGTTTTCCATCGTTATTTTACAGCACGTGATAATCAACATTTATGCTTGTGGCTCCATAAAGAACCCGTACTCTAGACCATACTCCGAAATTTCGAAGAACATAAGCTTGGTAGAAGAAAAATTTTTCACTGAGGCTCTCTGAAGGAATATTGAGCCCCACTGTTGGATAACTAAGCCTTTTTAGAGGAATATAATTGAGCCTCTTTGGAGGAATATAATTGAGCCTTTTCGGAGGAATATAATTGAGCCTCTTCGGAGGAATATAATTGAGCCTCTTCGGAGGAATATAATTGAGCCTCTTTGGAGGAATATAATTGAGCCTCTTCGGAGGAATATAATTGAGCCTCTTTGGAGGAATAAGCGGAGCCACAAGCATACGTGTTATCACACGCTGTAAAATAACGATGCAACACCATAGAAATTTGTCATATATACTGACCTAAATGCTGAAAAATACTCATGAAACCTTTCATCAACCTAGTTCCCAGCCTCAGGGTCTCTCTCCTGCCCCTGAGAGACCCTGGAAACAAATTGACCCTGGGAATGAGGTTAACCTTTCATCTGATCGGTTAGAAACAAAATATGAAAGCTGTGAGTAGTAAATGTTGTAAAATATAAAAACTCTCACCTAGTGATCGATCACCTTGCAAACAGAAGCAGTAAAACCACGCCAAGATCACCTTCCAAACAGATCTAGAAGCAGTAAAACCACGCCAAGATGTTCATGTGGATAACAATGCATTCTTTAAACTTTTTTACATGCATTTGCGTCCACATAAAAGCACATTTACGCCAATTATACTTTTCATTGTTTTCTCCTCCAGCAGGAGTCATAAGCGCCTATAAGGTGCCTATTTTTTAACGAAGGAGATATACAAATGTAGTTGTTGATTACCAGAAAAAAGTACATTGTAAATAAACTTGGGTTTAGTCCTTAATTAAATAATTATATTTACGTAGTCTTTATTCACAACTGTATTAACTTTAACAAAAAGAGAAATTAATTGATAGTAGAATGTATAATTACGCTGTATTATCTCTACAACAAGAGTTGTAGAAATTATAGTTAGTATATGTAATTGCATGGGACTGAGGGCAATTAAGATTAACTTCAGGTGCATTTTCAACATTTTCACAAAATTGCCCATCAGTCACAAGGCAACAAGGGCAATTTGGAAAACTTTAAAAGAAATTAATCCTTAATTGTACGAGGGCACATTATGATTACTTGTTTATCAAATAAAGGCCAAAACAAACAGTACTTTGTACAAAAGAAAATGCCACTGTGGTGTAAACCGGTTTGCAAGAATATTCACTTGTTGCAAAATGACCACATAAACAATCATGACAATTTTCTTTCACATTTGATGAAATAACCACATTTATATCAAACTCAGAAATATTGCATTTCTGAACCTTTTTTTAAAAAACTTAATTGTTAAAAGTTGTTTTAAGTGGGAAGCCAACTGAGTGCAGATGGCACATGCTCATGATCAGCCAATCAGGATCAAGTTATCATGCCCTCGCGATTAAGAAAAAATGCCCTCTGTCTCAACCAATCAGCATTCAGTAATATTGCCCCAAATTTGATTAATACTTTTATTTGTAATTACAGTTTGAAGTAGTATTTTCTTTATATAAAATTTGCAATCTCTTAGTCAAACTCCTTGATTAAAATGTTTATTATTACATGTACATGTACCTGCGTTGGAAACTGAAATTCTGGAGGGCTCGCCATATCTGGGTGAGTGACCGTCAAGCTGCATTCACCCAGATAATTTTCCTTCTCCCAGTCTCCACACACTCATCTTGCCAATTCGATAAAAGTTTCTATGTCCTTGTCTTTTTGTAATCCTGAATCAAAGACTGTTCTCAACATATTGCCATCAGCAGTGGTATTCTTCTCGCTAGGTGGATAGTTAACTCATCTCAGGAAGACATCTCCACATTTTAACACTAAGCGAGTTTGTTTGCACAGCACAACAGCATTTGGGGTAATGGGGGGAGGTGGATTGAAAAACTAATTGGTGGTTCCTAAATTAGTGGATACTTGGCCAAGTGTTTCAACAGTTTTGTCCAAGATTGTGTAACTTACATTTTAGCTAATAATTAGAAAACATGTTTAAGTTCTGCCATAAAATGCTTTCACTTTTTTGTAGTCTCTTCAAACGTTTTACCACAAACTACTCTGTTGTCACAACAAACCTTTTTAAACTATGAAACCACAGATTAGAATGGTTTTCGGTGGCTCGTTGCCAATTAAACGGTGGAACTGTTAATGATTCTACTGAGACAAAGAATGTCTAGGAATCAAAAATGAAATAACTTTAATGAAGGGCTGAGACACATTTCAATGCAGTTTCTACATTATCAAACTTCAGATAAAATATAAGATGAGTTTTTCATGTACGTCATTGGTGCTAATTAGAAAATTATTTGTAGTGCTTTTGTCGATACAGTTAAAGGATTGAAACCAATCCAATTCAATTGAAATGAATTTAGCCATAAAATGAAACATTAACTTCAGAAAACGAAACAAAATGTAACATACATGTATTTGGCATTCAAAAGCAACAGAATGAAAAATACATGAAAAACACATTTTTTGAGTGGATTACTCATGTTAGCAATATAATGGCATCATGCGATTACATCCCAAGCATTACAGAATGAATTATAATGTGTTACGAACAAGCTTAAGCAGTTAATAAACCAAACAAAACATCGCAACAAGAATTTTCTGTTTTGACCTCCTGAAGATGATCAATTTATTTATAAAATCCCTTCTGCATCATATCCATGGAATTATGTAATGGAAAGCAAAAGATTGTTTAGCACCAGAATGAAAGAGTGTCTCAGAAAATACAATAAGGTATGTTGAACATTAATTGCCAAAGCCAATTCTACGATCAATGACAAAAAAAAAAACAGTCGTATCGTGTAACACAACCAAAACTGTAAGCAAAAATCTATGGAAAAACTGCGATTAAAGGAAGAAATACATGACAACAAATATCAGAAAAAGGTCAATCATGTGTGAAAGTTGTTAGAAACAATGTTCATCATTACTGTAATTAATATTCATGAAAAAATGAGACCAGATAAGCAAGTCTGGATACATACCATACAATGGTCGCCTGTGGCGAATTAAATCAAAGCTTCCCGACAAGGCAGACATTGCGTTCTGCGGATGTCGCATGAGAGTACAATCCATAAACAGATAAACTATTGCATGATGGCGCTGGGTCACGTATGCTTACAAGATCGCTTCAAAGGTCATTTTGCATGGTAGATATTTTGAAGACAAACTTGACTCCTCTGTGCCCTGTGCTTGGGTGACAGGTTTCGCGAACATTTGCGCTCAACATCAGCAAACACAGAACTGCCCATCGGACACCATTTTAGCTCGCTGGGACACTCCACTAATGATATGCTGATATCAGTGAACCTCACTGGCTACCGAAAGAAAGAGAGCGGAAGCCAGGCTCATTTTCAACCACAGCACTCTACATCCACGTGGACTGAACACAGATTTTAGCTTCATTTAATTGTGCGCTATACACTTACTGCTTGTGCACGCAAAAATGTTACCATTTCAAATTTAAATTTAACTTTAAATGTATCGCGTGCAAGCATTAGTTCCTAAAAAATCCAGTGATGAAGAGGCAGAAGCCTCGAAACGTCTGGAATTGTGAAGTTGTATCAGGCGCTTAAAGCAATCTTAAATTTTCACATAATAATAGATTGACTTGTTCAAATTTTCGTATCATTTGGTCACATAGTAGGCCAACTTTGGATCTTTTGAGCACTTGCCTACTCCGTCTGCCATTTAACATTGAAACTACCTCGTGAGGTTGCTTCAATCCTGCTCAGAATAAACATGTTTCGATCATGATTTGCGCAATGCATCGTCTGATGTGAACACTTTTCAGAGTGAAACATGTTTTATTGGTGATCAGACTAATCATGTTTTGGCCTAGTGTGAACACAGTATAAGCAGACTAAGCCAAAGCTCTTCAGTGGAAATTGGCCAGGATGTTGCACCTTTGGAATTGTTATGAATACCTCACTGGTAGATGATGTGCTGTTCAGAAAAAGAAAACTTGTTATGTACATCTTGTTGTTACAAGTCATGAGTGTTGTGAGGTGTAGTTTTCTCTGCTTCCAGGAGAGTGTGGAGCATACCTCATCCATTCTGAGTGATTAAAACCTTAAAAAGCAATTAATCACTCCAAGGGAGTATTCAAGCCAGTGAACACACATAATTATGCGGTAAATCTATTTTGGCCACGTGTACAGTAAGCTCAAAATTGTCACAAAATTTAGTACTTTTCTCGTTTCCAAAAAAATAGTTGCGACACACTTACTGAAAATTGGCATGAAGTTGTTATGAGTGCTTAATAATTAATAAAATAATAGCATTGTTTGAAAAGCTTTTTACTTTTTTCAAAAAAAAGTTAATAGCTTCTCACAGAATGTTTTAATTTTACAGTGCATTGATTTTACTATCTTTAGGCTGTGATATTGAGTGAGGAAGAAGAAGGACAGGAGGGGCGAATTGATAGAAAGGTGCTAAACAGGTAAAATTATAACTAAACAACATTTCACATAATATGGACAATTATTACATTTATTAGTTAGCCTGAGGTAAATATTCTAATGATTGAAGTAATTCAATTCAGTGTCCTGCTTTTAAAGAGCTGTACTGGGTGAGTGGGTGGGTCTGCTCTTTGTACATTTCTCTATTTTTTTCACTTGCAAAGCATACAGTCATCTTACATGTTGTAACTTGATCATTAATTTGTTCTCCCTATAATTATATAGCTTTGGTGTGCAAGTTGTTTCAGATGAAAAAATGAAACAACAGCTTTACTAGTCTATACATGTAAATAAATGGCTTTGTGCAAAACTAGGCTACTGGTAATTAAGTGACTTTTTGGGTGAAAAATCTTTTTTTTTTCAAAAGTGCCTGAAGTTTTGCATGTGGTCTTCAATTTTAAGACAAATGTAACCCTACACTGTATGTGATGCAGTTAAATGTGTGTGTTCATTGACATAATCTAATTTGTAAAAAAATCTCTGTTTATGGATATGTAGTAGCCATTTTATTTATTCATTAACCCATTGGTGAGTGTGCCTCCTGTGAACTTTGATTTTGATGTATGCCCGAGCACAAAATGTGAAAGTCATGCCTTCATGTTGCACATGGCATTTTGAGCAGGTTGGATCTAATTTAGCCCATAACTGACCAGAAAATGTCAAAAAATGTCAAAAAGATGTGATTTTTTCATAATTCTCCAGGTGTCAAACGGGTTAAACATGCAGTTAGCTAATTTAAAACTACATATAACAACATTAATTGTGTTAGTACAAAGAAATGGAAAGGTTGGCTTGCTGAATATGTCGCAGCATAATGGTTAACAATAGACCATATATATAGCATTTCTCACACACCACTGGTAGCCATGCCAGGCTGATCGCCATAACCTGACCTTTATTACAAGCTCAACAAATCCTTACATGTACGTCATAAATTATCATTAGGAAAAATACATAATGGAGACGCTGACAAAAGATACAGCACCAACTAAAAAATTCCTTTGGGTGGGTGGGTGGGAAAAGGTCAGTAGTGGCGGACGCAACAAAACCAACTGCCCGCAAAAGGTCACATGACCCTTTCCCAGGTCCCAGCGGTGTGTGAGAAAAACATTTTCCACTTATTTCATGTCATGCGACCAGTGGAAAATAACACTTAGGGAATAAGTTACAAATCTTTCAGGTTTGTTCAAAAGTGCTTTACTCACTTACATTAACAATTTAAATAAAGCATAATTATCAAGTAAATTGACACAACTTTAATTAGCTAACCACAGTGTATTTTTCTACAGGATGCTTGATGATCTCTGTGTTCAGGGGTCAATCAGACAACTCAAGACTGTGATTCATCATGGAGCTACATCACAAATGGTACACATAACTCACTTTTTTTAAAAATAACCTTGCTTTGCTATAATGTGCTATAATTTAATATTTAGTGGCTGCATTTAAATTTCAGTCGTTGAGTTTATTCTTTTTTAATCACAGTCATACATTTACACATTTTCTTTTTAACACGGTGGGGCCAGCATATGCAGACCACAATGAATAATGAAAAAAATTCAAGATGGCGGCTTATTTAAAACTTAAACAAAGCCTTTGACAACCAATACAGTGCTGTATTGAGCGGCACTGAAACTGGAGATGGGTTATAATTATAGGGTGGGCAAATAATGTTTTCAGAGAGCTTGAAGATGACTTATTTGTATTGGACAACAAATACACTCGTGAAGAATGTTGCCCAATAATCCAGCAACAAAACTGTGTCTGGGAATTTATATATTTTCCTTCGAAACGTTATGGCTGTTTTAGCTCACGAAATGGTTGTTTCTTAAACTCTTAAAAATTAAACTTTTTCCTGTTTAAATATAAATCCATCCGGAAATGAACTTAATTTGTAGCCTCAGTACATGGAAATCACATGCCTTATTTGGACAACATAAATACATGTTAACTTAAAACAAATTAATCTTCATAATCTACAATTCTTAAGCTTTCAGAAAAAAATATACCTTGCTTGGGTTTTGTTAAATGCTAGATGGTAAAGTAGAGGGTCCCCTATACCCCTTTGCAAAACTGAATCACGTAAAAATATTTAGCCTTTTCACGCGTCACGAATAATTACCAAAATGTTTTCACGTTCATGCAAAAATCAAGGCGATCCCAGTTTAGACTTGAGCGCCCGGAAGGCGTAAAACCGCAAAAATTTGATTTGAGTGTTGCATATCATCACGTCTCGATAGCTTACAAAGTTTCATCTGTTCAAAACCTAACCATAGAGCTGAAAACAAAGATGTACATTTACTAGAACACTAAAAGAATTGATAATTAAGCCACGAACAAGATATGATTCACCAATCACATCTAATTCAACTCTTCGTTCACGGGTCATGTTTAAGTTAAAAATTGCTTTCACGTGCACGTGAAAAGATCTTGAAATTGGCAATCACGAATCACGAAAAAATAAAAGCTTCAATCACGTTTCACGGAAAAATAAATTACTCCAATCACGCTTCACGTAAAAAGTATAGGGGACCCTCAAAGTAGCTACAACACATGATAGTCATTTGATACCTTTTCCTTTGCTTCCCTCAAATCAGCACTTAGCTGGATATTAAATGAATTGCGTATAAATTATTTCAAAACAGGTGTATCTCTTCCTACATTCATCCATTAGTAATGATGATCCTGAAGTCGCACTTTGTTTGGAACAGTGTCGTGTTCGCCTGAGAGATCAGACTTTTAAAGTCGTTGAGGTATTTATACCTGATTGAAGAAACGTTGATCCTGGAATGCACAAACCATGAATGATGTGACCCAAATGTTTACTGGGAAATCGGAAAAGTTAATGGTCGTCTGTGACAAATAAAAATAAACAGAACAATGAGACAGGTTCCATAAATCAAGCTTTAGGGTACCCAAACAAACCCAAAATCCTTTTCGGTCTTATCATTCGTGGTTTATGCTTTTCACAGGATCAACGTTTCTTCAATTAGGTGTATACATGTAATCTGTGTTATGCAAATGTATGCATATTTTATTATTATTATTAATTTTTCCTAAAAAAATTCTTTACTTAATTGTTATGAATTTTTAACACTGAAAATCAGTTTTCTTGTCTTATGAACTTTTAACACTGAAAATCAGTTTTCTTGTCTTGGTAAGGAAGGCATAAAATGGGTAGCACATTAGAGTCTGGATTAAGAGACCCAATTTCAAGCCCTAGCGAGGCTGTGCCATTGTGTATCTTCTTGAGCAACTGTGAGTGCCTCTTGCCAAGTCGGAATCTGAATGGTTACCAACAATCTGCTAGGAAATTGACAAAATAATGTTGATGGTTTAACTGTGCTGAGCTTCATTGTAGCATGACATTCATGGGAGGGGCAATGCTCCTGAATCTATGGTGGTGTGCACTAGTGGGCTGTGTGTTGAATTTTAAAGGATGTAGTTCTCCAGGTAAAACACTGTTTGCCATTCAACTCTTGCCATAATTATGGGGAGTACCTGACTGTGTGCACTACATGTAGATAAAAAGGTGGAGTATAATTATCTATGTTACTCTTATATGAAGAACACAAAGACTATAAAATTATTTGTTTCTGAAGACTCTCCATGTGGTACTATTCTTCATGGAGCAGGAAACTTTGCACTAAACAATAAAAGATAAATCTATTACGTGCTTGAACTCAGAAATGTGTGCTTTTCTCTGTGGTAAGACTCTTGTAGACTCCACTTCTTCACTTCCGAGGGGCCACCTGAACAACACAAATTAATAAAAGCAGATTTTTAGTCATCACAGCTTCATGTGAAATAATTCTTGATATGGCACAAAATATTTCATAAACTGAAAAAAAAAATCCTTTGATTAATCAATCAGTGTGATAATCAGTGTGATAATTGGTTTTATTGTTGAGAGCAAAGCAAACTACTGTTGATGGCACTGTGTTTACAGAATAATAATAAAAGACATCAATGACTACTTTTCATCCCCATAGCTGTGGTAAATATTACAAAACGTTTAATAATTAAATAATTATGCAAAAATTTGAACTGGGATTTTTGGCACAAATTTTCTAACAGCCAAGTAACAAATATTTTAAGTGTAGTGTGCTTTGAAAATCCTTCTAGAAGAGATGTTTTTTGATTTGATCTATTAAGTGTTTTCAAGAGAGATGAGTGTTTTTGTGCCTAGTGGCTCGTAGAGCCCGAGGCACTATGTTATCGTGCACGCGTGTGTCCGTAATTCGTAATTGGTAATCAGCGCGTCTAATTAACACGTCATAACTGGAAGCTCGATTTGACATCAGCCATTTACTCGCTTCATTTGCTCACATTGCGCGTTTCTTCAACGACGTTGGTAAGGTTTCTATGTTAAAGATAAATTTATGTTACTCTTCTTCTAGAGCCAGGCTCAACTTTTGGTGGATTTTCAAAGAATTTGATCTTAAAAGCAACATGAAGGGATTTTCCGAGAATTTTCTTGCTTTATCGGTAAAGAAACTGAAGAAAGTGTTGATGGTTCTTCCGTCGAGCGATCACTGCCCGTGGACGAGCGTTTCTTGTCGAATGTTGTCGTTATATGCTAGGCTATCACTAGGCACATGTAGTCATAGACTGCCTATTATTTTTTAATATTGTGTTTTGTGTTTAAAATCGCTCATGTGGAAAAAAGGAGACAACTCATTACGGCCTTGGCCACAATTTGACATCTTGGACAACCAGAAGTGATGTAAAATTTCGATCCATTTCAAAAGTGTGTGCTGTGAACCTAATTTTAGCCAGCTGCTGTTTGAATTCATGGGACAGATACTACCCTTTCAATCTTGAAATCCACAGAGGGATTAATTAGTTTTACATGTATGACCCCTTTACCATGTTTTGTGCCATGACAGAAAAAAAAAAGCATTTTCCCAAATGGGAGCAAGCCAATTAAGGTTGTTAGAGCACTGTGATTCTTGCAAAAATATAACATGCCATTTTTGGTAGATTTATGTAAGCCTCTAACATTGAGTGACAGGCATTACTTTTAGATTGAATTCATCTTGTGAGTGAGTGAGTGGTTCTTTGGGGGAGCACAAGCTGCAAGCCAAGTGGAGAGAAAAGCAAACACAGATTTCCTCTGGAAGAAAGTGTTACCCTTGGAACCTGTGACGGATTGAGATAAAATAATATAACAATTTAAATTGTTGCTGGTGAACTGATGTAAAAACATGAGAAAATTGGTTGTTTTAAGTGGAGCGAAGTATACATGTATTTACGTAAAAAGTTAAGAGCTTTTAGCATAATAATTAACATAGAGAAAAAAATAGAGAGAGCTGAGACAAGGCCAACTGATCAGTCTCTGCCTTGATCAGGGTTTTCAAAAGTAACCGGCGCCCGACGCAAGTCACCGGCTACTTCGAGCGTTAGCGTCGGGCACTTTTGGAAGTCAAAATTAAAAAAATAATAGTAATAAAAAATTGCGATTCCTATGGGTTAAGTTAAAGATAACATATTTTGTTCTTGCCCATTGATCGCGTTCCAGCATCAGAAATCGTAGCCCTTTTAATTCAACAGCATTCAACGTTTTCCCGCAAAAGACTGACATTTGATCCTTTCGTGACTAGTTTCTTCTTGCGTAAGCGAATGTGAATTCGTGAGAGCTTTGTACTTGGTGCTTTCTTTAAGAAAATGGTCCCAGTCACCGGATGAAAAGGCAGAAATCACAGCTGCTTTTAACCCAGTTTGGGTTCAAACATCAAAGAAAGGAGATTGCTGGTATGAAACACTTTTTAAAATGCAAATTGTTTAGTGTTCGCCGGGTTTCTGTTTACAATCCCCCAGTCGATCAGAAAATAAGTTTTGGTGCTTGTTATGAATGAAACATTGCTTGAAAACAATATTGTATCGCTTAGGTTGAATTATTTATTGTCAACAAGGCAATTTGTAAGGGATGCTTTTATTTATTCAACGTTTGGTTTCGTGAGGCGCCGTTTCGTGAATGTGAACAGTGGCAGACTCTAGCGATTAAATAAATTTTATGCCGACACAAATTTGTTCAAATTTAACTTTTGATATAAGCCAAGGCATTTAGTTAAGATTTTTGTGAGACTTAAAGTTTAATTTCAAGTCTTCATCATTAGTAAACCGGATGAAACTGAATGTTCTACAGTTCTTTATGGAAAATTAATTTTATACGGAGCCGACACGGCCAGACTTGTCGCGAGTAAGTCACGCCACATGTTACGGCTCGCTTACATGTAACATAAAATTTTTTAACCTTTTGTTTTCGTGGAGTTTTACTGAAATTGTTTGTTTAGCAGAGCATTGTTACTTTGATAACTAAACAACAGTTAAAACAGTTGTGCCCGCGGAACAAAATTGATTTATCTAATCGATTGAAATTTAGCTAATTATGCATTATTTACGGAGCTTGTATGTAGCGCAAAAAAAAATAAAATAAAATCTCCGCCTTTCACTCAAATTTTGTATTCGCGAGGTCATTACGTGAGGCCGAAATAACTATGCTTGGTTTCTTTAACGCGTTGGTCATAAAACTGTTCATCTTTATTTTCAATAAGTAGGAAAACTCTGACTGCAAAAATGAATTTCAAAAGTTGATTCATGTTGTAACAGGTCAATGAAGTACTGATGAGGGAAAGAGGTCAATTTTTATTCGGATGTAATATGTAACATGGGAAAAGCATTGTAATATGTATGAGTAAACATAATTTTCAAAAAAACTCTAGGTTATAATAAAGTGTACAACGACCTAAAAAATAACTTTTTGGTCCTGAAAATGCACCAGAATGCACCTCAGAGCATGCAGATTTTCAATTTTTTCTGGGGGAGGCCCCCCATACCCCCTCCAGGAGGGGGAAACCCCCTCCCCCACCCTCCCCATGGGCGGCTTTGCCGCCCAGCGCCGCTAGCGCGGCGCATTAGTGCTCCGGCTATTTTCCAATTTCCTCCTGATACTTTTTTCCATTTTGAAAACCCTGCTTGATCATGAGTTAGCTAGCAACATCTTGGGCAGCTAGGAAATTCTCAAAACTTGGTTGGAATGTCAGAAATGACCTAGACATTGTTGTTGATAAAGAGATTTCTGTTGATTGCCTTTGCTTCTTGACCAACTTTCCTGGCAGCAAACATGCATGGCTTGTATGGCTTGTATTCTTTCTGGTTTGCTTTTGTAAAGTCTTGGGTTATGTACACTAGAATCTTTAATATTATTAAAGATACTAGTATGCCTTTGACATAATACAAAGATTTAATACAAAGATGTAATGAAGGTATCTCAGTGTATCTTCTCAGAGTAATAATGTACTTTATATTTTCTAAATATGTTATTTTATTCACAGAAAGAAGAAAGAGCAAAGCAATGCTTAGAGGAAAAGGAACGAAAGAAACTTGAAAAGGTAGCTGCAGCAGAAGAAAAACAGAAACTGAAACTTGAAAAAAAGGAAAAAGATGCCCAAAAGAGAGCACAACAACAGCAAGAAAAGAAGGAAGCCTTATTGAAGAAAACGGAACAAAATACAACTGAAAAATCCCAGAAAAAGGTATGAATAATTATTTTAACACAGCTGGCTGGAGATGAAGAGTGCAATTAAATCTACACTGTATTAATTATTTTTGGAAACATTTTATAGCAGAAGGAAAACATTGTGTTCAGGTTAGATATTGGATAGCCAGAAGAGAGGGAATGGCTGATACATTGTAACTATGCAATACCATGCAATTTCCCAGTTAGTGCACTCACATTCAAATTTATCTTTAATGATTTTTGAAATAACTGAGAAACTATTTATATTCTGATTGATCAAATTAGCAAATTGTACTGGTAAACTCTCGCTTCCCAACATGGCCGCACTACGCTTGATTATGCTTTAGGATGAAGAATTACTTAACATTAGTTTAAGTTCTTAATTTGGTCTGAAAATGATTGTTAGATAATAAAAACTTACTGATTGTGGATCACTAATTTAAAATGATTTTTTCCCCACCACAGTTGGAATGATGGATTAAAGAACTTGTGAAAAAACAAACAAAACAAAGCACAGAAACAAACATTTGATAAGCAACATAATAAACCACTAGACTGGCTGTCCAGTTCTAACAAATGGAAAGTGTCCTAATCTTTAAAATTTGTGAAATATTCAATTGATGAATCATGACGTCATCAATACATGTATTATCAAGTATAAGAATAAAAGCTATGATGAAGATGAATTTTATCAACAATGACACAAGCTTAAAATTTACCATCTTTATTATTTAATAAAAGCTATCTTGGTCAATTTGCTGCAGAGACCATTGAAACTTGGTAGACCAATAGTTGACAAATTATGCAATACTGTCACCACAGCAATTTACTCTTTTCCTGTCCCCAGCAACCTGTTTTTAATAACTACTTTTATTAGTGATTTTTAGCTCTGACAAATAACACAACACCAAGAAGTCTATCTAACACATTAATATGCTAGCCAGATCATGCAGATGAGGCATAATTGGTAAATATCAAAATGAAAGGCCAAAATTGGCTAGAAAAGCCTTTATAATGAGGAGATCTGGAACCAAGTATGTTGTCATTGGTAACAAAATTGGTAAGCCAATATTGTGGAACACAACAAGCTAAAATATGAACTCACAATTGACCTCGCTCCCAATGTGTGGCTTCATAGCTCAGTTGGTAGAGCATCGCACCGGTATCGTGGAGGTCACGGGTCCGAATCCCATTGAAGCCCTGATTTTTTTCAGGCTTCTTTATTCCAATTGCTTAAATTGGAAATTCACTGCGAAGATCACATATCACCTTCATATATATCCGCAGCTCACATATGAATCATTTCATATACATTTCATCACAACAAGCTAAGTAGAGTGTAACCACAAAGAATCAAACATTTCTGATACAAATTGGTTGAGATATCTCTTTTTGATATGTTTTTAATCTAAATTTGGTAGAGCTGATGATGTTATCACTTCACTGATTTGCATAATTATTTTAAAAACCTTGAATTATATCTCTGGAAAGAAAAGACACTTTGAAAACAGTAAATGACATTTTTTTCCTTGATCGGACATACAACTTGTTAATGTTTTAAAACGGCTTATATAGGACAGATGCCAATTTTCATCATAGTAGCACTTAAACTTAATATTTATTAATGTTTTTAACTCCAAAGTGACAATGTCTTGAGGGGTGGTATAGGGGCATTAATTTGGTCAATGAAAATGCCTGACAGCGTAACATTGAGCTTGGCATAATACACTTCAGTTTATGTTGTAAAAATGGTTGTGGTTGTTTGTGTAAGTGCAATAACACTAATAAAGTATAGTTATTATTGTTTGTCTCACTATGTAGGTTTCAACTGCGTCCTGCTAGTCTTCATCAGGTGATAAGGTTGACTGTTTATACATTAACTTATCAAACACAATGTTCCGCTGTGATTGGCTGGTTTTCAACAGCTGTGATTGTTGCATTTGGATCCTTGCTACTCTGGTGTGTTGTTGTTCCCTCGGTGGTCCACTGTCTTACAGTTCTCCTGTTGTTGTGTTTTTTGATTGTGGGCATCCATGTTTCTGAAATTTCAATTTTTATATCCCTGAACATTGATATTGTTAGGGTGAAGCCTTATTTGAATCATTCAGTAGTTTGAGTAAATATGTGCGCTGTTGAATGTAAGAAAAAAACAGACGTTTCGAGGGTACTCCCTCTTCCTCAGTGGAAAATGCCTTGTTTGATAGCAACTGACAAATTCTTATTTGAATCGCCTCTTTGACCCTGTGTGTGTACCAGTGAGGATCATGATCATTCCAAAGCGTGTAGTGCCTGGTGTTGTGGGAGTGCTTTGAAACGATGATGGTCCGGGTATGGGTCAGTAGGATGTCTCTGCCATGTTTTTTGATCCTGTCTGCTCTCACATATGTTGTTCAATCCATTTTTGTGCAGCCACTGATAAAACACAATTAAATGCACATGACACAATTGTTCTTGAAAGGAAAAATTATTCTCAATTTTGTGTTAAAAGTACTTACATGTATAAGATGGACTAGTGATCCATTAGAATGTCTACATACTCTGCTGGCAATCTATAGCTAACTATTTAACAATTAGATTATGAGCTTGAGATTTTTATGATGATTGACAAGGCTGAAGGTTGAATCAACTATGACTTCATAAAAATCAAGGCAAATCTAATTGGTTTAGTAGAAGTCTTACTTATTTTCCTTAACCTGCTACTTTGATCAAATTTTTACCCCTTTCAATTTTTGATGTATCATGAACGATTTAAAATGCCATTTTCTGTTTTCAAATATCTGTATTAGTTTCGGAGATATTTAAGCTTTAAAAGTGTAAAATATGCAAATTTGATAGTTTTTTAGGTGACACACATACAGTTACAATAAAATTCTGTTACCATGGCAACTCACTCCAAAAAATGAAACCAAGACCAAAACATCTACCAAACCCATTTATATGTTTGCCAGACCATGCTTATCATCATTGGCAAATATCAGAATATCAAAAATATCGAAAACAAAATAAACCAGACAAGAAAGCCACTAAATAAATGCCTGCTTGTTTACAAAAAAATTTTAGGATGAGTACTTCCCATCCGGGTACTATGGGCTGGTAATGTCTCTCTATGGATGCACACTATCATGTCATGTGATCAGTATAAACCAATCAGAATCAGTGAAAAAGTGGCTGATAGTGTTCAGTAGCTCAGCTGATCAGATTGTAGCATACAAGTAGAATTCTACTTATGTCAATTAAAACCTTGCACCACAAAATTAGTTTCCTGTTTAATGGTGATTTACCTTTGTTTTTCAGCCATCAACTCGAAAGTATTGCTATTTGCCAAGGTTTCCCAGAATACAGCTGATTCATGAACTACTATGGCAGCTTGTTTATGGTCAAGTTAGTCATAAGACATCAGATGTAACTGAAGTGAGTGAAAGCAAATCATCTGCTGAACAAGAATTGTCTGATGACTGTAATGATGAAGTCACTAGAAACTTGGATGATGAGTGGATCAAGCATTTGAAGCCCATGCCAAAACTTTACGATGATGCAAGACAGCCATTACATGGCTGGTTCCGTATGGGTGATGTGTTATTGGTGATGCCTTTAGAGATACTTTGCAAAACTATGGACATCACAGAGGAGGTAAAGAACAGAATAAGTTAACTACACTTATAAAGCAAGGTGATTCCTCAGTATTGCACTGCGCATCCCTTCTGCGCAGAATTTTACGCGTGATTAGCGTGCTCACATGAACAAAATGGTGGCTTTTTTCTATACTGGCTTGTTGGCTCGTGAGAGATGTATATCGTTGTTTTCTCGTAAACAAGCATGCATATATGGTGACCTATATTTTTATGGCAGAATTTTGATGTGCAAATTGCCCTCTTTGAGCTGAACAATTAAAAAAAAATCATCGGGGAAAAAAAAGATATAGCTGAATGCGTGCACAAATTGTTTCTTGAGGATGCAAATTATGACCTTGAAAACAACGACCCGAGGAATGTTTTGATTTGATGTTGTTTGGATTTGTTTGAATTTTTCCATAAGATATATATAGCATTGTTCCTTATGCTTAAGTCTTTCTACCTATCAATTTTTTTCTTAAGTATTACTTTATTAAACTTTGCTTCCAGCTACCGTAAAATGTAATGTGGTCCGTTGAATTTATGCGCGCGATTTAAGTACCAGAACAGGCATAAATAAGCTAAGTCTGGCCCATTAAATCTCTGTTGCGAGCATGGTGACCTATCTTTTTTACTGTATTTTTCAAAACAGTGCTTGGTAGGGAACATTCTGCGAAAGTTTCAAAAAAATTGATCGGGCAGTTTTTTAATCGGGCAGGTTACTGAGGAATCACCTTAAAGATGTGTTTGTTATGATGAATGCTTATTCATTTGTCTCATGATGGAATCACTAAGTTGTTGATTGCAACATTTGGACTGCAATACTGCTAGTCTTCATCAGGCAATGAGGTCGATTGTTCACATGTCACTATTTGTAGCATGTTGGCTTGCTGCTATTGGTGCATTTTGATCCTCATTATTATTCCAACTGTTAGATGTTGTTCCCTCAAAGGTCTGCTTTGTTGTTGATTGGCTGTAGTGCTTTTTGATTGTAGGTGTCCAAGCACGCTTCAGGAATTTTGATTCCACTATCTCTATTGATGTTGTAAGGATTAAGTCTTATATGAATAGCCTCCTTGACCCTACATGTACGTGTGCCTCAGTTAGGGTCACGATCAATAAACTTGATTTCGTTCCAAGTGGGAAGATGCCCCAGTTCATTAGCGTGTTCTGAAACTGCGGAGTTTTGCATACTAGAAAACCGTATATCCCTGTCGTGTTCTTTTATCTTTCTTGCATCGTTCTCCCTGTTTCTCCAATATATACTGTACTGCATTCACATGCAATCTTGTCACATGACTGTGATTGACATATGGATGGCATATAGAAGTACATGTTCAATTACAAAAAAATTTTGTGATTGGATTATCTAGAATTATTATAAATTTGCACTAATTGTGTGCTGATTAGGTGACAAGTAAGCACGGGGCAGAACCAGTAAAAATCAATAGATTTACTATACTTTGTCTTTTTATTACTTTAAGTTGTATCATGATATCTTTTTCATGATTTACTTCCAATAAAAGTTGCAAGTTTAGATGTACATGTCTGTTTTTCTTCCCTTAGATTGATGGTTTAGATGAGTATGCATTGGATCCTGTAAAAAAATACACACCTTTTTGTGATCTTCCACAGGCCTTGAGAAGTAGGCTCAAGGAAAGTCGGTAAGGATATTTGTACTGTCCACTAAATCTAGAACGTATTAAAATTTTTATTACATTATTAGATTGAGAGATTTTTTTCTTTGTATGGCACACGTAAAAAATAATTATAATGAATAATGTTGCACTAACGATTGTTTTGTTCAGGAGATACAGGCCAGCTCCATTAGATATTCTCTGCTGCCTGTGCCAAATGGGTCTGGTAACACCTATTCTTCCATTTCCAAAGACCTTTTCCAGTGGATGTTCAAGTACTACTGTAAGTCACTTGTCATTATTGTTTAAATTAATAATTGAAATAAGGGCTGCCCCTTAATAAGTGCTGCATGTCCCATTGCCGTAAATGATCTACACTGTAATGAATGACACAAATTAAGTCTACATCCCTATTGAGTAGTGGCACAGTATAGTGCAAGCCAGTTTGGAATCCATGTTAGACATGCATGCAAGCCAGTGTGCAATCCATTCGAGACATGCCAGTGAGCAACTGTAGGAGCAACCAGAATGGCTCACACACACTTGATCAAGACCCAAGGCTATTTTGCCATGGTGCTACTTTGCTGCTCATAATAGATCTCTTATGGTATGTAATTTCCTGGATGCAAACTTTTTTCATTAGATTGTTTATATATTCTTTATTTTGTATTGTTACAGATAAAATTGTTTTTAAGCAAGGGTGTTAAACTGCTGGATACTACAACATCTATCCCCAACTATAGAACTGCTTGTCCACCACAAGGCAAATCATTTGTGTCACGCTGTTACATGTTCACAAGTATGATTGCTGTGCAGAATTTCTGGAGTGACTTGAAATGTGTCTGTCTTAATACACCACTGGGTAAGTTTTGAAGTTGTATTTGTGACCCTCCATGGGACTTTGATGCTTAAGGTGATAGCACGTTCACAGTACACTAACACGGCACACTAAGTGTATCCAGGAGTCATGGATATGTGCATATTTAATTCATAGGACAAAGGGAGACACACTTATTATTGTTTTTGTAGAATTGACACATGGATTAACCCATTTTCTTCCTTAGCGTGTTAGATCTCACGCTTAGCGTGTGTTGAGTACATTTAGTGTGGAATCATAAGCACACTAAGCGTATGTTGAACACACTAAGCGTGCGTTGAACACACTAAGTGTGCGTTGAACACACTTACGTGGAATCGTTACAGGGCTGACTGAAACAAAATTTTTGTATCTGAGATTTTTGCATAATCATTAAGTTTCAACCTTGTTAACTAGTGCAGTGAACTTTTTCACCAAAGGTTTTCAAAACCTGCTTTTTAGCCCCTCGAAGTTGGCTCGTTGGGCAGAAAATTGGTGGCCATTTTGACCTGGCCAAAACAGCCTTGTGACGTCACTGGTTGTCTTGATTTCATGCCGGGCCAAAAATCAAGTCAGAGTGAAAATAAGAGATGTGGCTGATGGTTTAAGCCCTCAAATCTTATGTTTTAGAAACCTCAGAGCTACAAGGAAGTCAAGAATAGTTAGCCTGACATACAATAAATTTACGAATTGGTTCTATTGTGTGACCTTTTCAGTTCGGTTTGGATATTTTCGCGATCTTCAGTGCTACGCAAGCGATCCAGTGCACTGTGCTGAGTTCTTGATCATGAAAGGCAGGTACAAAACTCGGACCGGATCAACTCGGACCGGATCGGACCGGATCAACTCGGACCAATCCGGGTCGGATCAGGTCGGATCAACTCAGATCGACTGGGATCGACAAAAACTAAATAAATTGAGAAATATGTTAAATTTTTATCTAATTTTAGGTTTAATTCCTCTCAGAAATGGGCCATTTACGCGCCATTTTGATTTTTGATCGTTCACCGTCTTCACCCGCCATTTTGTTTTACTCGTGCCAGGTCAAGCAAATGTCTAGAGGTTTATATTTAAAGTGCTACTATGATCAAATTTTCACCCCTTGCAATTTTAGGCGTTTCAAAGAGTATTTAATGAAAGATTTAAAATACCGTTTACCATTTTCAAATATGTATTTTAGTTCCAGAGATATTTAAGCTTAAAAAAATCGTAAAATATGTAAATTAGGGAACTGATGACGTCATCTACTCAACCCAATTTTTTGTCAAGTACAAAAATTAAGTTATCTCGATCATTTTTCTGCAGCGACCAATGAAACTTGGCAGACTAATAGTTCCTCGGGAGACACACCTACAGCTGTAATTAAATTATGTTACCATGGCAACTCACTCTTTTCCAGTCCCCATCAATTTGTTTTTAATATTTCAGAATTTTTCAGTTCGGAAAAATTAAACCCGGGCAAGACGTCTGCCAAATCCATTGATATGCTTGCTCGATCTCACATGTAAAGCATTATTTACAAATATTAACGGAGAATGCCAGAATTGGCCAGAAAGGCCTTAAGCATTGGGGGGATCTGGAACCTAGTATGTTGCCATGGTAACCAAGTTGTCAAGTTCGTATTGTGAAACACAACTAGCGGAGTGTTACTGCAAAGAATCAGAGACTTTCAATGCAAATTGGCTGAGATATCACCTTCGTATTTAATCAGAATTTGGTTGAGTGTATGACGTCACTACTTTGCTAATTTGCATATTTTAAAAACTTGAATATCTCTGGAAAGAAAAGAGGTATTGGAAAACAGTAAACGGCATTTTTCTTCTCATATAGAGTACTTGTTAATATTTTGAAACGGTTGCGAAAGAAAACATGCGAATTTCATCATAGTAGCACTTTAAGACTGACATTGTACCGTTTCCTGTTTGTAAAGTGTGACACCTCAAGCTCTATAATTTCCCACACGTTTCGCTAATGTGGTTTATTTTGGCTCATTTCTATTTGCAAGATATGCTTTAAGCTCTCAAAGTGCCATTCACTCTGGTAGGACAAGGACTGAAATATTCCTTGAAACTGAAACTGTTGATTGCTTGCATATGCATTTATATTTGCGATGCCGGGCCCGGCTTTTTCATGATTACTGTTGCAAGATGTATTGATCTAGTAGTATAGCCGGGACTAAACAAATACCACTTCGGGCGCACCCACCATTTTTTACCTCTTTCCGAGACTAGTACTCAGGGGATAAACCCCTTCGCACCCACTAGTCTCGGAAAGAGGTAAAAAATGGTGGGAGCTGCTCAGTAGTATTTGTTTAGTCCCGGCTATACTACTTAGGAAAAAGGACGCAGGAAACATAAACAAAGGGCGGCAGGGACAAGCAATTAGAGGGATGGAGCAGTCATGTAAACAAATGGGCCGAGGAAGAAAAGGACTTCTTTGCCAAAGTCGAAAAAAAACCAAAACCGCCAAAAACAGACTGACAACCCAACATACATTATTTATCGGAGAACCGGAAAAGGGACAAATTATAGATCCACCAATTCAGATTTCAGAAGAGCTGCTCACAGCAATGAAAATAATGAGCCCGCAAGATTTAAAGAACACACTTATACAACATGAAGAAGAACAAGAAGAAGTCGACTTAACAGACATGGAAGAGTACGATTTGACAGGAACAGGAGAGCCGGTTTACGAAACACCAATCCTGACGCCGCAGCTGTACCGCAGAATGATGGCAAACGAGTTTAACCGGGACCAGGTAGAGTACATAATAAAGAAAAGTTTGGGGTTTTAAGAGAGCGCAGTTTATTCGCTTGCAGCATCAAAAATAGCTTCCACAGCTTGAACCGTAATAAGTTTGACATCATTTACCCAAGAGGGGGAAGAAAGGTCTATGATAGCGCACACGAGCATGTGGACCGACACAAGCATTTTGCACAGGTATATTTATGCTGTGTATTTTTTTGCCACCATTTGGACAAAAGCAGCGGGCTGTAAATGTCACTCTCACACATGCAAAAGCTTTTAAATAAAAAACTGGCTGAGATAACGGCGGAAGCAGCGAAAAAGTTCGAAGAAGAAATAAAAAAATATCAAGAAGACCCCTATGTGTATATCGATGGAATGAAAATCAAGAAGACCCTAAACCAATGCATCCCATACACGGATGAAGCATGGGCAGAATACCTGCGGGACAAAGCGGACAGAGACAATAAACAGCTAATAAGCTTCATAGATAAAGTTTTTTTCGAAGACGGCGGGCTGCAATTTAAAGAAACGCAAACAAAGTGAATAAACAGGTTAACAACATTTAAACGTTATGGACACATTAGAACTAATTCAAGCACTTCCGGCAGAACTTCGAGAACAAATCCGCAAGGAGTATGTAAAAATCAAACTCTGGCAGCGTAAAATGCTTGGCTGGGCTGAAGTACACCAAGATTTGCAGAAAACCCCTTTTTGTCAAAGACGGCAAAGGCTTGTAAAAGTTATGTTTTGTCTTGAACACGCAAATTGCGGCGTTGATGGGATATGTGTTCCGTGTATGCGAAAAGACTCCATCATTCATTGCACTTCCCCAGACATAGACGAATACAACAGCCCCAGACGCTGTGTTGAGATATGCGATGATGAATTAGAACATAAATGGATCCATTGTAAGGTAAATGGTTTAGACCCAATGCGAGAAATCATAATGGAATTTTACTGAGCGCCGGAAAATCAATATTTAAGTGAAGTTTGTTGAACAAATAACACAAGGGTGACTGTTTATTTTTTCTGCTTTTTGATTACCTATAATAAGAATCATCTATTAAAACTAAACTTACAACTGCATATTCTGCAATTTGTGGGGGATGGCTAAAAGGATTATTACCAAGTTCAATGAAATACACCCCCAAATAATCTCCCTCGTTTAATTTAATTCTTCGATCCCCACTTAAACGGGGTGCCACATATTGGTAATTGACACCATCGATATTCCTTGTACTTTTAAATACCACATGAGATATTGGATCGATTGGAATCTTCACACCTATTCTTTCAAAAGCCCTATCATGTTTATTATTAGAAATTGCTAAACCATCAAGGAAGCAAGGAAATGGTACTAATACACGAAAGTCATTCCCGAATTTAACATATTTTCTATCACTTGGAGGATTCAATTGTTCCTTTATATCCCAAGCTCCAGGTATTATTATTTTAGGTCGGAAATCTTTAAACGCATAACCGTTTAGATCTAAATCTTTTTGTAACCTGATTGTATCGTTGTCTATTGTGTAGCCTCGATCATAATTTTTTATTTGAAAAAAGTTCATATCTAAATTTGTTTGTAGAGTAAAATCACCGGAGGAATCGAGAAAGAAAACATCATCGTAAATAATTCCGTCTATATCTGATTGATACCCCTTTACACCGTAAATGATTAAAGCGGCCTTTTCACTAGGTGCTGAACCATCATAACCCGGATTTAAAATGTCAAAATAGATAGTGTCGTCATTCTTATCTTTTGATTTGTAAGTATTAAAAATGATCCTTATATACGGAGGGTTATGGGTGGCAAAGCGTTTGGTGTGGTAGGTAATAGTACTGGAGGCCAACTTGTTTAAAGGGTTAAGAAACCAGTTTTGGTCGTTTTTGTTTTTAGGGTAAAAGAACTCAACACATATAGTGTACTCTCCTTCTTTTAGAGGTGTTTTATTTAACGCCAAACGCGAGTTGAAAGAATTGTCACTTGTTTTTATAATGTTAAAAGTGTAAGCCTTTTTATTGACACTGTGAAGGTTGGATGTAAAGTCTTCAACGGTAACAGAAGAAATATTGTTTACAGCTGAAACACCAACCCTTTGGGTTAAAAAACCTAAGTCATTCTTTTTATGGGCGTGCCCAGTTGTAATTGCAGAGGAGCCCACATATTTTTTCATTGAAGTGAGATTGACAGCATCTTGATCGCCGACAGGATTTGCGAGCTGTTTGATTGCATGGTCGTTCATGACAATGTCACCAGTAACGCTAGCTGATGACATATCCCCACTATCACCCTTATCACCTTTTTCACCTTTATCCCCCATAGCTCCTTTCGAACCCGCAGGTCCAGTTGCTCCAGTGGGTCCCGCAGGTCCAGTTGCTCCAGTTGGTCCTGTAGGTCCCGCTGCTCCCGCAGGGCCAGCAGGTCCGGTCGGTCCTTGTGAGCCCGTTTCACCTTTTAATCCTTTTTCCCCAACATCACCTTTATCTCCTTTAGGACCTTGCGGGCCAGTATTGCCCTTATCACCTTTTTCGCCTTTAGGGCCAGCGGGTCCAGTTGCGCCAGTTGGACCAGCAGGGCCGGCAGGGCCGGTTTCCCCTCGGATTGAAGTAGACTCTTCATGTGTTTGAGTTGCACCTGTCGCACCGTTAATAAACCCCATCTCTATATATTTTCGTCAAAATTTTTAAGTGTGGTTTTTTTTGGTTTGTCGTGATATAAAAAAGAATATTTAGCATCGGTAGCCCTTTCAAGCAGCTCTCTGTCAATTCCCAATTCATCAGCAATACGGTTATTTTCTCTGGGAAGAAAGTTGAAAATGCAAAAGTGGCTACAATTATCTCGGATGTTTTTGGGGACCTTAAAATAGCTTTGAGAAAGATAAATGACGCTGCAATTGCGGTGGCGACCGTTGATAAAATAATCGATAATGTCGTTTTGGTTGCTTTCACAAACCATGTCATCGAAAATTACAATCTTTTGATTGTCAGTGGACAGCGTTTCCAAAGGAATAACATCGTTGGCGGCTTCAATAACATTATAGCCAGCCACAGGATTGACTCTTGTGTCGAAATCATCAATCAAATATTGGTACTTGTCTTGATGCAGGTTCTTAGCGCAAAGGTAAATTTTGTCGTAGACCAACAGCCTGTAAAGCATATGCATGAGAATATTTGTCTTACCAGAGTTGCTTGGCCCGCAAATAAGCATCCGAAAGGTATCTGCTGGCATACAAGGGTGCCCCCGCTTGTAATTACTTTTTGTAGTCAAACTGGGGTCGTAATTGGGAATTTTCATTTTTTTTTCTGTTATATATACGGCAAAAATATGTCCATGAAGAAGTGGCGAAAACTTGTCAGCGAAAAGGCTGAAGTTGAGCAGCAGAACGACAGCATTCTCGCGGCAATAAAAAATAACAAAATCAATAAAGAGTTTGGTCAGCTATCAGGTGAGGATTTGTTCAAACCTATCACATCGCGGCTTGACAAACTCCAAGTAGGGACGGCACCAAAAGAAGAGGAAGAAATCCCAGATTATGGTATGGAGGAGTTTGATTTAAACAACCCCTTCGACGGAGATTTTAACCCGGATGAGGAAACACCACTACCAACACCAACACCATCACCAACACCATCACCAACATCATCACCACCACCATCTCCTACATCAACACCGTTACCACCTTTGGCTGAAGAGGAAGAAACGGAATTAACGGAAAGCCCAGCGGAAAAACCAAGTAAATGGGGGCCACCACAAGAACCGGGTATCAAGGGATCAGAGTCGGTTGACCTGCAGACACTGAGCAGCATGTTAACAAAAAATAAAGACAATCCTGACTATGTGGTAAAAAGTAAAAAATCAAAATTCCACGGCTACACAATGACAGACATAAGAAGGGCAAGAGATGAAATTCTTGACAGGAGAAAAGGGAATAAACAACCTTCAGTACAGTTGCCGATACCCCAGGATGATGAACCCGACTGGGAACAGGAACCCGAAAGAGAAAGAGAAATGGAAGGAAGCGGAAGTGTAGATCCAAACGCTTTGGTTGAAAGGCTATACATAAGCTTGGCGTCTATACAGGCGGGCAACACTTCACTGAAGCTGAAAAAACAGGTCAAGCAGATGTTGGGGTTGCTGGTAAAGCTAAAGGAAATAACACAAAAAGAAGCCCACAAAATTTTGAGTGATATTATATAAGCAACATGTCTTTCAGCCTGTTGCTCGACTCGCGGCTGGCCAAACAAAACAACGCCAACAGCAAGTCACATGACTTCACAATTAACTTTGACCCACCAATCGCTTTAGAACCCTTCAAAAAGTACAAGGCGGCGTTAAATGAGCTGGTATCTATGTCTTATTCGTGGTACAACATCGCGAAACGGTACAACAACAACGAATTCAAATGGCGGAAAAAAACAGAGAACTGGAAAACCGTGACAATTCCGGATGGAATGTATGATTACAACGGTCTCAACACCACCATTCAGGCACTAATCGGAAGAGTGGATCCCAAGGATGAAAAATCCAAGTTTATTTTTCAGCTGTATTTTCACACCACAACGTATCGGGCGGTCATTTTGTTGCAGGACGGCTACGAGCTTGACCTAAGTGGAGGTGAATTTGCTGCGTTGCTGGGTTTTGATAAGAAAACAATAGACGGAGCGAACAATAGGAGCGACCACGTACCAAATATAACAAGAGGCGTCGACTGGATCTACGTCCATTGTGATCTCATTACAAGGGCTGTGGACAACATCGGGGGCGACGTTATGTTCTCTTTTTCAACCGCTGAACTCACAGTTAGCTACCCCTTTTCAAAAGAGCCCCACCGCCTCTTGTGGCACCCGGTGAACAAAAATAGAATCAATGCGATAAATATCAAAATCACGGACGGGCGCAACAACATTATAGATCTGAATGACCAAGACGTGGCTTTAAGTATCATCATTGAAGAAGAAAAAGAAAAATAATTTACACCTAAGTATAATAATGAATCATCCGAGCGAGTGGGCGAGATATTATGACGCGCCAAACGGAACATATAGATACAGACACAAAGGTACGGGGGTTGTAAGAGACACCCTAATGAATATAGGAAAGCGGTTCAAAAAGAAGGTTACCCGTCAGACGTTGGAGAAGGCTGTAAATGAAGCCTCGAAGCAAATGCTGAAAAAAGCCGCAGAAAAAGCAGAAGAAAAAGCGGCTGACAAGATACAAGCTGTTTTGCGAAATAGCAACTCAGTTGCTGTTCCACGCCCTAAGAGTAAAAAGACCCCAAGTGTAAAACCCAAGAGTAAAAAGACTCCAAGTGTAAAACCAAAGGGTAAAAAGACCCCACCACAGAAACTTAGTACCGAGTCGCGGCAGAAACTGAAGAAGATGCTAAACCCCGGGGTAGCAACTCAGTTAAGCGGGGATTCACGAAAAAAGTTGAACCAGATTTTAAATGCGGGTCGGGCTGCAAGGTTGAAAGTAAACCAATTGATAGCGGAAAATTAAAATAATTTTTTAAAAAGATATATAGGACGCAAGATGTTCAGAAGCCACAGGCATTTGGAAAAAACAGAGTATGTTCGTATCATGTTAGACAAACCGATCACTATCCCGGGAAACAATCAGCACCAGGTAAAAACAAACTATAAATTCACACTCACCGACCGAGACAACTGGTTTGATTGGTATAACGCCTACTTCCGGGCTGATTTCACTTTTGAGGCAACCGCAGATGGCGCACAAGTTGCAGCAGACGCTAGGTCAGCGCCCATTAACGGCTCATTTTCACTGATAAACAAACTTGCGGTAAAATCATCGGGCAAAAACATTTACAACGTAGACAACATTCACAAGCTCATATTTATCAAAAACTTGTTGGATTTTTCTGATGACTTTGCAAGGAGCGCAGCAAAAAATCAGTTTTGGTATTTGGATACAACGAATAGCAATGTAACGGCCGTCGCTGCCACTAACCTAGGAATCAGAGAAAGGGGTTTGCTTGCCCATGCCGGTCTCACGGTTGAAACCCTCATACCACTTAACAGGTACTCATTTTTCGAAGAGTTGGGTGACAAGCTTCTTCCCCCAATGCAAATGGAGTTTGAAATTGAGCTACAATCGGATGCAGAGCTGATTTGGCAAAACGATGGCACCAATCGCAGGATAGTGGTGAAAAACTTCGAGCTGTGGGTTCCAATGCTGCGTTTTACCAGCGAAGGACAGAAGCTCGCAAACGAAAACTTTTTGAAACCTCAGAAATGGACGTACCTTAATGAAATGATCCAACCCAGCAGCAGCCGGCGTGACGCTTTCGGACAGTGGCAGATAAATCCCGGTATAAAGGATGCCAAACATGTTTTCATTTTCATTCAACAGTCAAGAAAGAAGGACGCCTTGACTCAAAACCCCTACTTCTTTGACACCTTTGACATTGACGGAGACAATTCAGCAAAACTTGCAACTTGCCGGCTACAGTACGGCTCTTCACAGTACTATCCGGAGCTGGACTACGACGAAAACTTCAAACTGCGCATTCTTAATGACTTAATGAACTACCGGTACCGCAAAAACGACTACAACACCGGTGTGCAGCTTCAGCCCAACAACTTCAAGGATTTATACCCAATACTCTATTTCGACTTACGCGAAAACAAGGATAACATGACCAACGACCCGAAGCGGATGGTTTTCCACTACAGGCTCAACGAGGCGGCCGACGCGCAAGACTACACCATTTATGCAGGAATTTTGTACGAGTCCGAATTTGTTCTCAAGCAGGTGGGTAATGAGCTGGTGATGGTTTAAAAGTGAAATAATTTTGTATGAAATATAAGAGATGCCGCACGCGCTGAAAAAAGAATGTTTGGAGGTGGAGTTGCTGATACCCCAAAGTGAAATAATTTTTGTATGAAATATAAGAAATGACGACTTACTATCCGCACAAGATTTCACTTTCAGACGGGCAGAAGGTAAGCCTCGCGCGGGCCTTTGGGCGAGGAGAAGCTGTTACGCTCAGATTTAAAAACGAAGCTATAACCGGCGGCAGCGACACTTTGCACTTGACCGCCAGGCAGATCAAAAAAATAGAGCGCGCTATCAAAAACAAAACGGGCGTGGATATAGACATGAGCAAGACACAAATCAGACGTGTGCGCAACTTGACCGCCAGGCAGATCAAAGAAATAGAGCGCGCTATCAAAAACAAAACGGGCATGGATATAGACATGAGCAAGACACAAATCAAATATGTGCGCAAGCTGGCGAATGGTGCAGGCATGCGGGTAAAACCCCCAACAGGTGGAAAGGGAATGCGCATCAACCCTCCACCATATATGCGCCCTCCACCATTTATAGGTTCTTGGGGTGATCAAAAAAAAGCCCGCCTTCGTTGATGTCCCCTTAACTGATTATGACTTACAGCGATGGTGTCAATACTTGAAAATCCCCATCAAAGGTATATTTGCGAGAGATGAGATTCACGTGAAAAACCACTCCCCTTGTATAATCAACATGGATGATCTTGGAGGGTCAGGCACCCATTGGGTATGCTGCTGGGATGGAACTGAATATTTTGACTCTTTTGGTTTACCTCCACCCGCAGAATGGGAAATTGAGTTGATTCTCGAGGGCAAACAAACCTTTCTTCGGAATGACAACCAGCTTCAGTGGGAATCCAGTGTGCGCTGCGGCTACTACTGTTTGCTTTTCCTGAATGAGCGTAACAAAGGACGGTCGTTTTGAGATATTTTGAGCATGTTTTCTGAAAATACGCGCGCCAACGAGGCTGTGGTGAAGGATTATTTTACACATAATGTATAGGATGGATGTTTACTGTGTGAAAGAAAAGCGCTTCACACCCAATGTGGTGGGAAGTGAAAAAATTACAACCGCAAAAAACGGCAGAAGACTGCTTAAAGTAAAATGTGCTAGCTGCGGCATTACCAAGACAAGATTCGTTTCTAATAAAACACAAAATGGTGCTGCTCAAGAAGGAGGTAATATTTTGGATCCAATATTTAAGTGGACCAGAAGGGGTTTACCCAAAAAGAAGAGAGAAGAACTTGCACGCGCTGAAAAAAGAATGTTTGGAGGTGGAGTTCTTGATACAGTTGGAAATACAGCCGCTGAAGCTTTCTTTGAGTATGGAGTTCCTTATTTAGCAAAGCAAGGTGTGAAACAAGGAAGATACTTTGCAAGTGAGTTTTTAAGACAACCAGAGTATCAGAAGAAGTTAGCCAATAAAGCCAAACCAATCGCGAGAAAAGCTGTTAATTACACAATTGATGCTTTGTCTGGGGATTTGTTGACTAAAGCCTCAAACAGATTAAGACCCAAAGATATGATACCGGGAAATAAGTTGAAAGGTGGGTGTCATAATTAGTGAGGTAAACCCCACACCCCAAAGTCAAATGAATTTTCTTTAATTATATAAGATGGAGGTATACTGCGTGAAGGAAAAGCGTTTCACACCCAACATACCGGGAAGCGAAAAAAACACTACCACAAAAAACGGTAGAAGGCTGCTTAAAGTAAAATGCGCAAGTTGTGGCATTACCAAGACACGATTCGTTTCTAATAAAACACAAAGTGGTGGTAATTATGATATGAGAATTTATGCAGGTAATCGAGTAGATGACCCAACAAACCCTCTTTACCAACGTGGTGGGCGGGGTTTTGATTTGCATAAAGCTATTGGTAAGCTGCCTAAGCCAAAAAAGGGGTGGACGCTTCCTGGTCATAACTACACAGGACCGTACAATCCTCTTGAAAAACAGCTTTCTTACGACCCCAAGACGGGAAAGATCTTGAAGATATACCAGCAACCCACAGGCGCCACGGACGCAGTTGCAATGCAGCATGACGTTGATTATGCCGTCTGTGCAGGCAAGAAAAATGAGAAAGGCTGCAAACATGATGCAGACAAAAAAATGGTGAAGGCGCTTGACGCTATTCCCAAAAACAAACGGCAATGGGGTCATGCCGCGGCGCGCAACGCAATCAGCTCGAAGCAAAAAGTGGGTTTGGGTGTCGGTGAAACGATCAATAAAAAGATCGGCGAAAAAATTCCAGGCTTTCAACCGGCTCAAGATGTGGCTGCTGCAATCATGGCTGTCACAGGTGGTGATAAGGATTTGTTTAAAAAGTATTGGAGTGGTGACATCGCAAAAGGTGCCTTTAACACGAAAACCGGTCTGTTCAGCAAAAAGTTCTGGACACACCCTAAAAATACAACTGGGCCATGTAATCGGGTTGTATATAAAAATGGAAAATGGCATAACCAATATTGCGACTAAAATATTTTTAACACATATATAAGAAATGGATTCTGCAACAAAATTTAGGCGGGCTGAAATAGAAAAGATGAAAAAAAATCTTGAAAACCAGTTGGTGCATTACTACCAAACCTCAGCCAAGTTTAAACGGTGGCACACGCGTTGCCAAACGGTATGTGCGTTAACAGGTGGAGTTGCTACCATTCTTACAGGCTCTGGGCTGGCCGCTTCTCTTTCTGTGGTTGGCGTTGTTGTTGGTGGACCTTTAATCGCAACTGCCACCTTGTTTTCATTGGTGTCAACCTCCTCCATCGTCACCGTCAAATTTTTCCTGCGTAAAGCGAAAAAACACGAAAAAATACAAACTTTGGCTGAAGCTACGCTGAGCTCAATCAACTCTCTCATATCGACCGCTCTTGAAGATGGTAAAATCTCAGACAGTGAGTACCAAGATATTATCAAAAAGTACAACAGCTTTACTACTGCAAAGACAAAACTGCGTTTTTCAAACCACACTGACGGCGGGGTAAAGGTTAACAGAACATCAAAGACAACTTCTGTTTAATGGTGGGGTGTTTGCCTCCAACCACCATTCGTTGAAACTTTTTTCGGCTTTATTTCTGGTTTGTACCATCTTCGGCAATCTTTTCGTGAGCTTTCCCAGTATTGCATTTTTCTCCGGCCAATCGATTGATGAGACCTTTTGAAAATAGTTGTATAAAAAACAAACGTAGTTACACGATCCGGGGTAGCAACTGAGTTGCTGATTCCGCTTAAATTGGTGAATGACATTACCCAAAAAGGTCAGCCCCATATTGTCACCGACCTGATCTACAGAAATGCCGACTTTTTTTAGTACCGCAAGTAAATACCATAATTTGAGGTGGTGTCTCATCTCTTCATGGGGCTCATCCGGCAGTGGGGGTTCCCATGGGTAAAAGTCAAGCTCGATTTCCGGTTTGATTTCTTTTATTAACGCTTCCTGCTCTTCCAACAACATTTTTTCCAGTTGTTGCCTGTGGGGATCAGCAACTAAGTTGCTACCCGCGCCCCTTAGGTAAGGTTTTGTAGCCATGTATATATGTCTGCGCATAATTATTTAAATGGATAGAAAATTAGAGCGGCGTTACTACAGCCCGCAGGGTTACTGGAAAGGTATCTCTGCCATTAAAAAATTAGCGGTCGCTGCAAAGGTTCCTGAAGTTGTTGCCAAAGAATGGTTGTTCAAACAAGCGCTCTGGCAGATTTACCTCCCCGCACCGCGCTACATTCCTCGCCTAAAATTCGACGTGCCTACACCCAACAAAGTGCATCAGGCAGATCTTCTTTTTCTGCCACATGACAAAGTGGGCCGTAGCACTTACAAATACGCGCTTACCGTTGTTGATGTTGCCAGCAGATTCAAAGAAGCTCAGCCTTTAACTTCTAAAAACTCTGATGAGGTTGCCAAAGCTTTTAAGACAATTTATACACGTGGACCTTTGAAATGGCCTCAACTGTTGCAGGTTGATCCTGGGCGTGAATTTATGGGCGCTGTTACAAAAGAAATGGAAAATCACAAAACTTCTATCAGACGTGGCCACCCCGAAATACATAGAGACCAAGCTATCGTTGAACGTTTCAATCGTACCTTGGCTGAGCGTTTGTTCGGGTATCAGTACGCCGTTGAAATGCGTTCACCTGAGGGTTTGCGGTCTACTGAGTGGGTAAAAAGGCTCCCCAAAGTTGTTTCTGCTCTGAACAACCAAGTCACTCGATTAACTGGTATGAAACCTGCTGCCGCAATCAAGAAAAAAAATGTTTATGCGGAGCCATCAACTAAATATTTGAGACCCGTTGGTTTGAACGAAAAAAAGCTCCCATCCAACGTTATGCTTCGGTATTTGTACGAACCTGGTGAGCTTGAAGGTGGGACAAAAAGAGCCACTGATCCAATCTGGTCTTTAGATGTCTTTAACCTTGAACGTTCTTTTACCAAACCGAATCAACCTGTTCTCTACTATTTGCGCAACGGACCTAAGCGTGGTTTTGTACGTGAAGAACTGCTTGTTGTACCTCCAAACACACAATTACCTCCGGCTGTGAATTAAATATGATATTCGATTGGTTCGGTGTGTATGCCGTCAGACAGTACCCATCGTTTGTCATAGTATGCACTCAACCCCAGCTTCTCCTGTTCGTAAGTTACTATATTCCCGTCCCGCATTCTGAAACCCCTGTTTGTTGCCATATCCTGATGACCTTCCAGCGCTGTTTTGAAACGATGCCAGTTTATATTGTTTTGCTTCTTTGACATTCCCTTTGTACTGAACTTCTTTTTTTCGCCTCGGTCGTCTATATAGTAGCATTTGGAGCAGAGCGCAATCATCCGGTCCCCCTCACATTCTAGCTTAAACAGACCAGGTGTTCTACCACTCCACTTGTCCCATGCCAACCAATTCTTTTTTTGTTTTTCGAATTCTGCTTTCTTCTCTGGACGTACAATGTCTTCGAGTTTCTTGCCGGAGATTGCCAAGTAGTTGCTGTCTGTGTCCATTTGGATCAGCTCGAAATCTTTTCTGTCAAAATATCTGTCAAGGAAGTCGTAATAGAATTCCAACATCCTCAGCTTTGCCAGCTGGTAGACTGCGATTCCAATCTGAAACGGTCTTCTGATTGTGATTCGCGTCTTTCGACTTTCTAACTCATATGCCTTTCCAATCTCATCAAGATCTGAGAAATATGCGCTTCTCAGAGCTCTGTCAACTACCTTCTCATCTTTGGTGTAAATGACGTTTGTTTGCCGTTCCAAGGCTTCGATTAGCTTTCCGTACCCACTGTTTCCCAACAATTTAAATATATCCGCCAGCAGTGCTTTGCTTTTTTCCACATCTCCTGTCCGGCGCGCCTCCGTAACTTGTTCTACAAACCAGGGAAAGATCTTTTTCGGTGTGTAGTCAATTGTCCGATAAACCCTTTTGATAACTGCCCCGTGTTTTACGTACCAGAGTAGTAGAGGGGCGTACACAAGTATTTTCTGTGCTGACAACGTTCCCATTAGTTTCTTGTCTTCTCCTCGTTTTCTTCCAGTTTCCCGCAAGTATTTAAGCATATGCTCTGGGACAGCTTTGGCGGGTACCGGTTTGTTATGAAAGAACGGACACATTTCCTCGAACTTTTGGTGTAAGTGATTTGGAATTTCAATATCTATTTCTGCATATCCAAACCAGCTTCTTTCTTTGAGTCTGTGCGTTAGTACTGGTGCACCGTCTATTTGGTACTCATCTGTATAGTGTACAACCCTTTCCTTTCCACAAGGCATATCTCTTAACATTGTTGAGAGATATAAGGCGTTGGCATCATATCCGAGGATGTTTTGGCAAAGTTTCGCCCCTGCAGCTGAGTTGTTATCGTATTGATGAGATCTTATTCTTGTTTTCCCCACTTCATGGTATCTTGTGAAAACGAGGCTCGGTCCTCCAACAACTGCTTCTTTTAACATCTCATATGCTTCTTTGCTTGGGCTGTAAAGCTCTGCGTTGCGTTCAATAGCTCCTCTTAGAAGGTAATGCAAACTCACACCTGGTATGCTAACTGCGTCTTTCATTATATCGATTCCCTTCCCAGTGTAGAAGTTTCTCATCTTTTCTAAAGCCTCAAGTCCGGGGGCTACATCTAGATTATTGTAGTAACGTACCCAGTCTTTAAAGGTTTTCATTCCCTTTTCTCGGAACGTTTGTTTACAGGCTTTCCATTCTGACAGTTTTAGTGTGAATTCATTTTTCAACTTTGAGTACCAATGCGGGTAATCCGGCAATCCCGGGTAATCTAGCTTTTCAGGTCTGTCAAACCACTCGTATGAAAACCATGATTTTGGTGCCTTGCAGCCGTATGCCTTTATCCATTTATCGTAACTCACCCCCGGGCCGAGGTAATTTATTATATCCAGAAACCGGAAGCCTGAAGTGAGTAAGAACATGATTTTGTTTCCATTCTTTGCCACTCTAACTTTGTTGGTTGTGTCCGCAAGCTTTTCAGCAAAGTACTTTTTTATCAGATTTAGGTCGTATGTCCCTGAGTTGAAGCCCAGTACTGGAACCTGGTCACACCATTCTTCTATTTTTTTCCTCTGATCTTTTGGTAGCAGGTTTACATCCGCTGGCATAAATTCATCTCTTACTTTTGTTCTTATGTTTTTACCGCGTCTTTTCAACTCTTCCATAAACTTGTGAATCAGCTCTGCCGGATCTTTTTCACAGATATGGGTTATTTTCGGCGCGGGTTTTCCGTCTTGTGTGATGGTGGTTTCGAGAGTGTCACCGATGCTCACCGAAATTGGTACGTGCTCATTCTCGATCGTTAAGCTATCTGTCGGTTCCTTTCGTTTTATTTTGTCTCCGTATGCCTCAAAATCATACAAAATAGCGTGTGGGTAACTTTTTGTTTTTGCTTCAGGTAGTTGTTCAATATATTTGTCTCCGACTTCGCAGGCCCAACACTCAATCACTCTGTATCCAGCTTTTCTGAGATAAGCTGTTCTCCGCATTGTTGCTTGGAAGAGATCTTCTCTTGTTTTGTCGCCACGGTCTATTATTTTGTTACGATCAGGGTAACATTTTGGACAACCGTGCCAGTAGCATCCGTGATACTGCAGCACCAGATTTTTCTCATGGTTGTAGCCATCAACTGGTCTTTTCTCTATCCAACGCTCTCCTCCGTGTCCTGACATTGCGTGGTGAATGGGGATTTTCCAACGCTTTGCTACGTACTCAAGCCACTGAATTGATTCTTTTGAGGCTTTATGTTTTGGGTAAAATGCTTTTTCATAAGCTGTCTGCGGCGCTTCGACCTTTTCTCCTGGGCAATCTATTACGGTTTTCCCTTGGGCACACCTTTCTGTATGACGTTGTAAATGGGTTGCTTGTGTAAATCTTGCTTTGCAGTGGATGCATGCATAAGTTTTTCCCAACTTTTTAATGTCTTTTATTAAGAATGCGTGCTTTCCAAAAATACCGATTGTCATAACGTTTTTAAACTGTGGTGCGGGATTTCTTGCCAGATGCCATACCACTTCTTTATCGTCTACACGCTCTGGAACATATACCCTGATTCCTAGCCAACCTGAGAAAGCTGTGCCCTTATTCAGGTGCATTTCTACCTTTTCCAATTCATCCAGTGAGGTTTTTACGCAGTTCGTCGGTGTATCACGGAGTTTGAAAAAACTCTTAGCTAGACCTTGCGCCGCTTTTGTGCTTCGATCTGGTCTAGCTCCTTTGTGTACAGCAATACAACGCCATAGACACATGTTATCTCTATAGGTATCCAGTGCTACCATTGAACGACTATGTGCAAGGTTGCGTAGCCAGTTTGGTAAGGGTCCTGTTCCCATCAGCGGTTGACGGTCAAGCACAACCTTTACATCAGCATTAAAATGACCCTCAAAGATCCACTTTGTGTTTGGTCTTTCGATACTGTCCGCATCCAGACGTACAGCCTCCCTATTAATTAACCAATTCTCCGCTTCTGCATATGTATTCATCCAAGGGGAGCCTTTATTTTGGTAGTAGAAGATTATGGTACCGTCTTCAATGTTACGTAACATATATGAATAAGTGTGCCTCATGTAAAATGATGTCCTCACGTTCTCTCTTATTTTTTCCATGAATTTTGGTGTAAGGCCTTTATTCAGATCTTTTATGAAGCGCCATCTCTTGTACCGTCTCCCGCTGCTCTCTTCACCCTCAAATTTTGTGACTTCGTACAGGTTTAGAATCTCATTCTGGTAGTCTGTCACATTTCTTACGTTATTCGGTTGAATGGGGTCGAATTGTCTCAGAAGTTGTTGTCTTCTGTTCCTTTTTCTAGGTGGTGCTGTTGGTTGGTAAGGCTTTGGTTGTAATGGCTGTAATACCCGTAATGACGGTTTATACCGCTGCTTTCTGGTTTCTGTTAGCGGCTCGACTAGCACATTCTTTATTATCTTTTTCACAGCGGGTACGTTTTCTGAAAGAAGTTGCGATAAATGACGCAGTTCTGCGGGGTTTATTTTTGCTAGTTCTTGTTCGAGAGATTCGAGGTCTACATTTTCAAAAGAACTGAGGTCTATTTCGTCCATCGTATATTATGTAGAAATTTTTTTTTTTAATTTATTAATTGTTGTTAACTTAATGTTGTGTTTCTCTAATTGAAAAACTTTTATACAACACGGTGTCATTCCTCTAAATGCTTGTCCCTGCCGCCCTTTGTTTATGTTTCCTGCGTCCTTTTTCCTAAGTAGTATAGCCGGGACTAAACAAATACTACTGAGCAGCTCCCACCATTTTTTACCTCTTTCCGAGACTAGTGGGTGCGAAGGGGTTTATCCCCTGAGTACTAGTCTCGGAAAGAGGTAAAAAATGGTGGGTGCGCCCGAAGTGGTATTTGTTTAGTCCCGGCTATACTACTGATCTTATCACGGATGACATATTTGTCTTTGTCCGGCCTCGCCAGAGACTGTTGTAGCTTTATTTTGAGAAAGCTAGAAGTTGGTTCTAGAGAGACATTCTCTGTTGTAAAGGTTATGGTTCTTGCATTAATTTGATCGAGCGTTTTGTCTCATGAGCTCGATGTGTAGGTTTTACCTCCCTTGTTCGTTGTGTTACGTTCACCACGTTTCAAATGCAGTAAGTCTATATATGACAAACAGAATAATACATGGTTGCACGGAAATGTGAAAATAGTGAGCGCGAACACTCAAAGATAAACTTCATACTATTTTTGCAACCAGGAGTTCCATAAACGTGTAACATCGCCTGCTGTAAAAACAAACAAACCAAAAAAATTCTGAATGACAGACTCTAGTTTTTGTTTGGGAATTGTTATCGAGGATTTTATCTTCCTCGCCCGCAGCAGGTAACAAAAGGAACTGGCACTAGTTTCGAAAGGACCTGGCACTAGTAAACAAAATGACAGGTGAGAACTTTGGTTACGTAGGTTAACATAGGTTACGCCGAAGATCTTCGGCATGGATTTCGAAAGTTGGAGGCGTACTGGCGTACGATCGTATTCGGCGCATTTTAACTGGCGTACAGATGACATATTTTATAGAAGAATAACAAAGAACCTTGGCGCAGACTTTTAAAACCTTGGCGTATCTTTGGCATATCTTCGTGTATTTCAAACTTGTGCGGCGAGAGAAGTCAAAGAGAGAAGTCAGAGAGAAGTCAAAGAGAGTCGGAGAGAAGTCAAACCTACAATTCGGGTAAAAAAAAATTCATGTGTTGTCGATCCGAGTTGATCCGACCCGGACTGGTCCGAGTTGATCCGAGTCCGATCCGGTCCAAGTTGATCCGGTCCAAGTTTTGTACCTGCCTGTTCTTGAAACTGCTTGACAAGTACTTGGTCGAATTGAAATGGCATCTACTGCAACAACTAAAGCCATTGAATAATAATAAGCATAAAACTTACTTGGACAACAGCTCTCCGGAAACAATGGGATTCTTCAGGTTCTTGACAAGATCTGCTTCTAAACAGTCAGTGTACATGTACATTTTAGGTCATTTGGCCTTGAAGGTTTTGACCACGGAACACATAATCGTATGCTTGTAAGCATTACATAATCAAGTCAAATTCTGGCTTCACTTGTTCATTTTGGTTAAGCTTTCTAGGGAATGACCCTATTTTGTATTTTAAGGTCTTACTTTTCGGATGCTCATGCATTTTCCAATCAACATGTGGCGAAACGCTGCTCCAAATCACAAGTGGTGCTCTTGTCTAAATATAAGGCCAAGTTTGCGGTACTGTATATCGGAATGGCAGTTATTATCATAAACTATTTTATGAAGGAAACAAATCTTCTGTCAAACATAACAAAGATTTTTCTCCATTATTCCAAGAGAGAAAGTGTGTCATTGTTGAGGTTTGACATTCACTGATATGCAAATTAATTCCAATTCCTTTGTTTATTTCCTGCTGCCCAATCGAATCTTTGTATGTTCTCATGCATTGCTTATTTTATAACTGATACATGTAAAAAACGTTTTCAAATGTATAAAGGACGATCTTAAAATGCCTGCAACTGTAAATTATGCGCAAAGTATAATTATTGATAACTTCATAATGAAAGAGTAGTGTGTGATTCCTGCTGGTTTCCATAACACTCGACTCCTGCGCTAACATAAAGATGACCCTCGATCAAGGACATCACAAGTTTTGTAGTCCTCTTGGGCTAACGCAGCGAAAAGTCCACTTTTCTGTCCTTTGAGTATTTAACTCAAGGCTTACAGATGGTAACTGGTCATAGAAAAACCTGCAATCATGTGGCTCACTGATGCATAATGTGGACCATCAATTGTTATCTGTTGCACTCAGTCTATACTGTGAATTTTCCGTTTGTGTCTGGACAAAAATTAGGAGGTTGAAAGTTTGAGGATCAGGAAAATACATGCATTACTTCTAATGAAAACGAGAGAGAATCTACCGTGCTCCAGACATGTACACAACCAGTGACGTCACAAGGTTGCTCAATTCAGCTCCAGGGCCCGGACATGGTTTGGCTCCAAAAAGCCAATTTTGACCACCAAAACGAATGAAAATTCACAGTGCACAGATATATAGTATTAAGCAGCTTAATTTAAGAGAAAATAATGTATGAGGTTTTCGTCGGGACCAACGAAACTGTCCGTAATACCGGGGTATTAAGCGGGTGTCCGTAAAGCAGGGTTCCACTGTAGTTTTGTTTTGTAGAATGTCACGTGATACTTCTGCGTTCCTTTCAAACATATTGTTCCTACTAGTTGTAATTTTAACAATTAAACTAAACTGTCACACACTTTTGGCGGGATTCCTGGCAGGAAGTGAAGTTGCCAGCGCCCATAATCCCGCTGGGAATTTTGAAATCTTGCGAGTGTTCTTATTAATACCTATGAAAGCCGCTTGTAAAACAAAAATAGTACTGAGGGTGTTGGTAACTTAATAAACAGGAGGATTGATAAAATTTAGAGCTGTCATTGCATGCCATGTCAAAGCATTCTCTAACTATCTTGGCCCTTCATATACCAACAAACAAACTGATCATGAAATATGACTCCACAACTGTACTGTATCAAAACATCATTTATTTACGTGAAGAGATTGTCCCAGTTTTGCTAAGCGGATGTGATTCTCAACTGTCTAAGAGAATGTTAGTGAAGTTCAGGAGCAATGGCATTTAACAAAATAACAGTAGTTGGACTGACTTTAGCTCAAAAATGAAACATCAAATTGTTCAAGGATTTGAAAGAAGACATGGATTTATCCACATTCTCAAGAGATAAGCTCTCCTTTCTGGCTATATGCAGAATAATTTAGACCCAAAGTCGGTCACTAAGGTGGCATTTTGAGACGCCATATTGAATTTATTGTGTGACACGATACGATGATGAACCAAAGGTCGTTTTGTGGCTCATTTTGCTGTTGTAAAGCTTCCTTCATAATGGAAGACGCAAGTTTTGGTCTGCTGTACTTCCGTGTGAAATAAACTGCAATTTTATGTAATTGCTATAAAAGAGGCAAAATGGCCATCATTACATCGGACGAACGTGATTTAGGAAGTGGCATTGTGTTACACTATCGATCATTGCGAAATATCAACTATAAGCCAAAATCAGTCGCTCAGAGCAATTCACGCTGTTTGAATTAAAAGCAGATGGCAAAAATAAACTTAACTTATTTCCTTTGTATGGTCTCTTGGTATTTTGACTCCATTTAATTGCTACATTGAGGTTTATTTTGTTTCTGCAACTCGTGACAACATTTACACAACACCGCAAGAATTTGTCGCCCAGCATCCATCCAGCATGACATTCTTCACGGGATACATGCGCAGTAGCTCAGTACGCCTATTATCCACTGTGCGCATTAATTAGCCAAGGTCTCAATTTCACATGGTTGCTATTCATTACGTAATTGTTTACGCCGCCATTTTTACGAGTCACTCGTTGCGAGTTGCTGGAAATATCATCATATATAGTTGTTACAGTAGGAGATTAAACTTTATTGTTTGTCTTGTATATTGCTCAAGTCATTTTACGATCACTTGTCAAGGGCTTGTGGTGGTGACTCCGTTTGAATTTATTTAAAATTAACTACAGCTGTAATTCAAAATAACAAGAGGTTGCTCTCTACAGGTTTAAATCTGTCTATCATATTGTTAACCAATATTTTAAATATTGTTAATAAATCTTCTAAACTCTCTCAAGAACACTGAACTAATATTGCTTTTCATACAAGCGTCTTTAAAGCGCTTTAGCACAGGTTGATGCAGCAATTAGCATCCGTCTTCAAGTTGTGCATCCACACAGCCCAGTACACACGACATGCGACTTTCTGCATTTACAGCATAGAGTTGCGCAGCTAGTCATCAGCACGAAAGTCATGTCAAGACAAACCTGAGGGATTGGATCTAATTTCATAAAGACAGAGACCAGCAGATCTTCTGTAGTGTCCAGCCTGTCTCCTCTGGGTTCAGAAGTACCGGTTCCTGAATGTGTGCCTGGCGTGCACACCGCGGTTTGGTAGTGGCATCTCTTCAAGTGTTGCTTTAACGTGTTGCTAGTTGGTGGTAGCCTTTCTGATTTACTGATTTTGCCAAAAAGCACAACATGAGCCAAGTCCAATGAGTACTCCGATGTGTTAAAAATTCAACAAACAAACTTCCCTGTGGATGTGATGGTTTCAGCATCAAGGACGTCTTCACCCACTGGAGAGAGGACATTTAAAGTTCTCTGTGAAAACCTTCTACACAGTCTTCTTTAATGTCCACAGTTCAATGAGGTGCTGTCACAGCCAGTGATGGCGTGTTGGTAGCAATGCACATCTCAGATGATAGCTCATCTGTATCTCAAGAGGAAACTACTATGTTGTTGGCATGCCTGTTAAGACTAACTTCATTAAGAACAAACTTCGCATCAGCTATGATCAGCGTAGAGAACACCCCCTTTGATTAAACAACCATTAGATACTATGATTGTAGTGTCAGTAAGCGCTTGCACAATAAGTCCACTTTGTTGTCTCCTGCTTGTCACTTTATCGGCAAAAGAACCTCTCTTCCTTCAATATCTCTGTGCACAGGCGGCACCATGTTCTTGGAGAATCGATGTCTTGTTGTTGTCTTGATCGAGTGCGTCCGATAATGGTCGCATGAGACAACAATTCAGAACCTTTTAAAAAAGTGGCCACGTAGCAGTCCACAAAGCCACCGAAAATCTTTGCTTGTTTTAGTCTTCCAAAGCTGCTACCAGAGCAAAGCCGTCCATAAACAAAGGAGCATTTCCTTGAAGTGTAACTGACTCCGGGCAAAACAATAAAAAAGGTCTCTAGAACGATAAATATCTCCAACATGCATCACACGTACGCTTCAAATAACTCCACCCTTTGTCTTTTTGTTAGTTTTCTCCTTTGAATTAGCCGTAAAAGGTTTTTACTTTACCTTGATATATAGCTGCGGGCATGGAAAGGATTTGGAATTGCCAACAACTCGTGCTACAGACGATATTGAAAGGGTTGCTGTTTTATGAATACCAGAATTACATTCGCTTTTCAACAAAATGTCAAAACTATACCCGTGATAAGGTGATATATTAGGATGTGGTCAATTCTAACATGACTGCTTGGTATTCACAGAAACAGCGTAAAAATTGTCAGAAATTCTCAAATTCATCTTAAGAGTACACTAATAACGCCTTAAAATAATTTCTGGATGCCCACAATTAAAACTAATTTACAAAAAATAAAATCTCAAATCTCAAACCATTTAAAAAGACACCAACTGGAGTTAATCCGCTCTAATAAAAAGTTACGTTTCTACTCTATATTTAAAACAGATATAAGCAAATCTGATTATTTAGAACAAATAAAGAACCTAAAGCATAGACGAGCTGTAGCTAAACTACGGTCAGGCAATCACAGTCTTAGAATCGAGTCTCTTAGGATTTGCCAACACTGTCGCTCTAACCAAATCGAGAACGAGAACCATTTCTTATTCCATTGTGATGGTTATAACACTATTAGACAACAAATAACAAATGACATTGTACTTAAATATCCGTCATTTGATCTTTTGAACGATACTGATAAAACTATATTCCTATTTAATAATGTTGATTCCTTCATTTGTAAGAAACTAGGTTATTTTGTATACGAAGCATTGCATATAAGAGAAACTTGTAATCTTATCTAGTCTAATGTGATTAGTATTATTGTAATTTTACATATTTGTTATTAGAGTAATTTCGTATATTGTTATTTTAGGTAATACCATCTGTATATGGGAATACCAATAAATTTGTTGCTGATTCAACTTAAAACTGCCAAAGGAAAGAAAACTCCTTTTTGGACAGTGATGTCATTATGAAATACCCTAGAACACCATCTTAACACAAGAACTGAGAATGGCAACAATGATTTTCAAAAATTAGTACAAATACATGTAGCTATGTTGCCAAAAATCAGACAAAAATGCCCATGGGTAACACATTTTGGGCCCTTGTGTACCCGACTAATAGAGGTGACCATTGTAGTTGCTTTAAATCATTTCAAACACCTCTCTGAGTGAATGTTTGCTATATTTGTGGGGCAAAGATGTGCACCCTATTTTGTGACCTTCTTTAATTTGGTTACATGACATGCAATCCGTTGGTTTCAGGGTTAGTGAAGATTGATGAAGGAACCAGTGACAGTGACAAAGTGTCGTTTTCCAACAAAAATAAGAGGCTCATTAACTATGCTAAAGACCATGTAGATGAAGATAAAGTTGATTTTCCACCTGGAGACCAACTTGGTGCTGCAGGACTGGACAGAGGTCTATTCAGTCATTTAAAGAAGAACTGGACACGAGTAATGACCTCGTCTGCTCTGCAACTGAAACGGTCAGTAAATATCAAATTATTGTGTGTTGTATAAAAAGATGGTCCTCTATTTATTTCTAAGTGATTTCACCACTAGTAAAAGTAGAGACAGAACTTTTATTTTCTTTATGGAAAAATTATTGCAAAAGTCTGGGTCATCAGGTGTTTTTAAAGCATTTAACTACAAGCCTAATGATCAGTTTATGTTTGAAGAAAAGAAATACAATTATAATAAAGCTTTTAAAATTAGGGGTGTCCAGAAATGCATGCAATGATGAAAACTAATGGCAAATTTGACAAAATAATTATTATGCCAAATGTCAATATTTGATGAGATGAGATCAAGAAAGGGGTAACATAATTATATAATAGTGCTCAGCAAATTTGACTAAAATGACAAATTGGACAATTATGTTGAAGGTCAACATTTGACAGAATGAGCCCTAGAGAATGGTACCACTACGAAATTATTTATCACATATTAATTTTGCCAAAGTACTTTATCAAAACCATCAAATCCGACAGGGCTGGCATGAGCGTTTGCCAACACTCATGGCAAAATTCAGTCAAATTTGCCAATTTCATTGTTGAGTGCATTTCTGGACACGCATACAGAAAGTTTTTCCTTTATTGACTTAATGGATTAGCTGTCACAGGGTTGGAAACTAAAATTTTGGAGCGCTCGCCATTTGGTTGAGTGACCTTGAAGCTGCACTTGCCCAAATAATTTTTCACTTGCCCAGTTTCCTAGTGCCACACAAACACAGAAAACATTAAGCCCCCCCCCCCCCCTCCCCCTCCCCCTCCCTCCTCCGCCCACGAACATAAAATATCCAATATTGTTGTTCCTTAGTTTAAGCTGCAATAGGCTAAGGAAGTTTACAAGGTTTCCGTTCAGTGTCTCAGTTCATTTTTAAGTTCTCTTCATTGTAGCCATTACAGAGCGAAGCTATTTTTGTATGTTTGCAAGCCATTAGCTGTGGACAGTGTAGATTATTTTAAAGTGGAAAGTAAAAAGTTCCGCTTATTTTGAATAATGACTGTATTCTGGAGCTGAAAATCGTACTCGCTGAACCGGGGGAGTGATTGGTGATCTGTACTCACCCGACAGTTTTGACACTCACCTGGGCTAGTGAGCGAGCGCTAATGTCCAACCAATGCAGACAGTAAAATAGTCCTTATATTTCTGCACATTCGTTTAGTTTATATTTATGGTCCATACAGAATTGATGTTACATGTAAGTCTCTGCAAAATTGGCAGTCTTGAGATCTTGGAGTTTAAAAATAAAGTCTTGGAGGCAAAGGTCTATAATATATTGCTCTAATTTTAGCGGTTTACCTGTGTAAATCGCATAACCAAAGCTAGAATTGGCATGACCAACCACAAACAAACTTAATTCAAAGCAGCTATGCAGGTACTAATCAGATGCTGACAGGACTTAAAGACTTTCCACTTTGGAAAGTAGACTTCAAATTCTAATTCATTACTGTAAAAGAAAGTCTGGAATTTTGTACGTACCTTAGTATCAAGGAAAGTTTTCTTTATTGGTAGAAAATTACCAACATCAACAACTATTATGGCAGCTGAAGGAATTGTGAAGAATACAGACAGTGCTGTTACTCAAGCAGGGAGTCGTACAACCTTTTGGAGCATAGGAAGAGCAGAAATGAAAGAGCAGGCCAAAAAGGAATTTATTAAGCAGCAGAAAAAGAGGCAGAAAAGAAAAGCAGCAGGTATTCAAATTTGAAATAATAGTGGATCGTCCATACCTGAGGGAAATTGGTAAACCCATAGAGCAAAGAAATTTTGGTTATGACATAAGTGAATGAGCACCTGCCTGTACAGTCTGAGGGGGGAGGGGGACCATATCGGCGGCTTAGGTACGTGTAGAACACATTGAGGTCACAGGTGTATAGTGTTCATAGATCAATTGATCGATCAATCAATGCATGCAAAAACCAAGAAGTGTGTGTGATCTTTTCTTGATTCTGTTGGATTTTGTAGTGTGCAGTGCACTGATGTAAGGATTGGAGAAGTGAGAGCATACAGCGCTTTATTGAAAGCAAAACTTAAAGATGTAATGGGAAAACCAATGGAATGTAATTTTGACAACATCCGCCATGACTTCGCATAATTTAACTAAATCGAGTCAACAGCGCACGTGTCACATAGCTGGAGTGTTGAACTGGCTAGCTATCAAGCAGAGAGTTTGGGTCAGGGTCAGGGTCAGGGTTTAGCGTTAGTGTTAAGAGCAACAAAAGGTTTCTATTATTTATTGTTTGTCAAAGGAAATTCTCAAAGATGCCGCCAGCAAAAACCTTGTTTTCTGCGTGCATTATTTGGGGAAAAGAAAGAAAGACCAGTGGAATGAAATACAGGACAATGTTTAGCACATGTAAACAAACCTGCATCAGATGCAGATTTGTTTGGAGTTGTTTTGACAATGTTCAATTTAGCCAAAATTCTACACATTGGTTTTGGCCTACAGCCTTTCAATTATGATGTGTTTATTTAGTTGTATTAGTTAATTAATGTATTTTTTCTGACCCATGTATATTTAAATTTGCTGCCACAGTGAGTGAGCCTGAAGTGAACGAATGAGGCAGCTCTCTAATTGGCAAAAAAATTCAAAATAATTATAGGCTGGGGCATTCAAGCACTTTTCTTGTGAAACAGAAGGAATTGTGGTCGACGGTAATATCAAAGGCACAAGGAATTGGGTTATGTGCGGATGGAAGACTTAGGATGCACAGTGGACTACTTTGTGCTTTCTCCTTGTACTCATCCTCACTTAAATTTTAAAGTTCTTCACCTTTCCAAGCAGAAAACGTAGTAAAGTTCATTTTACCGTTAGCATTCTATTCCCTCAGCGGCATTTTTACCATTTATATAATTAGGTATTATAAATGGAGGTCACCCAACTAGTTTGAGCTAAGTTATTTTGGGTGATCGTCGGGAGGCGTGGTGGCCTAATGGTTAGTGCGCTGGACTCCGGATCGGGCGGTCCGGGTTCGAGCCCTGGCCGGGGCACTGCGTTGTGTTCTTGGGCAAGACACTTTACTCTCATAGTGCCTCTCTCCACCCAGGTGTATGAATGGGTACCGGCGAATTTACTGCTGGGGGTAACCCTGCGATGGACTAGCATCCCATCCAGGGGGGAGTAGAAATACTCCTAGTCGCTTCATGCTACGGAAACCGGGGATAAGCACCGGCCTGATGGGCCACTTGGCTCGTATGCAGACTTTACCTTTACCTTTATTTTGGGTGATCAGTTATTTTTTAAACATGTCTTGCAATATTACAGGACAAATAAATAATATTTTTGTTGTTGATGAGTTGATGAATACCAGTGGCAGATCCACCCCCCCCCCCCTCCTCCCCCCTATTTTTTCGGAAATGGTGCATTTTCCTTGATCTGCCGGAATTATCTTCACAAAATTCAACATTCATAGTCAAGCCTTCAAAAGGTCTGGATCCGCCACTGAATACTGATCCTTTTTATAATAATCTGTAGCTTTGGTTCATCTTTGCCAGTTTTTGCGCTTTGAAATACACCTAGTAAGCCTTTTAAAAGATTCTCAATGTTTGGAACCTCTTCTGGCCTTCTGGCCATGTGTATTACATCACCAACAATGACTTCCCATGATGCTAATGATGACCAAGACAAAGGCAAGGAATGGTTATGATGTTTTCCTTCAATACATGTTTATCAGCTAGTTGGCCACATCAGCCCAAGACTAAAAGGCTACCTCGAGCTTCTTTTAATTATATTTATATTATTATTCTTTGAAGATCGTGCATGGTATACATATGGCTGCTTTAACATCTTATCAGTTTATCTTTCTGTGTGGTACTTTAACAGACTCACAACAAAACGATGAAGAACCTGGAGGTGTTAAGAGAACCAAAACTGTTGATTCTTCTCAAGAACAACAAGGGAATGCTCAAGAGAAGTCAAACAAGGAACAACATTCTTGTAAAACAGGGCATCTCAGTAAGTTAACTGAAATAAATGAAAATGTGTAGCTAGAGTTTTGAAGAAAAATGGCAAAAACATTCAATTTTTATGCACACAAATAAATATATTGACAACCGTGGTTGCCAGTTTTTTTTAGATAAAAGTTGTTAACCAAGGACGTAAGGCTTTCAGAATGTACACACCCATAGTCTTAATTTAATTCATTCATCATACAGTGTAGCATCGTGACTGGTTAATTGCAGGAATTTGAATGAATATTTATTGCATGTGCATCAGGGAGGAAGTATATATACAAGGAACAAGATAAATAAAATGACCTCATCCTCAGAAGGGAATGGCAGCAGAGGCTTAGGTTGTTTACCATTTATCAAAAAATTCCAGAAATTTTGGTTGGAATGTAAAATGGTAAGGCTTACATGTATTTTTGTTTGCCCAAACAGAAAATTTCCAAAATAAACAAACATCTTGAAAGGTAGTCCAAAATTCCCAACCTGAATTCGTGTACATGTATCTGAACAGAAAATGTGCCTACCATTTTGCTTTAATCTACCAGTTCCAGGCCTTTTACCATGTACAGTGGAACCCCGTAAATACGGCCACCAACGGGCCATGGAAATTTGGTTGTATTAACGGGGTGGCCGTATTAACGGGGCTGGGTTAAATTTCATGACTGGTCTATGCAAGAGAGAAAGATGCAACTTTTGTATTAATTTGCTTTATTGCACACACAGTGACTTAATTGCTTTGTAATTTAGCTAAGGGAATATTACTGTCTATTCATTTTCTTTCAAATTGTTGTTTGATTGGTTACAATTGATGACTAGTTAACCACAAAACCACAGACGTCAATGACATGACAAAGTTACAGGGGTTTTGAATAAAATAGTATCGTTCAATAATATTGTTTCTCAAGTACTGTATTTGTTTGTTTGGTCAATTATAAGTGGCATTTGGTTCGAGTGGCCGTATTAACGGGGTAAAATTATAACGGATTATACAGGTTGGGATTTCAGAATGTGGCCGTTAGCCTATTAATGGGGTGGCCGCATAAACGGGGTTTTATTATACGAAAATGTATGGTCGTTTCGCTGGGACAAAAAAAAGTTTCAAGCCACTAATATAGATTAAGGCAGGCCTAAAAGCGGAGCTCCCATTTATTATTATTTTTTGCTCAAGTTAAGGTATCAGGTGCTCTTTTTTTCATGAAAAAAAGCTATTTTTTATTTTCGCATAATATGAAAGTTCATACGAATCTGCAACATAATCCATTGTAAAAAATATGTTTTTATCGTTTTGTATTGCTTTTTTTCGTAAAAATGTAGAACTGCATTGTTATTCGTTTGCCATCAAGGTAATTGATGCATGTCATCAATCAACCGGCACGCGATATCGAACGCGAGTCGAATCATTTTCGATCGAACAGGAACGCGCTGCAGTAGATATTTTCTTCGCTTTAGGTTTTGTTATATGTAAATGTAAGTGGTCGTATATGTAAATAGGTGTCAGGAAAGGCGAAAAGCATTAACAGAACCCTTCGCTCTTTGTTCCGTCGAAAAGCGGAGGGTGAATATGTTTGTAATAAACAATAACCATCTTCAAAGAATTACATTTTTAAAGCTGTTATTGATTTCATATCATGCGTGTTCAACAAGTATTACATGAAAATGTACGATCTTTCCAAGAAGAATTAACACTGAGATAAAAGAATTTCATTTCTTCAAGAAGCAAGTCTCGAGGAGGAACGACATTGTTATTCTGTTATTGTCCGCATCTTTCGTAGCGGCGGCGGTCTTTGCATACATGTATTTTTCCCTGGCGCGTTTTGTTCTTTGCTTTCCTGGGATGCTCATTGTTCTATAAAATTAAGGAGAAACTGAGCATTAACTAAAGAACATCGATGCTTTCGGGTTCATTGAAAGTTACCGATAAATAACCGTGTTATTATCAGTACGTGTTGTTTCAACTTTTAGAGTGCGCCTGGAACCCGTGTTGTATCGAATTTCGTGGCTTCCAGTGGACTTGCACAACAAATATGAAAAGCCGACGGTTTCGCTGACAGATTTGCCTAATTAAGCAGACACCTAGCTGCAGGGAGCCCAAAAACTTTAGGCGCAGTTTTCTTGGAAATAAAATTTTGCGATTTACGGCATATTCTCGAAGCTCCAAGTCAGACGGGTTTTAATCGATTGACTTCAAATTTCGCGTGTTGCGAGATTTACACCTTAGTTAAAATAAGGTGTCTGGGAATTTTATTTTCGGCTTTGTTTTGGAGATATTCGCATTTTCTCACGGATAACCTCCCGAAAACCAATAACCAAATTTTGAAATACAATATTTCGAAAACAAGGAAACCAATCGCCAATCGCAGACACCTTTTTTAAGAACAACATCTGCGGTGCACAAAAATGTCAATAAGTTTAAATTCCATCAAATTCTCGGGGAGTTGGAACTCGTGATATGATCATGGGTCATTTGTTAGAAAATGTCAAAAAACTGGAATCAGACATAAAATTCACAAAAATAGACTCCAAATCAGGAATATACATTTATTAAGTAATAAAGGAATGCAGTTTGAGAGAATAAATTAGGATTAGGCGCGCGAATTTTGCGACTTTTCGAGAAGCGGTCTGAAAGGGCACCTGATACCTTAATAGGCCATTAGCATTATGATGTCAAACACGCAAAGATTCCTGGTAGTTGTAGTAAAGTTCATGCCAAATCACGTTGAACAAGTTTCGCCGATTGTGAGGGTTTTTTTTTGCTTAGGACTCGCCGAACTGGTTTAAAAAGGTCTAAAAATGCAAATAAAATGCAAATAGGACAAAACATTACAGGCTGTTATTGTGGCTGTGGTTTCTACCTTCAGTTGATATTTTGCACAATTTTTCTTACTTTCAACGGACGCGCGCGCTGGTTAAATTTCTCCACCAAATGACTAATTCAGTTGTGCGATCAAAGCCATTTCAAGGAAATAAAAAGTATGAAAATTGTGTTCAATTTTACAATTTGACGCGAGTAACAAAAAGGAATGTTGCCCTACAATGAATCAATGTCAAAATGTAATCATATCTTGCCCATTTATGCGCTCGTTTAAAAGTTATTTCCATATTTCAAAGTTACTACAGATCGAGTAATTTACGCGTGATAATTTCAGCATTTTGTTTTTCAGAGTAATTTACCATTTTCATCGTTATTTGGCGTGAACCTTATTACAACTACCAGAAGTCTGCGCATTTGACATCATAATGCAAACGGCCTATTGCAATGTTACCAAATAAGTAGCCACACTATTTCTTATCAGAAACTCATAAGGAGTTGAAACGTGTAACGCGCGTTCACAGCGTTCGAATATTCAGTTTTGCCAAGTACCATATTTGGAAACACAGAGAGTGTACGCGAATAATTTACACACGTAACGACACACGCAATAAAATTTTCTGTTTTTGCGGTAAGTCACTTGAATTCCGACCTAAACGCAGTAAATTACTCACAGAAACTAAAGAAATTCATTAAGAGTATCCAAGTGAAGTTCTCCAGACCCCTAAATGACAATGAAACAGAAGAATTTAACCAAATTTAACTTCATTCGACCAAAGTTGTTCAAAAACAAGATTATGCCATTTAGCGCGAACTATGCACACGCTGTGAATTTAATCCAAATATTACAATTTTGATTGGTTGATTTGTTTCTCGTGATTTTCCAAATATGGTACTTAATGAAAACGAATGTTCAGACGCTTTGTACAATACAAATCATAGGGAGTTACACGTTTCAACCCTTATGGGTTTCTGTTCTTATAGCTTATACAGTGGCCCATATACGCCTGTAGGTACAAAATAAATTAATTTTAATCGCTCACGGTTGAACTTTATATCTCAAAAACCTCTCATGGTTTTGTTGACGAAAGCTATGTCAATACACTTCAAGGTTAAACCTTGAAATGTACTACACTTTATTGGGTTTCTCACGTACACATGTAGGCACACACAACAAATCTAAGTAAAACTAAACTTTTTCAATGTTTACTGTACACTAATGTAAAAATGACCTTTACCTTGTTTTGATTTACTACAAAACAGTAAGGGCAAAAAATCAATCAAGGCAAAAACAAAATACAGAAAAAACAAGGTGAACTTGCTGCAAAACACAGAAGATTTTTACCTCATTTTGTTCAAGATATTAAACAAAATGTACTCACACCATGGCAAACTGAGAAAATCATGGCGGCAAAACAAACTGCAAATTGATGGTGCCAGTTATGTAAGTCATATTAAAGCAGATTTTGTGTAAGAATTGTGGCAGTTTGTGATTTGGGAAGTGGTGCACGCTAACTTAGAAAAGCTTACAAAGTTGTTTTGAACTGTCTTCTTTTCGTTGCAGTTTGGTTGCATGACTAATTCTGTTTTACACGTTACTAAATACCTTAGAGAATTTTATGCTGAGGACTGACTAAATTTTCTTCATTTCTTGTAACTTTGGTAAGCAAATATGCGGTACAGGTGTAGGTAGAATCTGAATTCACTTAGCCCAGCGCAGGAAACTCGCAACGAAATCGGCAAAATATTGGTTTACACATACAAGATTTCAACACACTTCCTGATAAGAGAAACAAAACAAATGCAAGCGAGCAAAAAAAAGAGCAGTTGGATAACAGATCGCTTAAATATATTTTGGTATGCAGTATTGCCGAGTAGTTTTACTCACTTTGTTTGCGGGATTTTTCGGTACATGTAGTTTGTAATTTACAAAGCAAAATCGTGATTTTGATGTGTGAAGCATGATAATTTAATATTGTTTTCAAAATCCAATAATGAACATCACATTTAACTCCACTAACTAAAACACAAAACAACTAATCTAGATGAAATATTTAATAAAATGTAAAATGTACAGACATGAACAGGTTTAATTTGAAAGCAGCGTTAATTGAATTATATATATTTACGGGAAGATCTGAAAACCGACACTTCAAATTCATTCATAAATGAAGTATAAACAGATCCTCACAACAAAAGTAGACTTACATGTATGCTTAGTGCATACATTACATCTGTTACCTCATGTTTAGAGAAGGCTTGTAAATTCTGAAGGACAAAGCTTTCAGACCACTTCAATAATATCGGGAGGCCTCAATATAGGAGATGAACACAGCAGTTTCGTTCTAAGTGTACTCCAACAACACCAACATATACAATAAAATTATATGAATTATCAGTGAAGGTCAGTTTCTTTCTTTGCTTTAACAGTCTTTTATCCTTCATTCTAGTGAACTTGATCGGCTCTGAGTTCACCTTCATTTGAGCTCAATTAATTTTCAGCCTTGCTCAGTCACAGGTGGAACCGTAGACAACTCTCACTCTTTTTTACTCACAGTGCCATATATTGAGTTCAATTGAAGTTGGCAATTATTTCGGATCTTCCCGTTAGGAGGTTGGTCTTAATCAATTGGCATGAGTTTCCATGATGTAGATGAGTAAATAGAGCAAGAAACATTCCTGAATTAAGATCTATGTTTTAATTCTCCAGCAGCTTTCGTGTCTTTCATTCAGCTTAAAAAATGAACAACGTGCCAACTATTTTGCCACCTTTTCATGCAATCGCCTTGTTTAAGTTGAAATGAAAATTAATGTCCAGATAGTTTTTTTTTGTGATGTGAGAAAAAATCTCTGAAGTATTATATTAAAACTTTAGATGCAATGTGATAGAGTGAAAAATAATAACGAAGAAATAAATTATTTTCTACTGCTCACTATCTTCATATGTTTTCACCCAGGTTACCGTGGTGAGCATCCACCAATGAGTTTGTTGCCTTTTCAATCGATTCGCTTAGGCAAAATGAAATATCCTTAGTTGATTTTCAACATGAAAAAAATAAATGTGCAGTGTCCTACAAACTTCTACAACAGGTAACTTTCAGTGAAAGGTGGATTTACAATATCAAACATGTAAGATGCATGCACAGGTCAAGCTTTTTCTGGAGTATGGCCACCATGTCGATCGGCCGACTTCCTCCACACACACACATGTATGTATGTAGAGCACACGCACCTGCTGTGAACCATTCCACTAACAACGACCATGAAATGTCAGACACATGGGTTTCCTAATTTCTATGCTCCCATGACAGCTACAGTATGGCCAGTGGGGAACTCAGCTATAAAGTCTCACGCTTCAGCATCAGCAGTCTCAAATTGGCAACCTTTATACTAATTTCATCACTGACAGTCTTTCCATTTCCAACAGCCATTTTCCACTACAACCAATTTTTATGATTGACAAGGTCATGTGACCATGTTCTGCAATGGACTATTCCTCATTTGGACTGAAACAGTACTAATAGCAGTGCAAACAGTGCTTATAAAGGTGCAAACAGCACTAATAGCAGTGCAAATAGTTCTAATAGCAGTGCAAACAGTGCTAATAGGGGTGCAAACAGTGCTAATAGCAGTGCAAACAGTACTAATAGCAGTGCAAACAGTACTAATAGCAGTGCAAACAGTGCTGATAGGGGTGCAAACAGTACTAATAGGGGTGCTAATAGGGGTGCAAACAGTGCTAATAGCAGTGCAAACAGTACTAATAGCAGTGCAAACAGTGCTAATAGGGGTGCAAACAGTACTAATAGCAGTGCAAACAGTGCTACATGTAATAGCGGTGCAAACAGTGCTAATATCATGTTTTTTCATGACAGGTGCAATTGACGAGGAAGACAGGAACATCTTAGCCAGGAAAGCAGTTGAACGTATATCATTTTCTGCTGAGGAGGACAGCTGGGTATTGTAAATTTAGCTTTTTTATTTACTCCCCCCCCCCCCCCCCAAAAAAAAAGGATAGTTTCCATGTTCTTTAGAAATAAGTGAACATTCTTTATTAAAAATAAAGCAATTTTACCTTTTTTACATGATAAAAATACCTGCGTGAATATCAGCTATTTCATGAATATTACTCTAAGTGTACTCTAGCGATCTTGTTCTCTTTCTTTCAGCTGTTGCTGTTCCGTGTTGCACTTGGGGTCATGAAGAATGAAACGTCTCGCTTTTATCCATTTGTCTGTATGAGGAATATCTTACACAAAGCCTGTGTGGTTCGTATTAGAGTAGAAAACTTTCCACAGCAGCAAATTATAAGAAATGACAGCAGTAAAAACAGATAATAATTATTATTTGCTGTCCAAACCTAGTGTAACCTGCTCCTGGGTTAAGCTGCTTCTCTGCAGATCTCTCTCTTTCGCTTATTTGCCTAATTGGTTTTGCTCAATAGAGTTTTGAAAGCGAATCTAATCTATGCTGCACCTGTAGTGATTTGCCAGTGTCAAATCAGCATTAAAGACATTTTTTAACTTTAAAAGTCTTTTTACTAAATGATGGTCTTTTCTTGCATAATTGTTCAAGAATCATTTAACAATTACAGGGTTGGAAACTAAACTTTTGGAGCGCTCGCCATTTGGGCGAGTGACCTTCAAGCTGCACTCGCCCAGATAATTTTTCATTCGCCCAGTCTCCTAGCTCCACACAAACACAGAAAACAATAACCCCCCCCCCCCCTCCCTCCTCCGCCCACGAATATAAAATATCCAAATTTAATTTTTATTCACTTTTGACACTGTTCCTTAAGCAAGTTCACAAGGTTTCCATTGAGTTTCTCAGTTCATTTTCAAGGTCTCTTCATCGTTTAACGATTACCAAGCGAAGCTATTTTTGTATGTTTGCGAACCATTAGCTGTGGACAGTTTAGATTATTTTAAAGTGGAAAGTAGAAAGTTACGCTTATTTTGAATAATATATTCTGGAACTGAAAATCGTACTCGCCAAACCGGGCGAGTGATCGGTGATTTGTACTCGCCCGACAGCTTTGACACTCGCCTGGGCGAGTGGGCGAGCGCTAATGTCCAACCCTGCAATTATACCATATAATTTTCTTTAGTGCTTGAATTTTTCACATTATTTATTTAATTTATTAATTTAATTAATATTTAAATTTATATTTACAAAAAAATTTGGATGAACTGTTTCTAAATTGATCATAAGAAACAGTAGCATGGCTCAAAAGTTTCATGTACATCATGGCAAAAATCCACCAAAAACTATATAATTATTATTAGCAGTTATTAGCAGTGATCAGGGCAGTGAATTTTAGTTGATGTTATTCTCTCTATTTTACAGTCCAGTTCTGACAAAACAGCTCCTAATATTCAACGAAGGATTTTAAAATTAATGAAAAATCCACAATCACAAATGACGGTGAAAATATGCTCAGCTGAATGTGTTCATGATGAGGTTTGTATCAAAATAGTTATTTCTTTTTTCTGACAATCTGCATATTATTGTCAGTGATAGTTTATGGTATGCTTGTACGTACATGTATAGCCTGCTTCTCTCTGCCATAAGAATTCTTGCCCAAGGAGAGAAACAACATCCAGAAATACATAATTAATCATGAACAAAAGTTGAATAGTTCTGTTGTGTTGTTCATGACAACGTTATTACCACTGATGAAGGGCTAAAGCCCGAAACGTTTGGTACTTAAATAATTTTTTTTTTTGCACTTCTGTACCTTTTTACATATTTTACTTTTCTCCAGAAATACATGAATGTCTGTGTTTGCATGTCAGCATTTAAATTCCAGGGTTTTTGTTCGAGGTCGGAGGCTGGACGTATTGTCCAGTCATTTCCCATTCCACGTGCGGTACTTTGATACCAATATTTATATTTTTTACTATTATGTGTTTTTCTTGAGCATCTCGTGAACTTATTAACTAGAGGAAAAAACGTTGGAAACAGCGTTTCTGAGTGTTCTATTTTAAAAATTTTCTGGGGGGCATACCCCCAGAGCCCCCTAGGTGCTTGCACCTTTGGTGCTCACGAGGCGCCTTGCGGCGCCAAGAAACATTTCTTGTTGGCTGCTTTTGCAACTATGTCCACTACTTTACAAATAATAATAATAATAACAATCTTTTATTAGGAAACTCCATCACTAGAAGTGGTTTACATGAAGGTCCTAACACTAGATATATATTATACAACAATTCAAATAAAAATCAATAAATTAGAGCTAAAAACCGAATCAATATTTACAATAAAATTAGATACACTACAAGGATTAAAATACTTAATTATAAAAAGCAGAAAAAAGACACTTCTTAAAAATTTGCAAACTTGCTGAGTTTCTTACAGTTCTCTCTAACTCATTAAAGTCTTTGAAACAGTGGTACCGCGAACGATGTTTTCCCCAATTGTATTTGATTTTGGGGAGCTTTATAGTATCTTTATTGCGAGTATTGTAGGAGTGCATATCACTCTTTCTTACAATGTCCAAAGAATGATTAAGTTGGCCATTAATACACTTGTATGCATATATACATCGATGACATTTCCTACGTTCTTCGAGATTCGGCCATCTCAAGATTGTTAATGCATCAGTGGATGAGGAGTAAGGTGGTCTATCTAATATCAACTTAGCTGCTTTGTTTTGCAGAATTTGCAATTCATTCATTAGTGAGATATTGTCCTTGTCTCCCCAGACTAAATCAGCATAATCAAAAATAGGTAACACTAAGCTGTTATAAAAAAGTAACCGGGCATCATAAGGCAAATAATACTTAATCCTACGTAAAAGACCAAGGTTCTTATTAACCTTAGATGAAATATACTCAACATGGTCGGACCATGTAAAAGTTGAGGACAACATAACTCCCAAATATTTAAAACTAGTTACAGAATTTATATCAGTGTCAAAAATAGATAATAAGAGAGAGGAAATACCAACAAGTTTCCTCTTACTGCCTATAATCATGGATTTCGTCTTAGTAAGATTCAAAGTTAGCTTATTTCCATGTAGCCACTGAGCAACTTTCAAGAGATCATCATTCAGTGCATCTTCTAACAGATGTGGCTCCTTAGCAAAATAGTACAGGACCGTGTCATCAGCATACAGAGTCACCTCACAATTCTTTATAGCCAGAGGAAGATCATTAATATAAACCAAAAAGAGAAGCGGTCCCAGGATACTCCCCTGAGGCACCCCAAAGGTCATCGGAAGAGGGTCAGACACAGCATTACCACAGGCAGTCCGCTGTTTACGATGACTCAGGTAAGACTTGAACCACTGTAGGGTACTGTGCGAGACACCGATAGCCGACAACTTCGACAGCAAGATGTTATGGTCAACAGTATCGAATGCCTTGGTCAAATCTAAGAACACTGCACCGCACAGTTCTCCACTCTCCATATGCAATAGGACCTCATCTGCAAAACTGGTGAGAGCTGAAGTTGTAGACAGCTTGGGACGGAAGCCAAATTGTTTGCTGGAAATGAGGTTATTTGAATTCAGAAAGTCATAGAATTGAGAGTGGACGACTTTTTCCAGTATTTTACTCATTGTTGGCAGAATAGAAATTGGGCGATAATTTGACGCATTTGTCCTATCTCCAGCTTTGAAAAGTTCAGCCACTTTCGAGCATTTCCATATTTCAGGAAAATTGCCAGTGCGAATAGAGAGATTCAGTAACTTGGTGATCGAGGGACAAATAACACGCGCGCCACACTTTAAAAGTCTCGCACTGATGTTGTCCAAGCCAATAGCTTTATTTGTCTTCAGAGAAAGCAGATACTTGAGAACTGTTTCCTCATCAACTTCGTAGAGCGAAAAAGACTGTAATTTCGTGGCCGATCTGACTGGGAACATAGCAGCAGCTGATATTTTATTTGCAAGACTTCTGCCAATGGATGCGAAAAAACAGTTGAGCACGGATGCAATAGAGGCTGGAGTGGTGTGTTCAACACCATCAGCTACGATACATTGTGGGCTGGAGGATTTAGTCTTACGCGAAGACACCTCATTTACCGCCTGCCAGATCTTCCCCGAATCGAATCCCCTTTAGCCTCTAGAATCAAGTCACGATAATACCTGGATTTTGCTGCCTTGACTCCGCGATTGACCCTATTTCTTAGCTTCCTATAACAAGCCCAGTGAAAAACAGAATTGGTCTTCACAGCTTTACGATGGTGAAAATCACGATCCTTCATCGCCTCGCTGATTTTATCATTCAACCACGGCAACGGAACACCTCGTATTCTTCGCCTTTTAACAGGCGCATGCAGGTCAGCTATTTCAGAGAACAATTGATTCCAGATAAACACAGCGTCGTTGATGTCTTCCTCATTTTCAATAATGTGCCATGGAACGCTATTCAAGTCCGCTAGAAAGGTGTTTACATCAAAGTTCTTATAAGAGCGGTATTCAATTGTTTTTGGAGGTGCCTTTATTACACCTGCTTTCAAAACACAATAGACGAGATAGTGATCACTCAGCGAAACAGGAACAACACCGGAATCAGTGATGCGATGATCATTGTTCACTAAAATCACGTCAAGCAAAGTTTGAGAGGTTTCAGTCACTCGGGTAGCCTCAGTAATGAGTTGCGTAAGATCGTGTGAAGTTGCAAATTTTTTAAGCTCTTGTTTTTCTTTGTTTCTTGAAAATGGCAGCAAATTTGCATTAAGGTCGCCAAGAAGCACGAAATCACATTTATCCAGGTTAACTTTCGCCAGAGATATCTCCAAGTTTGAAATAGAGTTCGTAAAGTCAAAAACGGGAGCTCTATATGCACAACAAATCAGTATTGGGCGACATTTAGTGCGCGTTAGCTCAATCCATAGGCATTCATGTGCGGCTGAGTGAAGATCATTCCTAACACGAAACGACAAGCCTTCCTTTACAAAGATTGCTACTCCACCATATCCTTCCTTGGCTCCAGACCTATCCAGGCGAATGCAATTGTATCCTGGAATAGTAGTAACATGAGAATCTTCATAGCAGTCATCTAGCCAAGTTTCACTGAGTGTAAGAATATCGATCGTTCTGTTATCCAAACCCTCCAGGCGTAGCGAGTCAGATTTGTTCCTCAGGCTTCGAATATTTAGATGAGCAATCCTTAGTCCTTGTGAGCAAAATCACTTGCTTGGTGGGTCTTCCAGTCAATCCTTCCATCCTTCCTTTCTTCCTAAGGTCGTAGACTGACCAGTGCATAACTAGACTTGACGAAGATGAAATTTAATGTTTGCAAATGTGAACAATGAAATAATGATGAGATAGTTATCAGCTATTTCAAGAGCATGGGGGTGCAACCATTTTTGTATTTGAATTGTGTCAAAACATTACGAAGAAAGCATTATGGTTATGTAATGAACACAGGCTCCAGGCAAGTGTGGGTTTTAATAACATAACACATGCAGTACATGAATATTGAGCAAAATAATAAATGGGAAGTACTTACTAGCTTCTTGGGGGAAAAAGAAAGAAACAAAGCGCGAGGGAGCGGGGGGGGGGGGGGAGGAATGTGTGCGTGCCTGCCCATGTGTTGAACTCTCGTCCTCCCTACTTTCTAATACAGTATACCAACACATTGAGCTAACCTTACATATAGGTCCGCAATGCATACATTTGTCTAGAGCATTATGCATAATTAGATTTGAGTGTAATTTTAGGAGGTTTAAAGAAGAGATAGAAGAAAGATAATTATTTTTGGAACACACCAAAATATTTTCATCTTTTCAGCTTATACTGCTGCAAAATAATATGCAAAATATTCACAGTCTCAAAGGGACCATTGATTATTCTTACATGTACACATGAGCCATCAATATTTTGTTTTTGTGGTTTTTGTGATTGTTTCTAATATTGAAATGGACATTGTTGCAATGAATTGGTTTCCGCTCAAGTACGCATTGATCGATTGAACTCTAAACCAATTGATAGTTTCTTTTTTTGAAGAACATTTGGAAACTCAAATTATTTCAACTTTTGTGCTGTATTATGTTAGCGATTGAACTCTAAGCCAATCATTAGTTTGTTTTGTTGAGAAACACTGCAACATCAGTGCATTCCATACTCATGCATTCAATATTCTCTTTGAATCCAGCACTGCGATAAAACCAAAAGAAAATAAACTTTATATACAATAAAGAACATTTTCCGTACGTAAATGTTTTAACAGCTTTTGGTGAATAAACATCACAGTTTGGGTGATTGAAAGTCCCGATCACAATTTGGCGAAGTGGACGTTTGAGTCTGGTCACCGACAAAAAAACAGTGCAGAGCAATAACCATACTCATCCTATGGATGCACGGTTAAAAAGTATAAAAAACTTCCCTGGCTAAAAAATTGAAAAGAAATTAAGCTTTTGAGTATCAAGGTACAGCCTTTGATGGATACAAATGAAATAAAATGAATCTTAATAAGAAGCTGCCAACAGCTTAAACCGCACTTTTAGAAATTAGCTTCTTTTTTTGCTATTTAACAATCTTCACAGTTCAATTTAATTTGTTTATACTATGCGTGAAGGACTAGCAAAGTTGTCACGCAAGTCACAAAATCCGAGGTATACGTTATCCAAGGCTATCTCTTAAGCTTGGTGTTTTTTTCCCTACTAATGACATAACCCTTACATGTATGTGTTAAGACCATTTAAGATTTTGTTGTATTTTTGTATTTTACAAATATTAATAATATTATTAATCTCTCTGTTGTGTTTATGCGGTTACCTTTAAATCCAATATGGCATCAGGCTGGGCTGCTCTTTATCTCAAGTTTGGGGCCGGACTACAACCATGGACACTGGATGCAAAAGCATGCTTCACTAATATAGTGCTTAAAGAAAGCTTGGCAAGGCTGTTAAAACAAACTTATTCAGTTCTCTCCCCCCCTTCCCACTCCCCCGAGCAATGTTGATTACAATGAAAATGATTTGAGTGTCTGAGGTCAACACTACACCAGTGGGTAGGGTGGGGGGGAGGGAAGATATATCATTTTGACGTCAAGCTTTTGGGCTGGCTTCCCGAGAGTTTTGTTCAGTGTTTGTCCAGGGTTGTAGTTATGAAGAGTGCCAATTAAATGCTGTGGTGGACTACATCCCATCCAGGTGGGAGTACAAATGCTCCTAGTCATTTTTAAACAGTACAACCACCATAAGCTATGGCAATATAGGCAACTTGGCTCAACGTTGACTTTTCCTATCTTGCAAAGTGCAAACTGTTTGCGATCACCTAAATAAAACATTGATTAGCCTAAATAGCACTAGAGTCTTGCCTAAATAGCTCTACTAACGTAGATTGTGGTTAGCCTTTTTATTTGTCAGGCTCACGTGACATATATTGCAATGTTTGTGAGTCAGTCTATTCTTTCTTTTTCTTGCAGTCCTTTCAAGGATTTGATGATCCACAGGCTGAATTTGAGGAAACATTCCAGGAAGTTGTGAAACGATTAAGGCAGAAATTCAGGTATCTACCTTGCTTGTTTGTAAATTTGTTACCAAAAGTAATGGTCATAATTTTTGTGTTTATGTATTAACAAATGTAGCGTTCAATTCCTTGGTTCTTAATTTTCTTGGTTTAATTAGGCCACATTCAGGCAAGAAATTTACAAGGTTTTGAGTGAGTGTTCTCCAAACATCCCAAGTGGGTTTATTGCATCAGTAAACCCCTAGAAAGTGTGGTCTATTGCTTTTATGAACTAACTACAGTCGAACCTCGATTATCCGGACCTCGATTATCTGGATTTCTTGAAAATCCAGACTTGCTACTTTAGTCCCATTTTTTCATAAATATTTATAATTACTCCGGCCCAGGCCCTCAGGGCCAGGGCAGGAGTTGAAAATTCGGCTTGATCTGTCGTCGTCGCCAGAATTCTGCATTCTTGCGCAATAGTGTGACGTAATCCCAGGGCGCTTTGCTTGCATGCTGGGGAGCTTTTCCACGGACCTATCACATGCTCAACATGACAGGCCACGCTCGTGGAAAAACTCGTGGAAAAGTACTGGCCGAATACTGTTTAAGAGCGAATGCCCACTAAGACCGCGCCAGTAGTGGCACATGATGAAAAATCAAAATTCTTTATATTTTGCCCAGAGATAGCCTATGGTAGGCCTAGAAACGTGATGGGATTTTTTTCTTGAAAAATCTTTTAAACCGGCCAAAAACTTACAAAACCGTTATGGCCCCTCGCGTGTACAAAAACACACAAAATAAACTTGACTCATAGCTTGTCAGAAACTTCGCACTGATTCATTCGCATTAAATAAAACCCCGATTTTGGGCCTGGAAATGTGCTGTTGACGTGTTTTCAAGTCATTTGAGTCAAATTATCCTTCTCTAAGTTAATTTTTAAGATCACAGCGAGCCGCTGAAAGTCACTAAAATTTCGGTGTTCGAAATTCTTATTTTGGCGGTCTTTTTCAAGAGACAATTTCCCTACCCGGTAAAACTCTAAACCATTTGAAATTCAGATATTTTGAAAGGGCAAACGCCGTTCTAAAACTTGGTGTAAAAAGAAGTTTCGGGCTTTTTATAAGCACTGAGTGTGAACGTTCTCAAAATTCTCATAATCACAATTTTACCTGTCACTGACCAGATAATCGAAAACATCTTGTTTCCAGTGTTTCCTCTTGTTTTTCTTGGTATTTGAATGTAAACTACAGCAGAAAGTTCCTGTTTAGCTCATCCTGAATACGATATTATCCAAATATCCAGTATTAGGTGTATTTAGAATCCTAAACGATAGCCATCGATCTTGAAGCGTGCGTAGTACATCAACTGACGTGTTAACATTCAACTTTAAACGACTCTTGGATATTTTTATCACATTCAAATGTCTTGTTAAACAGCAGTCGAATAAACAAACCCTTCTTGCATCAACTGTTTGCTGAATTTTTATCCGCGGTTCGCAGTTCTTCCTGAAACGAACTGTTGTTCTTCGATGTTGACTAATTTGCCTGTCACGCAACCGTCACTCGATAGGGTTTTGTTACACGATTTCCATAAATGGAGAGATATGATAAAGCGAAAGATTAGGACGTCTAAAACAAATTTTGTATTAAGTAAAAGCTATCGAAAATGCCTTTCTGATTGAAAAAAGGGACTTAGGCAAGCTTAAAGACTGTGAAGTATCTACATGATCTTGTCGTTTTCAGTACAAATGCTGGTTTAGCGAAGGAAATTATGCAAACAACCAAAGGTTAAAACAATTGAGCAGCATCTTGGCCGAAATGATATTTTCAGTCACATGAGCTGCATTGATCAACCACCCATACCCCCTCGCACCCGCCGAAAGGTACTCCGCCTGAGGTCTATCTCCTTACTACAATTTCATATAACCTTTTTGAAATAATAGGTAACCCTTTCGCGTCTTCTCAATAGAAAATGTTACCCCTTTCACGTATCTACTGAGAAGGAACATTATGTCTCATTCCTTTAAATTCTCAACTTTACAAATAACCCCTTAGGATACTTAGATGGATTGCTCGAACTTCTATATCACTGCGTGGTGGCTATGTTCGAGATATTTTAAATAAAGGGAAATGACGTTGGGGGATGATTCCCGCCAACTCCCATCCGGGACAGTAAAAAAAAGAGCAGCATCCATTCGTTTTTGACGAGGTAACCTCTCCTGTTATTTTTTATTATTATTCAAAAAACATAGCAAAAGAGCAAGGATCTGTACCTCGGGCGGAGCCTCTTGTATGAAACTTTTTGGCACCTCCTCCATTTGGCCAAATCGCTGCTAGTCATAAATGATGAGAGAGGCGCTGGCTTTCTTCAGGCTCTTACCAGTCACACAAACATAATAGCAACCTCAGTCCCTTTTTTAAGAGCCAAACTATGATGTCATTGGCATCTGTCAGGGGAATTCGACTATGGAATAGCGCCGTGAGGGTTTGTTGAGGAACATCGTCTTGCATTGCTGTAGAGGCCATTCTTAGATTTGCAGTCTCTGCTTCGGCCCTGGCATATGAAAACTGATGCAGGTTGTGGATCTGGATGGTCTTGGTGTTGACAGGTTATTCTTCTGGCTCTTCTTTTATCATTTTTGTCTCCGATGGCAACCTCTCTTCTTTTCAGTCCTTGTGATACTTGCCGCTTCCACAGGTTTCTGTTGTCTACAAGGGCTTCCCATGACTTGGTGTCAATGTTACATGCTTTCATGTCACGCTTGTATTTATCCTTAAAGCGTAGCAGGGGGCAGCCTCTGCGCCTTGCCCCCAGTGGCAAGCTCGCCGTAGAGTAGATCTTTGGGGATGCGTCCATCGTCCATCCTGTGAACATGGCCCAGCCAGCGTAGCCGGGGCGCGTTTCCGTTTCGTAAACGGTTGGTGCCATTTTAGCGACACTTAGAAATTTTTTCACAGTCATCAAATTTTTTTTCTACTAAAAAGAAAAATGAAAATTGTACGTCAGCACCCAGAATCGAACCTGGAAACTCTGGTATGCTAGCATCCCTCTCTCACCACTACACCACCACGTTGATCCACCAAATCCCCGAAAAATTTAATGATATTAGGTGACTTTCTTACTGTTACATCTATAAGAGATGACCCTATCCCTATCCCTAACCTACGCGTGAATCTAACTTAGATTTAATAATTGTCTTCTCTAATCCTAATTCAATCTAATAATCAAAGCACAGTTTCGACCTTAACCAGGCTTAAACTAGAGCAGATATGGCACTCTCCATTCCGAAAAGCTTGGCTACCAATGATGGTATCGACCGTTTAAAATGGCGCCGACCGTTTACGAAATGGAAATGAGTGTAGAAGTGTGAACATGGATGGGATACCTGCCATCTATTTCCGAGGATCCTACGAAAGTACCCCAGATGGAGCACCTGGAGCTTCCGTTGTTGTGTGGATTATGTAGTCCAGAATTCGCTATAGTATAGTAGAGTGCTAATAACACAGGGTTTGTACACAGCGAAAAACACCAACCCCGGAATCATATCAAACGTGCAACAACTCTCGCAGCGAAATTGCAGTTAATTGCAATTTCACTGGGAAGATCATTTGTTTACTTAACATCTATCCGCAGTCCACATATGAATTACTTCATATACTTTACGTCATGTACCTACATATCTGACAGACAAACTACCTGTACATTCCATGCACTCTACAACTGAAACTCATCACATCGGCTGCAACTCTGAGAACGTTTTCTACATGGATCAATGTAATCTTTTCCCAAACACAATACACTGGGAAACCAAACGACAAATGAAAGACCGTTTGACATGTTTGAGTATGCCCAAGCCCACTGCAGTCTCAGGACATTTTTTGCTAACGATCACCTAACGATCATTCCGCTAAAGACGTTGCACGCATTCCACTCGAACATTCACTCTAATCGTGACTGTGTATGAAAAGCTAGCTACAGAAGCATTCCTTGTTGATATGAGGTCGCAATCTTGAACCTCTAGGCATGAATAATAAACATGAAATGTAAATGCTATTCTCTCCGTTTGTTTCTAATTTGATTATCGCGCTACATATTGTTCTATTCTTATTTCAAATTTCTTATGTAACATTTTTGTCTCACGTTTTCATAGTATCGGGAGGCGTTGTACTGGACTGGATTCCGAATCGAGCGGTCCGATCCGGGTTTGAACCCTGGCCGGGGTCATTTTGTTGTGTTTTTGGGCAAGAGACCTTACACTCACAGTGTCTCTCTCCATCCAGGTTGGGGGGGGGGGGGGGGTGGGGTGGGGGTGGTGGCAGCAGAGGGTTGTGATGGATGGGGCCAGAGCACATGCGATAAAAAATATAATTTTGCCGAATATGACGTTGCTGCGGACAAATGATTTGCCATTGTTTCAACCTTTGTTTTTTTTTGTATGATTTCTTTCCTTTTTTCCGACATTTGTAAAACGACTAGATCATGAATTATGAATTTAATTACGGTGTGAAACCAAGCGCTGTGGAATTTAAGTAAGTTTACAGTCGTGCAAAGTCCCTTTTTTCGACAAAGGCATGTTCGATAGCTTTTATTGAATATAAAATCTGTTTTAGAGTCCTAATCTTTCGCTTTGTCAATTTTTTTCCATTTATGGAAATCGTGTAACAATAACCTGTCGAGTGACTATTGCATGACAGGCAAATCTAGTCAACATGGAAGAACAACAGTTCGTTTCAGGATGAACCGTGGAGAACAGGAGTGTAGGTTTTTGTCGAGTGTCGAGGGTCGAGGGTAAAATGTCGAGGGTCGAGGGTAAAATGTCGAGTGTCGAGGGTAAAATGTCGAGGGTTCATTAAAAGATGTCGTCTGATTATCTATTATCTTTTTTGCTTATATTTTCATATTATTATTTTATTTTTTCCGCACGATTTCCCGTCTTTTTCAATAAGATCTTACAGACTGAAATGACCGGATGTTAGTTGGCGCGTTTCCTCTCACTTCAGCGCTCGTATTTCACTTGCACTGTCACGTCTCACTTGCGCGTTTCTTATTTCACATCGCATTTCAGTTGCACGTGGAACACGAAGTGGGAGTATTTCTGACAGTATTCTCCTGTCACAGTACAGTTTGTCGAGTTGTCTCATATACGGTGTTAGAAATGGAAAGCAAATTAGAACAGCTAGGGTTTGAAGTATCATTTAATCCGCCAGGGGACGGGGATTGTTTTTATTCCTCGGCTGCAAAGGCGCTGGGAATTCCGTCGCAGACGCTAAAGAATATAGTCTTCGACTAACTAAGGAATCACCAATTTTGACGTGAGTATTTATAGCTTACTCTGGTACGATAAAGATAAGTCTGTTTTGTCAAGTGACAGCGATCAGTTATAGAATATGAAGTTGTGGTATAAAGTATAAAGCCCGCTTTCCGGGGGTAATGGTGAATTGGAAGTTTCAAAGAATCGTTAAAGCTAGTCAAGGAAATAAGTATTTAAGCTATGATCTGCCCTGTTTGAATATTCTGCCAAAACTAAACAACAACATTCAGAACATTATACTTTTCAGTCTTGGTAAATCGCGGCTTTACTTAAGTGGTTCAATATTATATTAAAAAGGCCATCAAAACATGCAGTATACTGAATGACTCGCGATGTGACCTTTAGACTTTAGTGTACATGTCATAATCCGTTCGAAATGTCAACAACCGCATGCATTGCAGGCTAACAAAAGAAGAAAACATCTTTATACTTTATACGACAACTTCATATTCTATAACTGATCGCTGTCACTTGACAAAACAGACCGTATATGAGACAACTCGACAAACTGTACTGTGACAGGAGAATACTGTCAGAAATACTCCCACTTCGTGTTCCACGTGCAACTGAAACGCGATGTGAAATAAGAAACGCGCAAGTGAGACGTGACAGTGCAAGTGAAATACGAGCGCTGAAGTGAGAGGAAACGCGCCAACTAACATCCGGTCATTTCAGTCTGTAAGATCTTATCGAAAAAGGCGGGAAATCTTGCGGAAAAAATAAAATAATAATATGAAAATATAAACAAAAAAGATAATAGATAATCAGACGATATCTTTTAATGAACCCTCGACATTTTACCCTCGACACTCGACATTTTACCCTCGACCCTCGACATTTTACCCTCGACTCTCGACAGTCGACAAAAACCTACACTCCCCTAGGCCTGGTGCATAATTTTCAGTACCCTCCTTGTTCTAGCATGAACCTAAGGATTTATAAATGTTATTGATCAGTCAGTCAGTCCTTCTGCCTTATGCAGTCTTACAGCCAGTCAAGAGGCATTTTTTTAGCTTCTCTTCATGAAGTTTTCACGAGTCTTGAAGGGTGCTTGAAATTTCAAACTTGTGCATTCTGTCAGTAATTTTAAAGAAGACTGTAAGACTGATTTTAAAAGTAAGTCTATTCCTTCTGCCCTTTGATTTTCTTTTGTTAATTTTTTCTTTGGTTCTGCTTGGCCGTTGCAGCTCTTCAAGTTTATCATGTGATGGAAGCCTCACATTAGTTTCCTCTATCAAAGAACTTCGTGACAAGTACAAAGTTCAAGTGCTGGCTTCTCAGGAGGTCAGCCTAAAATATGAGGCAATTAAAGTATTATTTAGTTAATACCTTAAGGTTACTGATAATCTTTTCGGGGTGGAATTTTGCAAAATTGCAAAAACCTACCATTAGATAGCCCACTCTTCTGGTTTTCTTTTCTAAAAAAAATTATTTTATTACAAAGTTTTCTAGCAGAGTTATTACAAATTTTGTGTTTTGCGTGACTAAAAAGTTAATCCCCAAAGGTGTTATGACATGTCAACACTTCGGACCTCCGGTGAGTTTCACGAAGGAATACATCCAGAGATGCTCCAATTACGTAATGTGTTCACGAAGAGGTTGTGTTTTATTTGTGGTCCATGCGAGGAGAAATGTGAGGCAAATTTATTGAGAATAAGCAGAAACGTGAGAGTTCACCCTGGGTTAAAGGTAAGAAAAAGCCCGGGCCTAAGAAAGCGAACAAAGATTTGCTTTTTGGAACAGCTTTTACCCCTTTGCCTCGTTACATTCGAATTCCGCGTGCCCGATTTTGTTTTTCGTTTTTATGACCACGGATAACAAATACAATGGCTGCAGATCGAGCGATGAATAACTTTTCCCGCGAATTCGAGACTGTTTTGTAACAAGCGACATCAGGGGGCTGTATGTTAAATTTCTATTGGTCGGCGGCATGGGCCGCATTCACACCCGCGTTGACAAGGTGTGAAAACTAATAAAATCTTTTCGGCCCAAAAACTCGGGGTTTATTTTTCCACCAATAACCTCTCTTCAAATGAATTAATAGGGTATGTAGATTTGTCGGATTTTTACGAAATTTGGCCAAAATGATCGTGGGATATTGGTGCACAAAAGTGTGTCGGGCTTTAAAAATATTCGAAATATTTTTCCTGTGACACCTCTTTGCGTGACGCGAAACGAAAAATTTCCTATTGGCCAACTTTAGAGCCTATTTTCTCAGAAACCAATAGAAAGATCCAAAATGCCCGACACACTTTGATAGCCTATTAAGTGCTGATCGATATAGTGCAGTTTGTTTTGATGTAAGAGATAACGCGGGTGCGGGTAATTCAGCGAAGCGAACATCGATAATTTCAAGTTTGAAGGCTCGGGCGCGCTAATCAAAGCAATAAATTTCCAATATTTTAATATATTTGGATTCTACATTTCATAACCTTTCCATAGATATATAGTTATCCATGGTTCCACCGAAAATGACGCGCGTACGAAACATTTTCCGAACGGCACCCGAAAAGGTTATCAGTAACCTTAATATAGGAAATTAATGCTTTATGAAATTAACACGAATTTGAAAAATTTGCGTTAATTTCCACGTCCTTAATTTAGTAGAGCGTTAATTTCCACACCATTAATTAAGTGGAGCTTTAATTTGGATTTTTTTTTAGTATTGTCTTATCAGGGTGGAGGTCCACCGGTATCGTTGGCGATGAAAAGACCGCTCGAAGTAGCAAGATACGTTTGGGTTTTGAATTTTGTTAACTTGTTAACAGTGTGCTACAATAAATTTGCTCCTGTTGTCTCTACAAGTTTCTTTTCTTTGTGCGGTCGCATTAATTTCCTTCATTTTGAATTTTTAACATTTTTTCGCGTTAATTTCCTCTATTGGAAAGTAATTTTTCCTTCACTTTGCGTTAATTAAAGTCGCGTAAATTTCCAATACCTTAATTAACACAAGTGTTAATTTCCTATAATAAGGTATACCAGTATTAATTCTAATTCATCAAGTCCTATGTTTAAGCAACCATAATTTATTACATAAAAATGTATAACACTGTAATAACAAATCCAGATAGTACATAAACAGCCACCATTTGGAAACAATTTTTATGTAATATCATTAATATTGCCAGTACTTAAATATGGCCATACCACCCATCTGTGAAGGGCATTAATTTTATGTTTGAAACTCATCTAGGGTTCATCTTTTTAAAGATTAAATAGAAAGCTAAAAGCATAACTATTGGGTCCTTGTGATTTATGTTAGCTTGATACTATTGCATTATAGGAGACATGTTCTCCAGACCAGGAGATTGTATCATTGGGACCTGGTATCAATTCTGTCAGTGACATAAATAAGGCTGCCATAAGAGATCAAATTCAGGTTGGTGTGGCATTAAACATTCACTGCGGCAAGGCATGACACATCAGTCAAGCTATACTGTCCAGAAGCTCACAGTACACTGAATAGGAACCTTCAGTAATATAATCACTCTTCAAGGATGGTGTCCCCCCAAATTCTACCTTCAGGCACTATTCTTGGATATTAATAAATCCATTTTCTGACTATTGACATGACAAAAAAACGACAGTTATTGTTTTGTTTTATATATATATATTACTATTACACTCAGGTGCAAGATGATATGCCTTGCATTGCCTGCTATTTAAACAATATCCTCGGAGACCCAGGGGCAGTTAGTCAGGCCAAAACAAAGTAAACTGGGCAGAAATTGTAGCGGCAAAAATAAAATGATATAAAAGTAAAAGAGCCCCTGGGAAACAAGTCTCTCCAGACCATTTCCAAGTGCCTCTGTGAATGCTGGTTCCTGATTGAGCAAAAAAATCCTTTGTATTATTTTGCCCAACCGGCAAACAGTAACTTCAGAGTCACTTTCGTGTGTGTGTTCTTTTGTGTGTTCACTCGTAAGTATAAATTGTGTCTTGTTTACGTGTGCAATGCATTGGGGGCGGTTCGGCATACTCATCTTAAGCCCGTACTGCGTGTATTTCTTTGCAGCACGGGAATATTCCAGTTGGCCGAAATATCCGAAAATAAAAAATATAAAAAAGAAATAAAATGAGTGATTGATGTAGGCTTCATCTGATTACCACCTACTCTTAACAGAGCAAAATATTATTGGTATGCAATGAGTTGTTTATCTTGGCTGGTGCATATAGTATAATTTTATGTTATTATCCATATGTCTTCTACACATCAGATAAAGATATGGGTTCTTGCAAAACTTTTATCTCTCTGTGTTACAGTTGGGGCTTTTGGGGTTGCTTTCATATATTAAGTGGCTGCACACATTACACAGTACTTGACCTTTAACTGCAGTCAAGCTCCATAATTGATTTGATGGTTGATGAATGACAGGCAATGGGGTAAACAGTCTGTAATAGTTTTTAAAATGTTAAATTGTCTTTGAAAGAAGCTGTTCACTACAGTCATAGTGGCAATGTAGATTAGTGACTGTGAATGACTTTGTTTGCCATAATTTATATCATTGCAGATTGCCTTTACAACACCTCAGGAATCATATGATGCCTACAGAGTTTTTCAGATGTTTAATTCTTATACAAGGGTACGTCATGCCATGTCATGTCATTATGTCATTAAAGCAAACTAAGAAAAGTACTGCATAATTTCTATGTACTGTTGTATAATGTAACAACTTATTTTGATTTATCTGTTAGTACTCTATACAGCTAATTCAATTAACTCTGTAAGATCAAAGCCTAAAGCTTACGAGACAAGACCAAATGGTGGTCTTGGTATTCACTAGAATTTTTCATGTTGGCCTACAGGAAATGTACGTGTACAAGTTTGTATTTTTGCGTGGATTGTGAAGAATTTGTTTTTCATCTCAAGAGCCCTTTTTCTGTAGCTTTACTTTCATTGTCGCATGACTTTGAGTTTTGAAATTTTTTCTATAATACATGATCAGTGTGGCTAAAAATACCTTGTTTCCACATGTTGTAAGAGAAAGAAAACATGCAAATTTGTGTTTTTCATCTTGTTATATCTCATAAGTATTCAGCGTGTGCATTAGCTCCCTCCTACCCATACAACCTTTTGGTCTTGTCTTTAAGCTAACAACATCAATTGAAAATAGCTTAGGATGAAATCCATAAGTGAAGACCTTCTTGGTGATCATGAGTAGTTGGAGAAGTGCCATGATTTCATGTTTTTAGTGCAGAATGTGCTATTGTGATGGTTGTGTGGGCCGTTGACTGCTAAACCACTAGGGTAAACTTTGATGGTTAAGTAATAGATCTGGCACTGGAGAAACAAAATGGCAGCGGAGCTCACAGAGCTGTAACAGGGCTTTTTTCAGATATTTCTGGTGAATTAATAGACTTTCAAACAGGTAAAAGTCTCATTTCCTTATTTTTTTTTATTTTTCTATGATCCAAGTCGATCCAAGTTGATCCGACCCGGACTGGTGATCCGAGTTGATCCGGTCCAACTTTTGTACTTGCCTTTTTTTTCAAGGATTAGATTAACATGTTTTGACTGTCACTCTATTATCAAGACTAACAAGTTTTTAAAATGGGTTTCTGTTAATGGCATATTGAACACACCTGGACTTGTCCTACTGTTTCCATGAAACCTTTTACCCTGATTGTGTTAGTGAGGGGTGTACCAAATTATACCCAGTTTTGGAGCAGCCATTTACAGCAAGAATTAAGGTGTGGCTCATGAATTGAATTTATCAAGGGTATCCCTGAGGCTCTGGAACAAGATTCATACTTTGATGTTACCTTATTACAAGAAATTAACGCTTCATGAAATTAACGCCAATTTGGAAAATGCACATTAATTTAAGTCACAATAATTTTTGTGAGCGTTAATTTCCACGCCCTTAATTTCGTGGAGCGTTAATTTCCGTGCCATTAATTAAGTCGAGGGTTAATGTGGATTTTTTTAGTATTGTCTTATCAGGGTGGAGGTCCACAGGTATCATTGGCAATGAAGACAATGCTCAAAGTAGCAAGATTCATTTGGGTTTTAGATTGTTTTAACAGTGTGTATACATTGTCCAGACATTTTTTCCCAAGTCATCACTTTATGGTGCATAAATTAAAAATATGCCCACGCATTTTATTCATGAGCAACAGCTCAACACACCCCTCAATCAGGGTAAAGGGTTCCATGGAAACAACAGGGACAAGTCCAGGTGTGTTCAATGTGCTGTGTGCTGAACAGTTTTTAAAACTGGTAAGTGTGGGTAAATGAGTAACAGTCAAAACATGTCAATCTAACAGGAAACTCTTTTGCCTCTCCAACAACTTTGGTGTATGTGAATCAACATAATGATAGCAGAGTTAGTTAGTTAGTAACTAAAAGATTGAGTTCTGCATACAGATGTTGAGTTCTATGGAAGTTATTATATAATTAACACTGATTATCTTGTATTCCATTATTTCATTGGATGGTTTTTATTTAGACTGTAGATGGGTTATACACCTGAAACACCCGTGTTATGAGACATAGCCTGCGAATACAGCCGCCTCTCATCGCTCCCGGCCGGTTTGGCATTTCGCGAGAGAGACGTCTGCGATTCACGGTCAAAAATTCCATACTGATGACGTTAACCGCTAATTAGATTTCCGGAACACACGCAGTTGGTCTCGCATAATTAATGCCTTCATTTTCAGTTGCCCATTGCTAGCTCACTGCTCGAAGAATAGATTCATTGAATAATATTATTGATTGAACACAAACACTTTCAAGGCAGTCAAGGACGCATACACAGCAGACAATCTTGTCACGAAAATCCCTATAAGAGTTGCACATAAGCTAAGATTTGAAAAATGAAGCTGTGAAATCACTAAATGGTCCTAAATGGTTAAGTAAATCTCGCTAATTCTTTTCTCTAGCCCCTCTTCATTAAATTATGTTTGTTGGCTGTACCTTTTGTGACTTTGTCGGCGTATGTGTCAACAATATAAAACCCACAGGTGTCAAAATTTATGTGAACGTTTTGAAATGGCTGCAGTGGCGGATCCTTCTTGAAAGTCTTTTAAGACGTTCAAGAAGCACCCTGCTTAAGTCTTCCAACAATAAGATATGAAGTAAGAAATCGGAGAAATGTAAGTTTTAAGTTATTGCTCCGGTGTATCTTCATAATCCTGCCGCCCGCCACCTGGTGTACTTTTGGTCCACAATAACACCCGGTGTTGACCCGGCGTTATATTTCACATACATTATGTAAATTACCTAGTTGACCAATAAGCGCTCCTGTCCGGATTCCGGACAGATTTACGTCATCAGTATGGAATTTCTTTCCGCGAATCGCAGACGTCTCTCCTTGCGTTTCGCACGTAGTAGCGTGAGCGAGTGAGAGGCGGCTATATTCGCAGGCTATATGAGACAAGACACTTTTTGTTATTTATTGTTTGGAATATCTATTTATTCATTTTCATTCACCAAGTCTCGCACATCACCAATGACTTTTTAGTCCATCCACATTATTGGGGAATATATATTTTACTGAGCAAGCACATTTTGATCGGGTAAATGCCATCTTGGATTCAAACTTTGGCAAGGCTTAGGAATGAGGCTGAATGAAAGAGTTGCCAGCCCCTCCCTACATGTACCTGCACTCTCTATTATCCAGCACTTGCCCATTAAAATGCCTGCATTGCAGGCTAGTATTTCATGAATTATTGTTTTGCCAGATCCATAACAGTAGAAACAAGTTATACTATAAAAGTTAATGGTAATGAGAAGCACTGTGGGTTAAAGGCCTATTTTTCTGCTAAAAAAATTTGTTCTGGTTGTAAGTGCCCCTTCCAACCACCACCTCCACCCTGCCACAGATAAAAATGTAACCCTTCCTGACAGAACAATGTACTTCACACAGAGCTTGCAACCATCACTTTACAACTGTAATATTATTAAATTAGTAACTAAGTGGCTAATACACACTTTAATTTGATTTTTTCATTTTCGTTGCTGTTATAGGAGGAACTTGAAGACGTGTTTAAAGAGATGCAAAAAAAGAATCTGGTCACTAGAAGGGTAAGTAAGGGGCCAATCGAATTAAATGCAATTTTACTTTTGGCATGTATAACATAAAAAAATACAGAACTTTAAAGGGGCAGTGTCATGAGGCATCTTTTAAGTTTTTGTGTAAACTATGCTTGAATTATAAAGTTGCGCTCACTGATCAACAAAATAACCTTTAAATTGCAAAAAGGTATAAATTCACTCTCAAAGATGTTTAAAAAATTATAATTAATGGTTTTTAAGTGATTTTCCTCCATTTAACACTGTCAAACTTGAAAACGTCGGCCTGACATTTTCAAGTTTTAGACCACTTCCTTCCTACCTGTCCATAGCCACAACAGTTTAAACAACTCTTGTGACCAGTACAGTGCATTTTAGCACGGTTAGGCAACTACTAAGGGATTTCCAATTAAAGGAGAAGTTCACTCCAGAATGGCCTTTTATTTTCTTTACGCCAATAAAAAGTTCATACAAAAATATGTTATTCACCAAAATTTCAGCTTCCAACGAGCGCTAAATCCCTACGAAATCTTTCTCTAAAGTAGCCCAAAATTCGACAACTGAACGCCGCCATCTTGGAGCTAGTAATGTATGCGTGACGTCAAAGAGCTCAGCCTGAAGTTTAGCGGGAAAATTTAAATACTCGAAATTCCTTGTTTCTTCGTAGTGGCTTTTGTTTGTCAAAATGCCTGTTTGTGCAGCTCCATGTTTCTCAAACAGAGCTCCAAGAGATACAAAAAAACCTTTCACCTTTTCTTTTCTTTCAGACAGGCATTTTGACAAACAAAAGCCACTTCAAAGAAACAAGGAGTTTGAAGTATTTAAATTTTCCCGCTAAACTTCAGGATGAGCTCTTTGACGTCACGCATACATTACTAGCTCCAAGATGGCGGCGTTCAGTTGTAGAATTTTGGGCTACTTTAGAGAAAGATTTTGTAGGGATTTAGCGCTCGTTGGAAGCTGAAATTTTGGTGAGTAACATTTTTGTATAAACTTTTTATTGGCGTAAAGAAAATAAATGGCCATTCTGGAGTGAACTTCTCCTTTAATAACCAACACCTTCACTGGATTTTTATGTAGCCCTACAGTGTAAATCTGGGTGAGACTGCCCCATTAATTATTATTGTCATTATCTTCATCTTAACCATCATCATCATCATCATCATCATTACAATTCTTGAATCTTATTTTTTCTTAGTCTGCTGCATTTTTTTAATGAATTGGAGAGTAGGCAGCCAAAAGTCTAGTAACAAAATTTGTGCATCGATCATGCACTTGCAGGACTTGGTTCTTTCTTGAAGCGGACTTGAAACGCTGCTTTATATTCCTTAAATGTTTCATTGTTTGTAAATTTTGCAATTATAACTATGATTATTTATTGGAACAACATTTTTTGTAGTCCACTTCTGTCTGTAACTTACTGTCACACAATTGTTTGATTTGTTATAAATCAATTGTACAGGCCCGTAGCCAGGATTTTGCATGGGGGGAGGGGGGGGGGTGCGTATGAGTGTGTCTGGGCGTATCCTCCCCCAGGAAATTTTGAAAAAATAGGTTATCTTAGACAGCATTTTCGTGCATTTTGAAGACAGTTTGTTAGGAAACAAGGCAGGTAAAAGTGAAGGACATAAGCTGGAATATATCATTGAAATTAACGTAGAATCACACAATTTGATCTAAAATATACCACATGAATTCACAAATGGTGGACCTTCAACCCAAGGATCATATCATATTGAATGCAAATAGTTGAAACACAGAAATACCATTTCCCTTTTGGTATTTTTTTGTTTCGTTTCCTCAGAAACAAAACGGTATTGTTTTGGATTCGATGTGAAAGTTCTATTTACACAGTGAGCGCTACTATCCAATCAGAAGAACGCGTGTAACTGCAGTGTCAACACATTGTACTAAAGGCAAACAATCTTGTAAAAACATGTTCTTCAAATATCGGAGAGAAAATCTTTAGCAATATCAAAAATTATTGAGAGCCATTACAAATTGAAATATGTGACGACTGCAATACTTTTAAGTTTGATTAAAGTGACATATTGGCAAAAAATATAAATTTAGCTCTTTTGGTGTTTAATTGTTAAGTGAACATTCTAGCTATATTCTGAAAAAGAACAAAATTCCCACTAATGAGAGTGCTTGTATGCACAAATAAAGACACAATACCTTCGCGTGTCGTGTTTGCTAGCACGGAGGCCATGAAAAAGGGCAAGAGAAGGGTAAATTAGGAAGTTCTTTGTCATCATTATCTTTCCGTGATCTGGAAACGAAACACTTTCTTTTTGAAATGATATAGCTCCTTGTTCACAATAAGTGGACTTCCAAGGCTCATGTGGGGTGGGGGTGCAGACGCACCCATCGCCCCCCCTTCCCTACGGGCCTGGATTACAAGCTGAATTGGACTCCACTCATAATCAATCCTATTACCGTTACCTGTTATGGAAAATGTGAAGCTTGCATGGTTTAATAATAAATAGCTATCCCTCAAGCGTGGGACAATCAGTAAAACAGAATCCACTTTGAACACCCCAAACAGATCAACTACCAGTGCAGGCTAGGTTTATTTGTTGCTAATCATTAGTGGTGTTGTCTTGACAGAAAATGATGGAGCATCCCGACAGTCAGTTCACAAGAGCTCTACCATTTGCATCAATGACATACCAGCTCAGTTCCGGGTGAGTAAACTGTTGATAAAGAACTATAAGCTTAGCTTCTCTACCAATAAAGATGTGCAGTTCTTATATATTCACCTCTTGAAATTCTAATTATTGCTCTTCTAATATTTCTTAGGTATCATCGCTTATTCATGCATGGTTTTAAGCTGGTGACATTCTACAGGGATTGTGCTCATTTTTGGAAACAACTTGTCAGTGGAGAACAACATACCCTTAATTATGATGAAACCAGCAAAAGCAAGACTGAACAAGCGACAAAGACCTTCACGCCTGGCACAATAGAGTTTAGACCTCCACAGACTCTTGGTGGACATGTAGCTTGTGTTCTGTCTCTGTTGACAACAAACAAGGTCAAACATTTATAACTATAGAACTTGTGTTATGCTTCAAAATGTAATATAAAATTAATGTACATGTATTTGACAGTGAATTCAAATGACAAAGAATTTGTAGAATTGAAGGTAATATTGTATCAAGTACTGTAACAGTCAGAGTTCTCTGTTTGATGACCTAAGGGACCATTCATTTTTTATGGGGTAGCGGAGCTGATGGAATTTGGTAGGTAGTCTCTGCAATATCTAATGACCCCCCCCCCCCCTCTTCATCAGAAATTTTTACCCTGCCCCCCCCTCATAATCCTAAATTTTTTTAGATGACACCCCCCCTCCCCCCCCCCCAAAAAAAAAGGAAGTAAAAATTTAACTTAATTTATATATTAAGCTGCATAATAGCAGATACAATTGCAGTTTTAAGCGCTAACCATAGTGATAAGATATCAACACAGGGCCTGCTCCGCCTGCTTGTTTGTGCAGTGATTACATGTACTTGTTTTTATTGATGGGGCATGTGTTGATAGTTGGTGGGGTTGAGTTGATGAGTTTGTGGACATGGTAGGGGGAGTCCAGGGGCATTCTCCCCCGGGAAGATTTAGATTTTTTACAACCTCAGAAACACTATTTTAGGCATTCTGGTAGAATTTTTGCATTATTATAGATGCTATAGCTGCACTTTAAAGTGATAATAATAGTAATGATATTGCAAGTGCACGGATGAACTGTTTTTATTGATGGGCTTGTTTGTTGTTGTGTGTGTGAACTGTACTTGCAGCCAAATCGTTGGTGGGGTTGAATTGATGAGATTCCAGACATAGTAGGGGGGTCCGGGGACATGATCCCCCGGGAAAATTTAGATTTCGTGGAACCTCAGAAACCCTATTGTAGGCATTCTGGTAGACTTTTTGCACTATTATAGATTCAGTCATTATAACACACAATGGTAATTATTTTGGGTGACCCCCCCCCCCCCTTACAGACCATATCGTTTTGGCTGGCCCCCCTTTGAAGCCAATTTTTTTGTGTGCTCCCCCCCCCCCCAAAAAAAAAATCCCACCAGCCCCCCTACCTCATAAAAAATGAATGGTCCCTAAAAGGTGTAAAAAGACTTGAAGAGGACAATTCAGTTTGAATGCAAACACCTTCCTTTTGCAAAACAAAATCTCTTTAGACCGTGTCACTGCCAGATCTGTTAATCTGAGTCAGGATTTATTTCATTACTTCACAAAATTCAGTAAGGCAAGCTACTGTGCCAGTTATCCTTGTTCAAAAGACTCACTTCATACATGTATATCTCTTGTGTGTGTTGGATAACATTGTTTTTGAACATTTCTCCTTTTTGAGCCATTTAAAATACATCAAGGGAATATAAGTTTCACTACAACCAACAGTGTGGTTTCTGTTCAATGTTCTGTTTAACAAAATTTTACAACAAAGAACATTCTCAGAGTTAATTGAGTTCCAACCTGTCATTGTATAAGACATCAAGTCAAATTCACTGACGATTAATTTTGTGCTCAATCCTTGATTGTTGCTTTTTGTTTTGTTTCCATGGGCAAACGCAACTTAGTCAACTGATGTATGCGAAGTTTATAAGCCCCATCTGTGGACTTGATTTGTCAGAAATATTTAGCTAATTCATCATCAATGCTCCATTCCTAATATAATGCAGCCCGGTTAGTTATGCATTTATCCAAAAAATGATAATTCATTTTGCAGTAAAAGTATTCAACTATGTCCTTCCAAAATAAACCCACTCCAGGTCTAGCTCTGGAGTCATCTGGTTTATTTCCACACTTCCAGATGATCTGCTGTTGTTTGGCTACTCGTTTCACTAGAATTTAATGGAGCCATGCACTTGTTCTTCAACCCTGAGCTTTGAAAGGATGACATTATAATATATAATTAAAGTTGTTCTAGGCACTGCATTTTCATTCATGTCAGACTTGTTTGCCTGTTGTCAAAGCAGGTTGGATTTGACTTGATGTGCATCTCTGCTTTACATTGATTGCATGAGCTTGTGCACATATTACGTAGCTGCGATGTCCATTATACATGAATTACATGTGCACCAGCCCCACCATCAAGCAACAAATGATCTGCAAATTTTACACAGGCAGCCCGAAAGACCTTTGCAATCCATGGTGGATGGTCTTCTGGGTGCATAGCACACTAATCTTCCTTCCTTAACTTGTTTAAAATGGTTGAAGAAACCCAGAGATGTCGTAAAAAAAGGTTGAGGTTGTTCAGGTGTACAATAGTAATAATAAAGTATAATAATATTGTCGTTTGTCTTTGTAGGTTTCCGTTGAGGTGAACATTCCTGATGAGATTTTAAACATTGATTCATCTGAGCTATCAGAAAATACTGAACAACAGACAAGTCTGCAAACACGTGATGTGAGTATCCTTCCCACTATCTTGAATTTCAAAACAATTTTCTTTAAATGGGCTTTTTCAGTTGTTTTAACATCAACTTTCTTTAAATTTTCTGCCTTCTTGAACTATTTTCCACTGCCCTTGAGAGTTTGAAATAATGTCCATGTTCTAATGTATCGTTATATTTTATGTCAATCAAATCTGGACTTGTGATTAATAACCCTGGCACATCCCTTTTCATTAGTTGCATACATGTATGATACTCAAGCATAAAGAGAGTCGTAATAATAGGTCTGTCTGTTTGTTGTTTGTTAATTTGTTCTGAGTGTTTGTTTCACCATTTTGAGAGAGGAGACAACATGGTTAAAATGTACATCTAAAAAGTATCTGCTTGGTAATGCAATATAATTTAAACCACTTACTTTTAAGGTTGTTTTCAGATTATTTACTTTCACATTGTAGAATTAAAATAATGGACATTTTTCCTGTTATGTCCTCAAAGTTTAAAAAAACATAACTTTTGCAATATTTCTAAATAGATTTCCTTTTTATTAAAGGACTACGGTTGCACCCAGCCAACAAAACCAACATCAACTGAGAAGAACAAAGAAAAGAGTGCCAGTGGCATAGCCTCAAAAACGACAAGAGCTACTGAGAAGAGACAAATTACAAACAGAAAGGTTTCTGATAAGAGCACAGAACGTAGTCAACTCTCTTCGCCTGTTGCTGTCACACCAAAACAAAGTTCTATTGCTGGTGAGTCCCCATCATCAAGTGAAGGAGTCTTGGACAACCATGAAGCTAAAGGGGCAAAGGAGAAAAGGCTTGAAAAATGTGACATTTTTACCTTGAGCTTATCCTCATCATCAACAGTTACAAAGTTCAAAAGTCCTTATGATCTAAAATCTCAGAAGGAAGGAAGGTCCTTAACAAGTCACACGGAAGTATCTGAACTTCAACATAGGAAAGAAAAAGTCAGTAAAGTATCTACAGTGCCTGTAGCAGCCCTGTCCTACAGTACCACATCTTCTCGCTCATCACGAACAGCTCTAATGTTGGCTCGGGGTGGGAAAGACCCATATTCCTCCATTAACCAGCTTCCTGCCAGGGCATTTAACACTCATGATTTTATGACTTTGTATCCATGTAAAATTGTGCTTAAGTTGAAAGATAGAGATAGCACACTTGCAAATGTAGCAGGCGATAAGAATATGGGTCAGAAGGAGATGACATGTATTGAAGGAGAGTCCAGTCCAGCTGCCAGTTTGAATGACTATTCAACAACTAAAACTGCCTCGACTTCTTTTGATAAAGATTTTGACAATTCCAGCACTTCTCCTGTGGTTGTTTCCATGGATGTGTCAATAGAAGATTATATAGAGCAGAGTAGAATTGATTTTGGCTTTAACGAGACAGATTTTCCCCTGGCAAGAATCATTCATAACATTGTTGAAGAAAGGAAAGAATTTGGTATAACTGTGGCACTGTTACAGGTATGTTACATAGCCAGACTGTTACTAAGTTACATGATGCTGTTACTAATTAATGGCATGCATGGAGCACTGTTACAGTTCACCTCGCTGGTGTTCCTGTGGTAAGTAAGTAAGTAAGTAACTTTATTTAATGAGGGTTAAAACACTTTACAGTCGCTGACTGACAAACCCGTGGCCCTCGCTTAAACAATTAAAATATAAATTACAATAATTTTAAAAATATCTAACTATGAATAATAATGAGTATAAAACTGATAAAATTGCTAATATCAATAAAATGGACTAAAATCTTGTTAGTGCATGCAATAAAAAGAGTAAAAAGACACTATGAAATTGGGAAATGTTCAATATTTGCATACCCCATCTTTATAAGCTTCATGCATTTCTCTTTAAAAATATTAATGCTTTCACATGATCTTATGTTAGGAGGTAGGGAATTCCATAATGAAGTTGATGTAGAAGCAAAAGTTTTCCTCCCTTCTGTCGCTCTGTTGCTCTTGGGGCATCGTAGCGTGATGTGACTATAACGCGAGGATCTTACTGATACGTCACTCACACGTATCAACTTACTAGATATGTATTCTGGGCATTGACCATGTAGACATTTAAAGATAAGGCATAGCTTGTTAACATTGATTTCTTCATAGAAGGGCAACCAGTCCAACTTTTTAAATAGGTCAACAGTTCGTTCATCCCTTGCTGTTTTAACATCCAATATTACCCTGGCCGCTCTCTTTTGCAGTCGAAAGACTCGTCTGATATTAGCTTTAGATGTTATACTCCAGATTGCTCCGCCATACAGAATCAAAGGCCCTTTGGGCTGTCTCGTGTCAGTCAAAACGAGATTAAAATACTTGACTACATAGTTATTATAAAAGTAAATGTTTTGCTAGGCCGCAAAAAGCTTGTATGTTATTTATGCTTGCAATATTTACAGGGAGTTCATTAAAGACTTTCGCGCCACTAAAAAAATAGGTGTTCTTAGAAAATTTACCATATCTGGGGATAGGGAAAGCAGAGACGGGGGAACATTTTGCTGGGATAATATTTAGTCTTCTTTTTCCATATGCGGGAAATAAAAATGGCGAACAAGCGGGAAAACAAAATGACAGAACACATATTATTTATGATTTTTACCAAAAAAAACGTCCGTCCTCTCTATTTCCGACGCAAACTGAACGCAAGAGGAATTGAGCGTTACTCGGAGCATTCGTCCCCCAATTCACCTCCTTGTGCCGACGTTTTTCGCTGTTTTCCATTTCTTTTGTTATATATTGCCCGTTTTTAACGATCAAAGAACAATATCAGAAAATAGAGTATTTCATACATGTTTCTTGTGACGAAAACGCTGAAAATAGAAATGCCGATATGTTTGTAACGAACGTTTTACACTGCACATACCCAGGCAAATAGCATTCCCAAGGTAAATAACACCAAGGTAAACTCACCGCGGGAATACGTTACCGAGGCGTTTGCTGTCACACACTTAACACTTTACCAAGGTCAATTTTTCATACTGTTTTCGGCGCGAAATGCGAAAATGGCTAATTCGAGGGTGCTTGCTTAGCATCATCTCGCTTTTATTATTGGCCGTTTTTATACTAGAGACGCGTTACCCGTCTGGACGAGCTTCGGCAAACATTTTGCAAATCGTCGGGTTATCCGTCTCTAGTATAAAGACGGGCACAAGACGCGTTACCCGTCTAGACGAGCTAATTTTCGAAACGCGTCTTGAACGACGGATTTCGAAAAGTAGCTCATCCAGACGGGTAACGCGTCTTTTGCCCGTCTTTATACTAGAGACGGATAACCGGACGACTTACAAAATATTTGTCGAAGCTCGTCCAGACGGGTAACGCGTCTCTAGTATAATAACGGCCATTTATACTGTTTTGACAGTCCTCTACTGCTTTGTTATGTCAGTATTTCAGACAGCGAAGAAATAGAAGGCGAAGACTCCGTTTATATAAATCTCTTTGTTGGATTTTTCTAAACCTTGAGATGAAATCGAAATACATATAAGAAAACGCACTATAGATCTTCCTTGACTAGTGTTGTATTTAAACGCCAAATTTCCAAAAAAATAGCATTTACTTACAAATCAGCAAGCCATCAAGCCATGATTCTAAGAAAGACCACGTTTTTGCTGCCTTGAACAGGCAAAGTTGACCTCAGGAAATCTAAACCTCACGCCATCATATTTAATTTTAAATTTCTCTGTTTATTTTATTTGCTTATCTTTGAGGTTGCCTCACGATTGGTCATTTTATCTTGGGGTACTTGGAAAACCTACCTATTTGCCTCGGTAACTTTCATGGGCGATTCTTTTGTTCTTTTTCACACCGCCATAAATTTACCTTGGGGGAACATTTTGCTGAGATAATTTTTAGTCTTTTTTTTTCATAAGCGGGAAATAAAAATGGCGAACAGGCCATGAAAATGACAAAACACCCGGGAAAACAAAATTACAAAGCACGCCGGGAAAAACAAAATGACAGAGCACATATTATTTATGATATTTACCAAAAAAACGTTCTCTCTATTTGTGAGTTTCCCGAGGTAAAGAGCCCTTTTACCATGTTAAAAGGACGATGTGTAACCGCAACTATATAAATTTGACACACTACACTATTAACCTATTCCGTACTTGAAACCCTACACCGCTACACAGATCAAGCAATTTGTTCCAGTCAAATTTTGTTAATTACATTTTATGCAGTTACGAAAAAACTTTCCGTAAAGATTCTCAAAATCCCGCTCGGGCTCTTTCTTGAAATTCCCGCTTCCCGCTCCTGTTTTCAGCTCCCATCCCGGCCGAATATCACCACATCTTCTTATCTGGGTTACTTAGCGTGAGGTCTGTCTTTGACCTTGTTAAAGGGCAACTCTTGGGAAATTTACCCCGATTTTTTTATTTTTTCTATAAGTTGTTTATAGTAACAGGAATCTTTAGAAGGTAAAATATTAAAGATATCGGCCAAAATGAATTTACTACGAATTTTCTTTTACGCCAATTTGGCGGCCATTTTGAAAACGTTCGGATTTTGGTACGTCACGTGATGCTACGTCACAGGTGTGGAAGGCAGATTTGCTTTTGCATGCTTCTGATAAGAGGAAAACACGCCAAGCGTCTCTTCATAAATGAGAATGACAAGGAGAGAAAGACCCTATGCTGTTCAATGATGTCCAAGATAAAAAAAGGTAGTGCTTCAGTGCTTAAATATGAAAGGAAATAAACTTAAAAAGAGTAAATCATGTGTCGTGAAACGAAACAAATCCGTCAGATTGATCGGCCTTCTAAGGTCAGCAAATGTACATAGCTTTATAATACGATGCATCCTCTCTTGCAACATATCGTGATAAAGATGCCTTTTGTCTGGTCAGGAGTAGATAGTAAATTGAAAAGGGTCTGCGAGTGCTGACTCCCATAATTTGTCAGAAATCTCTTCAATTATGAGCAGGAATAGCCTCTATATGTCCTATATGTATAAAGCGAAATCCACGCGTTCGGAAACAGACCGATATATTTTGATTCTGTTGTTGAGAAATTTGTAGCCACCCTCAGATTTCTCCTGCTGTTAATTGGCAAAATAGAAAGCAATTCCCACCAGCAAATGTAGTGTTTCTTTGAAGTATATGCCTTCGAAAGGCGCGCGTGATTTGCGTGCAGGTCAGTATTGCGCAATAAGAAGCAACTACCCCGCGCGCTAGCAGAGGCGCTCTCGCGGGATATAAAATTATACGAAGAAATGGGGAATCAAATATAAAACAATATCCGGATAACTAAGAGAAGAAGTGTTGCGTGAAGTACTTATTCTGTGATTTCTTTTGAGAAACAATTGTTGTAAATTAGGCAACCTGGGGTGTAGCATAAAACCCGGGTATGAAAGCGTGTCACGCTCTTTCCCTTTACCCTCCCTAGCCTGACCACGAAACAGTTTCGTGTGCAGATTCGAGCAGATGTCAGTTGACGAGATAACTAAAGGAAAAATCCCAAAAGTTGTAAGACACGAAGAGCGCAACGACCATTTCAAATGCAAACCATGAATTAAAACGCAAGCAAATGCGAAAGTAATAAGGAGCCAAACACAGCACAATTTTCGATTTTCGTGGGGGTGCTTTTCGCAAAAAGATAAGAAATTGCAAAATAAAAACATGACAACTTAATTATACGGATAAATATAAAATCACGCACTGCAGGGTCGTGTAATAGTCCTGGTGGCAGTAGTCAGTTTACAAAATCATTCTCAGTACAGTTTTACGCATACAAGTACGAACAACCTTGAACAAAGTTTCCTCGAGGAGAGTTGTTTCAACTACACAAAGCGCAAACTCCCTTCTCCCAACAAAAGAAGTGAAGAGACCCAGCAGAGTTTTGTCCACATTTAACTGCAAGCCTGAGTATGTTCTAGATAAAATCTGCCGCAGAATTTCGGATAGTCTAGTTTCGCGGTAGCTGGCATTTCGCCGGCAGAATTCTTCTTTTTCGAGCAGAATTTAGAAAAATCGGTAACACAAAAGAGACAAAGAATTTAACTTGCGTTTCTGTATTTGCAAGCTTTCAAACGCACAAGATAGATAGTGTACATTAGGCTGAAGCTCAAAAGGTCAAAACCTATTGTGATAAACATGAGCAAAAATATTTGAAGACCGAATATAAACAACAAAATGCAGCAAACAGTTTGGTTGTATAAAAGCATGTTTAATTAAGCTTCTCGCGTACATGCAAATAATAACAAGGGTTTTCAGGTTTGACTTAGCTCACAAACAACTGGCCGAGGTAATAGAGAAAGAAACTGTACATTTAGGACTTCAATTCACTCACCATTCGTCGCCGTCGGCGGTGAGGAGGTTCGATATTTTACTCTGTCTCGCTGTTTTTCCCTGGAGGCTCAAAACGCCAGGGTTGAAATACCATAGAAGGTTCTTAATTATCCCCTGACATATCCCCTCCTATAGCTCTCTAAAAATCGGTGGAGTCGCTAGCAGAAGCTGAGCTCTCACTGCAAGAATTTGAGTTAGCCATGTTCGTGACTTATTGCAGTTCCACACCTGTGGCGTATCACATCTCGTGATCATAATCGAAGCATCCATGGTGAAATGTCACGTAAAATACGAAGTTTTACGTTAAAATTAACCGGTAAAAAAAGCTTCTGAATTCAAATCTTTTGCTTCCTGTGTAATTTTGGAAACATTCGGAAGCTTTTACTGAAATATAGTTTTCTAGCCAAGAGTTGCCCTTTAACTTTTGAGATGTTTGTAAGATAAGTCAAGCTTAAGGCTTTTTTTAGCCCCCTAACGCGGCTGACATAAAATGATTTTATCTCGGCGTACTGACAAACATTTCTCGATGATCACCAATTCTACTGGCAAGAAGCATGCCATCGCCTCAGTCTTCAGTTGCAAGTGATGTCGAAGTACTTGCTACGGCAAACACAAAACGAAAAAGCCTCGCGTTAAGTCTGCTGAAAGGACTGAGAAAGAAACGCACGAACTTCTTGAAGCGTGGGCCCCCGAATTCAGTAAGCTGTGGGGAGTTTCACAAAGAAAAAAATAAAAATGTGGAGCGATATCTATTCTTTGTATAAAGAAAGGTGCCCAGAAAGTCAGAGAGTGAAGAAACGGCAGCAGAATCTAGAGTACAAGTTCAACCAGTTCATGATCAAGCAGCGATCTCGCTCGACTGGAGAAGATGGAATTCAGAAAATTAAAGAAGGCTTCCCCTATTTCAACATCCTGAGTAAAGAAAGGCGATACGACTCCAGACTGGCATGCAGAGTTCTTTTATTGAAATGTGTGAAAAGAGTATGGAACAGGACAACGCAAGATTTGAACGATCAGCTGAAATGTTCCGTGACGCCCAGAGCAGGCAAATGGAACAAACAAACGTCATAGTTGACATTTTTAAAGATTTAGCATCAAAATAATTGTCTTTATCTAATCGTTTATCTTCTGTTATTGAAACGATACATACAATTGTTGTGCAAAACTCACGTAGCAATCATAGTCTTTTTTAGTATGCTCGTTTTTTGTCCAACCTTTTTCAACGCAATTCTCCAATGAACTTTCGACATGCCAAATGCTCGTTCCACTACAGATTGTAGCGAACTTTAGGTTTTAAACTTTCTCTGCTCCTGAGTCAGGCGTCCTCTGTCCGGGTAGGGTTTCACTAGCCAGTTCATTTGTGAATAGGCACTGTCGCCAGCTAAAAGGGGCCTTATTTCTGTTCCATTTATATTGCCTGTTGGACCACTAAGAATTTGCATTCGCTGCAAGTTCATAAATCAAACACTCTCTCCTAATTGCCTCAACCATTCCATTTATTTGTTCTTTCACAACACGCACAAAATCCGGCGGCCTCACAAAGCAAATCTTGACATGGCGGGAAAAATATTGACATGGCGGGAAAATTCCGCGGCCTCACAAAGCAAACGTGCATGGAATGCACCTTGGAATGCACCTTCTCCCCCTCGCATATTCTCGTGTCGTCATGACGTTGTCATGACGACACGAGACAAAAAGGGGTTTTATGGTTGCATTGTAGAAAAGTATACGCTCATTTAAAGGTAAATAATGCCTAATTGATCTCAAGACACCGATGCGCTTAGTAAGTTTCTTACATAAATGTTCAACATGCTCGTTAAAAGAAAGGTCCGGGTCAATATATACTCCAAGTAGTTTATGCTTGTAGTAGTCTCTAATACATCTCCCTTACTGGAACGGATTTCCATCTGGTCGCAGTGGTCCATCTTTGCACGCAGTCTAGTACCGGTTACGAACATGGATTTTGTTTTGTCCATGTTCAGCTTAAACCGGTTATTGCCTGTCCATTTTTCGAGTTCTAGAGTACTTTGACATAGTCTAGAACAAAGTTCAGGGGTATTTGTGTAAGGTGAGTGTGAGCTCAGAGTCGTGTCATCTGCGAAGATGTCCACAGTAGTGGGCTGCGATACTGCCTCCGCGAGGTCGTTTATATGCACTAGGAAAAGAAGAGGAGAGAGTACGGATCCCTGTGGTACTCCGTGCGACAAAGCTTGGGGCGAGGATTGTGCACCCCGGACAACTGTGCGCTGCGTTCGGTTTTGAAGGAATGAACCCACAAGGTCTAGGCTGTTGTCCTCTAGACCATAAATGCGCAGTTTTTCAATCAGTATCGCGTGGTTTACAAGATCGAAGGCCTTCTGGAAGTCGGCGAAAACTAGGCCATTTACCCGGTTGTCATCAAGATTTAACAGCATTCCGTCGACAATGTCTATTAAGGCTGTCTCAGTCGAGTGATGTTTCCTAAAGGCAGATTGCAATGAATATAGGAGATTATTGTCCTTGGGAAAAGTAGATAGAGAGTTGTGTAAATGTCTCTCGAATATCTTTGAAAGTACTGGAAGGACTGAGATCGGCCTGTAGTTGTTTTTGTCAGTCTTGCTCTTCTGCTTGTGTATTGGCGTCACCTTAGCCTGTTTCCACGCTGTCGGAAAAGTGCCACTAGCGATACAGATGTTTATGAGTTTGGCCAGTGATGGTGCTAATGCAGGAGCTGCTATCTTCAATATGCGGGCACTTACGCCATCTACACCAGTTGCTTTGCTTGAAGGGATAGCTTCAATGAGCCGTTTGGTCTGGTTCGGCGTGATAGGAGGAAAAGCATGCTTGGCGTTCGAGATCTTGCGTTTGCTGACAAAAGATATCAGGGTCTCTGGGTTAAACTCAGCGGCAGTATCGTCTGCGAGGCTTTCAGCTAAGCCCGTAAAATGTTTGTTTAGCACCTCGGCAATTAAGTCGTCATCGTTGATTCGGGTGGTCTTGTTCTCTTCTAAATAGGTCACACCTCTAGTGCTTTGTTGTCCAGAAAGATCTTTTAGCGCGGACCTGATTTTCTTTGGGTTGTTTTGGTTTTCCCTGAATGATTCATGGAAGAAGTTTCTCTTGGCAGTTCTAATCGCCTCGGTGACTTTGTTTTTAGCGCTCCTCAAGGCTAACCAGTCATCAGGAGCATTTGGGCGTTTGGCTTTTTTGAGGAGACGGTCACGCTTTTTCATCAGCTTTAGGATCGCAGGTGATAACCATTTCGGTTTTGTATCGTGTCGGATACGTTTTCGTTTGAGCGGCGCATTTGCATCAATGGCTTCATTAAGAAGAGAATACCAGCCATTTACCATGTCATCTACTTCATCAAAAACAAAGATTATGTCCCATGGGGTCTCGTGCAATGTCTTAATAAACCTTTCATGGTCTAAGGATTTGAGATTCCGATAGGTGATATATTTATGGTTCTTTGTGTTGTGAGGAGAACAATGGTTGTACAAACGCACAGCCAAAACAGGAAGGTGATCAGAAATGTAAATATCCGGACATTTGATGTTTACAATCCGGTCTGGTTTGTTGCTCCAGATATGATCAAGGCATGTTTTACTGATGGGACGCGTAACAACCGATACGAGTTGTGTAAATTTAGAATCTTTTAACCCCTTGACCAGTCGATGGCTATTAAACTCTTTTTGGAGGTAATCCAAGTTCATGTCTCCTAGCAGAATTGTCTCCACATTAAGTGAACAAGCGCGTTCGATGTTTTCGGGGAGTCTATGGTCAAGATCGGCCTTCGCGTTGGGGGGACGATAAACACCTGCCATAAGTAGCGGCCGTTTAGATTTGAAGGGACAGACTTGGAACCAAAGAGCTTCTAGGTCGATTTCTTCAAGGTCAGTACGATGTGAAATATTTAGTTCAGTGTTGATGTAGACAGCGATGCCTCCGCCGGGGCCTGTTTGACGGTCTTTTCTTAGCAGATCAAAGCCAGGAATGTTGTATAATTCCCCCGGTGTCTTTTGGCAGAAGAACGTTTCGGTGATCACCAGGATGTCAAGGTTTTTCCGACCGTCCGAGCTCAGTATATGCATTTTAATCTCTTCAAGCTTGATCTTTGTCAGATAATTTACATTCCAATGACCGAATCGAAGACCTTTGGCGGGAAGCTTGAAAGCGTTGTGTTCGTTCTGATTACCTGTTATTGGACCTGGATTTGTCGCAATATCACCACAAGCAAGTAAGCCAAGGGAAATGTTAAGTTCTGCAATCAGTGTCAGCTTCAGGTACTTGAGCAGGACTCTCAGTGGCTTTGTTTTCGAAACCTCCGCCATCTTGGTCTTGGGAGAGCTGTTCGTGTTTGGGACCAACACTTTGTAATTTGCCACGGATGCCATGGTACTGGCATAAAAAGCATTTACATCGGTCCTATAGATACTAAGTTCTGCATTTCTGGTAACGGGAGGATGGAAAGACCTCAGAATAAGGACAAACGTAAGACAAACCGCCAGCTCTTTAAGAGCGTGACTGGTCGCCATGTTGCTCCACTCCACTAGTGTGGTTGAAGAGTATGTTATAATGATATAGTACAAGTTGCCGTTACTCAACTGTAAGACTCGGTAGCACTGTTATAAGCAGTGTAACGAAAACACTGCATTTCCTTAGAGCTGTTTCAGAGCCACCTTAAATTTTTGGAAATTTGAGGTGGCTCTGAAAACGCTCCAGAGAAATGTTTTAAACTTTGCAAAAAGTTGCATCTTAACATGCAATCGTTATTCAATAATAACAAATGGGGGTCACCCGACTCGTTTTTGAGTTATAAGCACTTAAAGAGAAATTAAGGGTGTTTTTAACAGGTTAGATTGTTGCTATAGTAACCAGTGATGTCATGCTGAAAATGACCGCAACTTGTTAAGCAATGATTGGAATTTTGTTTTATATCATTTTTGTAGCAGCCACCGACGAAGATTTGTAGTAATCACCCATCTAAGTTTAAGAGTTGGAACGTGCTGGAAACCGTTGCAAAGCAATCGTAATGTGTGTGATGTGGTACACTTTAATCTATCTTTGGCATAGTTTGGTATTTCTCTTTGTTCTGGTGTATGGTGAATATATGATAATGAATATAAAACAAATGAAAAGACCAGATTGTACCAAGGGTAAAATTAGGTCCATTCCCAGTTACACACACAAACAAAATAGTAATAAATAAAAATCCAGGAGCCATATGTACCCCTAGCTCACGTGTAAATGAGTCCTTTTTTATTGGACCATTATCACAGATAGCAAATAATATGTTAATTTTGTTGCATCATACATCTCGGTGTGTTCATTCTCTTGACACTGAAATTTATTTGTTCCTGTGTTGATATTAACATCAATCATGTTGCAGGGGAGAATCGATGAGAGCCATCAACATGAACTAAGCTTGTCACAATATTCATTTGAGCAACATTTGATGTTGATGTGTAAAGCAAAACTGGTAAGTACAACATGTTCAAATAGTAACATCAAATCAGTAACTATGAATTAGTTAAGAACAATATATCAAAATCAAGAAACAAACATAACAGAATCAAACCAAGTCGTTACTCTTGTAAACAATTAGTGAAGACTTCTTCATTCGGTTGAAGAGGAATATATAATATGGTTAGTCAGTAAAGAATGGTCGGATAATAACTGCTTTAAACTGACTTACATTCGGTTCCCATCCTACGCGTGCGTGACAACCCAACTCAATGCAGCGCTGTCAATTACAAATTCTTAACCAATAAACAGATTTAAAAAAGACACGAGAACGCGACGTTTATCAACATCGAGCACCATGATTATGATTATGATGAGGAGGAGGAGGAGGAGGAGGAGGAATAACTAAGGCGAGTTTCCTTCCTTTCAACATTGAAATGTGGAGCATTCAACTGTTAGAAATCATTTCCTTTGGCCTCCATTCGTTATTCCTCGCTTCTACAATCAGCATAACCAGGACTTAATGCGATAAACGCAGTAATGAAAAGAAGAAGGAGGCAAATGCGAGCTTTGTCTGCATCTTCCGCCATTATTCAAATTGCATTAACACGAGAATAACATTGAACTCCACTGCGCATCCTGAATCTTCCAGTCGCGCAAAACCACAATTCCTTGTGCCTTTGATCTTACCGCCGACCACAGTTCGTTGCGTTTCGTTAGAAAGCGATTGCAGGTCCAAGATATGATTCTCGTTGATTTCCTTTGATTGGAAGTAGTTAGAATTATGTACAGTGTATTTTAGAATTCGCCACTTTCACATTTTCCCATAATACACTTTGTTTGCCCCCCCCCCAACCCTCCCCCTCCCTTCCCCCCCCCCCCCCCCCCCAAAAAAAAAAAAAATTCATAAGCATTGTTCCCAATTTCTCTTGGCACATACAGTGGTCCCAAGAGAAATTTAAAATGATACTTGTGCAAAATATTGGGAGCAAACACAGTGTACAATGGGTGATGTGGGAATGGTCAATACTTGTTTGATCACTAGCACATAAATTCCTTTCAGCTGATTCTGATCATTTCCAAAAATACATGAATCTTACACTACCAGATGGAATGACTGTTGCTGAGTAATGTTTACAAATAGTGTGACATGCATTATTTCCGCAGCTTTATCGAGTTGGTTCATATCAGCACTGTGTTGTCACTGCCCGCTATGTAAAGCCCTGGTGTGTGACATTGCTCAAGGTACATGTATATCCTAGGTCACTTGCTACACCTTCCCATCTGAAGGTTTGAAGATTAATTCCATAGTCCACATTTTCAAATTCAGCTTTTATACCTGTTCCTGCAGGTTGAAGTGTTGCCATCTTAATCTGACAAGTATTTGTGTAATGTTGTTTTATTTTAGGCCAAGGATGATTCTCAGAAAACATCTAAACCTGTCAAAGATGTCTCAATGGCTGGTGACTCTTCGCCAGTAGTCAGTGACTCATCAAAAGAGCCAGGATTTGGTGAGGAAGACCAAAATGCACTAGAAGTTACAGGAATTTACAGTGAGAATTCCTCAAGCAGACAAACTAACCAGACTGGCTCTACAAATGCCGCTCAAGTGATCAATCAGTGTACTTCGTCAGATGTAGATACCAGTCCCTGTGAATACATAACAGGAACAACTAGTCAAACGAGTTCATCTTCTGACGCAACTGATGACTCATCCTCTAAAGAGGTGAAAAGCCTAGAAAGTGGAAGAAAGAAACACAAAGTTAGGTATGAGAGACCCTGCATTATATTTGTGTTTACTTTACATTCTGCCTCATTAGCATATGACTTTGTTTAGAGAAGCGTCATGCTATATATGAATTGACTCCAGGTGTTTAAAGAGTTTCAGCTCTTTGCAAGAAATGTTGAAGGAGATATTAGCTTTCAAAAACAGCAAAATTTCTGGGTGACCAAAGCACTAATAAGCCCAATCAATTTTGTACAATTTTGATTTTTCACACCCACGCTACAGAACAAGTATCAATTATATAAATATGTTGTTTAGGATTTCGGCCACGGCCTGAATAAACAGTTTCACAACATCTGTAAAATTACAATAAGTTTTACATGTGTTTGATATCACCATTCACCTGCTGCCAAGTCATTGGTTTTAATTCACGCCAATCTTTCTAGCCCTTTCCAGTTTGTCAAATGTTTCTCGATCTTTCTTAATATGGCTTCAGACAATATTCTTGAAAACAATGCTCACACTCAACAATTGAACGATTCGTGTCGCTCACTGACGAAACTGTCGAGAAATTTCTGGAAGCAGAAGAAAACAAAAGCACGCAAACAACGCTATATCGCTCTATTTGTAAATGATGACAGTTTTGGTTGCGGAGAACGCAACCAGATATCTTGAAGATTACCACCACAAAAACTAGATACTTATGAGTAGATTTCTGTGGTTGGTAAGGATAACGTCTGGCAGTTGTAACCTTTTTTTTAATTTTGAGTTGAACATTGAAGAGAACGGAATTCTATGCGCGCCCATGTATTATTCTCAATTTAATTATATAGCTGTCAGTTAATCCAATATTGTCAACAGATGCATTTTTTGTTAATTTTTGCCAACTGTCCAAACCAAAAATCAATGAGAAATGTGTGTATTTTCATCGGGCTCTAACCCAAAAGGTCAACGAACATTTTTATTTGTAATATTTACTATCAGCTTTTATATGTTTTTACCATTGTAGTTTTTACCTTTTAAAATTTTGAAAATCTTACAGGACCCCTAAGATGATGATGGGTTAATCCTGTTAAAATATTCGTTTATTATTATTATTATTATTATTATTATTATTATTATTATTATTATTATTATTATTATTATTATTATTATTATTATTATTAATAATCTGCCTAAGAGGTTCAAGAGCTAGAAGGAAAGCCTTTTGTGACTTTAAGAACATTGATATTGACGTTGAAACCCAGGAGGGAGCCATCATGTAAACACTTTTCAAATAGGTTTTAATAGTTTATTTCTTTTATTTATTTTATGACATTATCTCATGGGAAGAACGTCAGGAAAAACAAAATTTGTATATATATTTTTTTAACAGATACACCTAAGATTCAAGTTTGTATGAATAGAGCATGTAAAAGCTTTCAGAGTGTTATTATGTAGGAAGGCTATTGAAATTTTTACTGAAATTATCTCATGGAACAAACTTAGGGAAAAACAAAATTTGTATATTTTATTTTAAGCCACATACACCTAGGATTCAAGTTTGCATGAAAAGTTTTCAATAAAGTATTATTATTATTATTATTATTATTATTATTATTATTATTATTATTATTATTATTATTATTATTATTATTATTATTATTATTATTATTATTATTATTATTATTATTATTCGCACAGCTATTGAAGCTGGTTTCATCATTGGATCCGGGCAACAACAAGTTGCCTAGGGAAACCAAGAAACACCCCTTGTTTGCTGTTTCTCTTCTTTTTACCTCTCCAGCACCTTTCTAAGAATTCTTGCCGACCCCAACAATGCACATCTCTGGATCAGTCCAACAGGAATGCCGACCTCAATGGCTCTCAGATTGTCATTCAATCTCAGTGGTATCTCAATGCTCCCACTACCACTGGAGTAACCTTTGTCCTCACACCCCACATTTTTCGAACTTCTCTTGCTAGATCTTGATACTTTTCAACTTTTTCATCTTCCTTCTCTCTCACCCCATTATCCTCTGGAATTGCCACATCTATAATCTGACAGCTCTTGTCTCTCTTGTCAATGATCACCAAATCCGATCTCCTAGCCCCAATTTCATGGTCTGTTCGCACACTGAAGTCCCATAGAAATGTAATCCTCATTTTCAAGCACACTCTCTGGAACATGTTCATGCCATCTCTCCTTTCGTTCAAACCCACATTTTCCTGACAGGTCCCAGTGGATTGCTCTAGCCACGTTATCATGTCTCCTTTTGTATTCTTTTTGTGCCAGTTTCGAACACGAACTTGCAATATGGCTAATGGTCTCGTTACCCTGTTTACAGATCCTACATTTTGGGTCATTCTGTGACTTGTCAACCATCGTTTTAATATAGTTTGTTCGTATTGCTTGATCTTGTGCGGCAATGATAAGAGCTTCTGTTTCTCTCTTGAGCTTTCCTTCTTTTAACCAGGTCCATGTTTCCTCACTTCTTTGTTCTTCACCCTGTCTTGCAAACTGTCCATATAACGGCTTTTCTTTCCATTCTTGAATATTTTCAGTTCTTCTCCTCGCTTTAAAGTTGGCAGCTGTTTCTCTATTCTCATCCCCATCCCTCCTGACGGCTTTAAGGTGGCCCGCGGCTATTTTTTGGGAACGGAGGTGCTCTTTTCTAAATCGAGTTTTGGGCATGTAAACCTCAACCGATTTTTCTGAGTTTTGGTAGTCGAAATAACAAATGTTCAAATTTTATAAAGCTTTAAATTATAGGGCAAACACGGCAAACGATCACGAGATATTAGCGCTTTTGAAAAAATATATTTATCAAAAAAACGCGAATATTTTCCAAACGTGACGATAGATTTTTTTCTAATTAATGTCAACTAGTTCAAATTATCCAAGTTTTAATGTGAGCAAGTTTCAACAAAATCGGCTGGGTAGAAATTGCTGCACAGTTGACTGTTGAATTTTTGCTTCAAAATATTATGCTTGTGTATAATTGGGAGCTGTTACAACAAAGTTTAAGTGATGCTCAGATCCAATGGATTATTTGAAAGCTTTATGCCAGCTAAAACGTTGCTGAAAAGTATGGAAAGATCGGAATCTGCTAGAAAAAGTTGTAAACGAATGAAGAGGAAGAGGTTTACGATGCGTAAATTGTGAATTTTAAAATATTCATTTTTTTCGAATTGAAAAAAATCTACCGATTTTTTTTCTTTTATTTTTAAGTATGAGAAAATACAGCATATGTGCAAACGGCTTTATCTAGTTTCTTGTGTCTAATCTCGATGAAACGCGTCGAATTTTGCTCGCCAAGATGACTAGTTCGCGTCTTCCATTTTGAAGCGCTTTGGAAACCCTCGCGTAACAGTAAATTATTCAAACTTGCGGCATTCTCAAGATTATTTAGCACCTGGAATTGAACATACCACGCCGCATGCCCCATTCATTGCTAAATAAAATGCATGAATACAAAGCTCAGCCGCAATTTTATCCGTGGCATGTTTATTTCCAGGTGCTAAATAATCTTGAGAATGCGGCAAGTTTGAATAATTTACTGTAACAAGAGCATTTTCAAAGCGCTCCAAAATGGAAGACGAGAAGTAGCTATCTTGGCGAGCCACATTCGACGAGTTTCATCGAGACTAGACAGACGGAACTAGATAAAGTCGTTTGCACATATGCTGTATTTTCTCATACTTGAAAATAAAAGAAAAAAAATCGGTAGATTTTTTTTAATTCGAAAAAAGATAAATATTTTTAAATTCACAATTTACGCACCGTAAACCTCTTCTGCTTCATTTGTCTATAACTTTTGCTGGGAGTTTCCGATCTTTCCATACTTTTCAGCAACGTTTTAGCTGGCATTAAGCTTTCAAATAATCCACGGGATCTTAGCATTACTTAAACTTTGTTGTAACAGCTCCCAATTATACACAAGCATAATATTTTGAAGCAAAAATTCAACAGTCAACTGTGCAGCAATTTCTACCCAGCCGATTTCGTTGAAACTTGCTCACATTAAAACTTGGATAATTTGAACTAGTTGACATTAATTAGAAAAAACTCTATCGTCGCGTTTGGAAAATATTCGCGTTTTTTTTCATAAATTGATTTTTTTAAAAACGCTAATACCTCGTGTTCGTTTATTTTGTTCGCCCTAAAGTTCAAAGCTTTATAAAATTTGAACATTTGTCATTTCGATTGCCAAAAATCAGAGAAATCGGTTAACGTTTACATGCCGAAAACTCGATTTAGAAAAGAGCACCTCCGTTCCCAGAAATAGCCGCGGGCCACCTTAAACAGTTCTTCCTCGCTTGTTTGGACATAACATTCTAGCGATATCTTTGCTTGATTGACACAATCCTCTACGGGTTATTATTATTATTATTATTATTATTATTATTATTATTATTATTATTATTATTATTATTATTATTATTATTATTATTATTATTATTATTATTATTAATTTAAAGCGGAAGTTTTTTAAATACATGTTTTTTTTTTTTCAACATTCAGCATTGAAATTTTTGTTGCTCAATCAGAAGCGCCTATGCTAATAAGGCAAATGTTGTGAACAAAGATTCCCCTGTGAAAAGGGGACCTTAATACAAAAACTGGACTGGGGGGACTTTAAAAATATTTATATTACGGTTAAATGGATTTCATTCTATTTATTTCCTCACCTCTATTTAATTGAATCCTTATTTTTTATGCCAGGAATTATGAGCAGTATACTGTAATCTGCCGTCCATGGATCACAATTAATGGTAACACCAGTCAGCAGCTGCTGCGTGTCTTCAGAGAGATGGTTCTCATGTTGATTCTAAGCAATCCTGGTATTTCGCAGGTATTATTATTTTTCACTATCATATTGAGTCTGAAAATGAAGTAAAAAGTTGGTACATCATATTTTTTTGGTCCTGACTAAACTTGTTAAGAACATTAAACAAACCAGCTTACCAGCTTACTGATCTGCTCAAACCAGTATTGACGTAAAATGAATGACGAGGTAACTTTGTTGGTGTTTAATAAACGGGTGTGGTGTGTTTTTGTTGGTTCATGGGTTTACCAGTTTCTGTGGTTATGGGTCTCTGTTGGGGCCGATTCGCATTTGCGGACAAGTTTGGTGATATTTACTAAATGTCATCATTGTTGTGCGAGTTATTGCATTTTAAATTATCAAGGTGAAATAGTTATAGCTTACTCGTCCTTCAAAGGCGATAGGAATAAATCACCGACGCACCCTTAACACCGGCCTCAACAGACACACCACAGATATATCTTATATATTATGAGGAACAACTGTTTCCGACGCCTCGGTCGACAGTCAGCCAGCAGTTGGCCGACTGTCACTCGACTATCAGCCAAAGCGTGGGTCAGCAAATTGGCCAACGCTTCGGCAGGATCGGATTCACTACCTTTACTGAGGTTTACGCGACTGGAAAAGGTAATTTGTGATATGTTTAATTAGCATAAATTACTGTTTCGCTGGCGCAGAGCAGAGCGTTGGGGACGGGTTTGAGGTGCGCAGCATATAATGGGATTTGAGTTTGTAATCAGTGGCCGTAAAGCAAGGTATAGATTCAGTTTGGTTTTGTTTTTATTTTTCATGCACGGATGTAGATTTTCAACTTTGGTTTGTCTCTTCACTTCTGCTATTATAATTTCCTCGCTGTACAGTGCCTGACACTAACCTATTACACCACTTTTCGCTTTGGCTTTTCGCTTTTACTTTCCAAAATTAATTACGGTTTCATAGTTGTTAAATTAGTAAATTATAAAAGAATCTTACGATGTGTCTCGTAGCATTGTTTTAGTCGTTAAAAGTTGGACGTTTCATCTTCGCTCCAGTAGCCCACAAATGCAGTCCAGGTTCCGCAGTGGTAGGCCCTTCAATACGAATCCTCATGAGACAGTCTAGTGCTTCAACTGACAAGCCGTATCTGCAGGCTGACTTTATTTTCTCCATGATAATTGAAAAACCTCGCTCACATGCTGTTGACAGCGGTACAATCAGCTTAATTTCGACCAACATAAGGATCAGGACACGTGTCAGAGGTAGAGGACGAATACAAAATGGCGTATTCAATATTGCACCGTACCACGTGTGTTTATAGCGGAGCCTTCGCCGCGCGCGAGCGGAGCATCCATAGCTAAGGGAAATTGGTTAACCCATTGTGCTGAGGTTATGGTTGTCAGCTTACATCTTTGATATTGGACACCCATATTAGGTCAACTGACAGCTGTAAAAACTGACCAGTATCATATGAACCAGATCTTCCAATATGGCGGATTATGCGAGAATGATGTAAATTTGTCTTTTTAAGACGAGAAGCCATTGTTATGTGCTTATTTTCATCATTTAAATTTTTACACACATAAAAAATTTGCTTTCCATTGAAGCCCACGACCTCGTTCCCAGGGTCTCTCTCTCCTCGCACTTGTTCGCTACTCGAATCGGCCCTTAGCAATATTGTCTCACAAAAGTTGTAATGAAAGGACAAAGTAACATGGACAGATGCATGTAAGGGTGTTTTTATTTTGTTTTCAGTTCCAGGTTACTAAGCATTTCTTTGAAGCCCTGCGGCCAGTGGCATTACAGGATATCCTTGATGTATGTTACCAGCCATATCACTTTTCAATTTGCTGACTTACACAGCGAAAAGATCTTCTGCTATTTGGTTTTCTGTCATATTCCTTTCTTTTCTCTGTTGATATAGTGTTGTTGTGTTTCAGAGTCTTATTTTGGAGGGCTGTATTGTTAAACACGTTCGTAGAGTACCAGTCAAAGTGTCTCTATTCTCCACGTGTAAACCACAGGGTAAGTGATCATCCGTCTTTGCTGCATGTTAAAAATTCCTCCTTTTTTGTCAGTTCTAAACCCTTATTGATATACGGTCGTCTCCCGATAACTCGAGCCTTCAAGGGAAATTGAAAAGGCTCGAGTTATCGGGAGTTGTGAACAAATGACTCGGAAATAAGGAAAAACGGTGTTCAATGATGTTTTTTTTCTATTCATGCAGCGTACATTTTAATCAAATTTGATTACAGAATAGAGAAGTCAAGGCAGCTAAGAGATTAATTGACATTTTGAAAAAAAAAAAAAAAAAAAAAAAAAAGAATAAGGAAGCAACACTTTGTGAAAACCAGCGGAACCTGAACTGAACTGACACGTTTTGTGTAATGTAAAAGAAAGGGAAAAGTTCACACTGGTGCTTCAGAATAAATGCTATGTTTTGGACTACAGTACACTGTTTGTCTTGACATGTCATGTAATAACAGACATGGCTCGAGTTATCGAAGGTAAAACTTTATAGAAAATCACGTGAAGCGAAACGAAAATTGCTTTGAGTTAGCGGGAGATTTGAGTTACCGAGGGTAAAATTACAGTAAATGTATGACGGAAATCCAGTGGAAATCGATTTTGGTTCAAGTTAGCGAGGGTTCGAGTTATCGGGAGTCGAGTGTACATGTATATATTGAAAATAAGTTGACAAGTATCTTTTATTAAACTTCTCAACGTTTTGAACATTTCCCAACTTTATCATTTTGTGTTTTCATGTTTACGGCACAGCGTAAATGTCTTGACTCCCCTCAAACATATTATCATTTTAACATGTTTTTTTTTAATATTTCTGGCACAGACTTAGTGAAACTTAAAACAACGTTCACAAAAAAACTTGACACAAGACGTTTCTTCCGAGAACCTTCGGCCTTCTTCAGTTTGACTAACACAACACACGGAAGTTTTACTGTACAATTATTGTGTTTTTCGTTTCCCTAAGTCAGTGTCAGAACTATTTCAAAAAAAATTGTATTGTCTGTTATATCAACTCCTGAATGAAATTTTAGCATTTTTCGTTTACATTGTGTTGTTAGACAGCAAACTCCTGGCATTGTGACTAGTGTGACTTCTAAGTCATCTGTGCCCCCCTTGTGCTTTCAAGTCTAAAAAACGTTATATTGTTACATGCAATAACCCAGGAATAGTTGCCATTAGTATATACCAAACCAGTGAATAGTGCTTTTCGCGCGCGTTGATTGGCTAGCTCGGAGGTGAATAGCAAGTACTATTCACCTCCAAGCAAAGAAAGATGACTTCTACGAGTAACTTCGGTTAAAAAAGCGGGTTTTGATCCATAAAAGAAGACGCTGTACTTCAACTGTACCAGGTCAGAACAATACTAGGTTTAGCGATACGTAACGATGTTTATTTAAAATGTTTTAAGCGTTTCCTTCAACAAAATGATTGATAAAATGTGGTACAAAATATTTTGTTTACCTTCGCCGCGTACACATACGCAAAATTAAAACGATTAAGTCTGAATTTTTTCCAAATATACACCGTCCAACTAAGTAAATCCTTGCAGTTGTTTTGGTCGTGCTATAAACGATTTTGGCAAGTTGTTTTCGGCTCGGCCATATAAAGTCACGCTGGAGACTAAAATATTTAGGTTTGCACCGAAGATCAACTTCAATTGTCAATTGCTGTGGTTTTCAATACTCTTCCGCTGACTCTCCTCCAGTCAACTAGCTTAGCAGCCGTATTAAACTTCGGTCAAATCCAGTCCGCGTATTCTTGACATTCGCGGTCGTTCGCAGCATCTTGTCAACATAATTCAATGAACAGTTTTTGCAGCACGTTTCGTATTCACGAGACTTGTGTTCTTCAGTAGTGAAAATAAAGTAAAGAATTCCGCTTGAAATTGTCCAAATCCATTCAACAAACGAAACACGTTGCAAATTTATTTCGGTCCATCGCCTGTGTAGTGTTGTCATGTGACTTTTCCCGCGCTGTCGTCTTTTCATGTGCGCAGTGTTCAGTCCTTTGAATTGCTTTCTTTCACGGTAAAACTTTTAATTTTAGGCCGGCTATTCAACTGGTTTGGTATATACTAAAACAATTATTCACCTCAGTGTCGGTGAAAAGCGGCGGATATTTACCTCGCCGCTTCGCGGCTCGGTAAATATCCACCGCTATTCACCTCCACTTCGGTGAATAATTGTTAACTACAGCTGCACCCGCTGTTAATCAGTTTTTTCAATGCTTTCGGTTGATTTTTTGCCTCTTCTCTTTGCTAAATTGATTAAAAATCTTTTTTTTGGAGGGTGGGGGGCGTTTACGAAGAAAACACTCGATGACCCTTTATGGCGGCGCATGTATTCTAAATTACTCTCGTGCTGTACTGACAAACTGTCGCATGGTTTTTGGCCTTCTCTTCTTCAAGGTGGGACGACAAAGCGAAATTATGCAAAATTCTGAAAGATTAATGATCACGTAAACAAGACAGTGACTACAACAGCTTGAAATCATTTTGCCTGTTTTGCTGTTATGAGTATTCTCATATTCTCAGTGAGGACAAACTTAAGTTCTGGCTAAACGTTTGAAACTAAGATTTGAGTCCGACTGTTTCAATATTTGGAGTTACAACAAGAGGTACCAACTTGAGAGCTGAGTCGCCTGACAAGGATGCCGAAAGATTTTCTAACCTCTGTCGATTCAAACTCATGTCGCGAGGTTTATTTATCTCGAGAACTCTTTTGAACGGTTCTCTTCTTTCTGTCGAGTCTCAGTTACAATCTTTATTTTGTTAATCTCACATATGCCACTTGTCGTCTCGACCGGTGGACTAATCGAGTCTTTTATCTGGTCAAGTAGTTTGTGTCTGGCAAATGGCGGTTTTGGACTGATTCTTGCTTATATAAGATATACACGTTCTTGGACAAATTACTCTGTATCTTTGTGAAATGACACTGAAATGAAGAGAAAGAGAGCACAAAGTAAACGTCAAATTTTCTTTCCGTAAAAATCTGGCTCTGCTCCGGCCCGGGTGTTCCGGCAATCACTGTTGAAATTGTTGAAACGAATCAAAGATGAATGGTACTCGAAAGATATGACATTTCCTGCAAATAAACGCCATTGATTTCTCGATCTATTGTAAACTTTTATCGATCGTAGTAAGCGTTCGCAAAAGTAAAAAAAAAAACTTTTGATGCGTTGCCTTCGTGACTGCATGTTACAACTTTCACCTCACGATTTTACCGCGACAACCACAGGACGCGCTACTTCATCGCTGTAAAAGCTAAAGAAACCTTTCAGAAAACATTTAAAGTTCACACATACTTAACTCCCTGTTATTATTGTGGCATCACAACACCCATACCTCCTTCGGGCATTTTCTCCTTTTCGCATTCATTACCCGCGACACACTTGCGGGCGTTGAGTGGTTAAACGTCATCATTACCCAACGATTCCATGCGGCCCTGTTCGAGCAAATCGAGATTTTATCTGGTATACAAACTGTATATTCTGACTGTAAGTGCATTTTTCATATATTCGCGCAACCTTCAATGATTGCCTCCTCGCACTTTGGCCTTCTGGGAGAAAGCCCTGCGGGGGCAATATATCGGGCCAAGGCATCCATTTCAGGAGCAGTATCAACACTTGTAGGATAAGCTTTGGCAGTATTTCTCATTGGCTGAGGTGTGACTTAAGCTTAAGCTTTTTTAAATAATAATCTATCAATCAATAACAGAATAAACAGTAAGTACATTATAATGTTGTGTGTTGATTACCTTGCAGAGCCAAGTGAAGCCATGACTTTCTTTACTCCAACAGTTGACTGTATTATGAAATTGGCCACAAGCAGGCTGACTGGATATATGTGACGTCATCATGGCAGTTGATGATTTGCTTGATAACACATAACTAGAACTTTGACTTATTTGTGACGTAAATGACATGCAAAGAAATATGATTTGGTGTTTTAATAGAGTTATTTACCTTTTTCTTTTTCGGACATGAGCGGCAAAGGAAGTGTGGATGATTGATGATTGATTGCAGCTGATTGTAGAAAGGTTGACCCGTGAAAAGCATAAGCCATTAGGGTTAGATGATGCGACCCAAATGTTTACTGGGAAATCGGAAAAAAATGATCGTCGTCTTTGACAGAATAAACAAAGAAAGATTATCAATGAATGGAATCATGTTCATGGTTCACGCTTTTTACAATGTCAACGTTTCTTCAATTAGGTGTATCCCGAATCATAAGAGGACTGGAGACAAGCTAGTTTTACCCTCTGAATATTCATAAATTAAAATACTTCAAATAAAATTTCTTTGGTTGTCAAATGACAAAGTGCTTTTTAGTGTGGTTTGCGCAAAATGTACACTATCCAGATACAAGGGAGTAGCCAAAGGGCCCGTCCCCATTTTCTGTTGGATTTACTTTAGTAAAAAACCAGTCTTTAAAAAAATCATGTTCATTTTGAGGTTTTTTTTTTTTTTTTTAAATATATATATTTCTTAGTTTTCGTAATGGACCGTGTAGTGAGTGGACGATGTTTGTTTGTCACACCAATCAGGTTTGAGGCAGTTTATAAAAAGCAACGTCTTTAGTTTAGAGATAGACGTGATTTGTTATCTGCATTCTTTCACGGCGACTTTCGTCTCCGTTGTAACCGTTTTGTTTTGAAGGTTTCGATCGATGATTACTACATTCCTTCGGAGAATATAAAAGTAATGGAAAGTGTAGCAAGCATTGCTTGTGTCAATTTAGTACTAGTTTTGAAATTCTGCAGATTTATTGGGGATTTCGTGCTGTTTTATGCTGCTGTGATTTGTAAATAATTTTTATCATCTCTCGGTGTTGTTGTTAACTTTATATTTTCTACGAAGTCTTCGTGCTTTTGCGAGCTTCTAAAATGACGCGCGGGGTGAAGAAAATGTTATCACTGTTTTCAAGTTTGGTTTGAGATTATTTTATCAACGCTGAAAAGCTCCTTATTAAACTATAAATTGGTCTTTCAATATGCCTAGTTGGATGCTTTCAATCTTCAAACCACTACCGGCATCCACATGCAGTTTTCGACTGCCTGTTATTTTTTGAAGTGGCTTCGGAAAATGAATTAATCAAAAGCTCCTCAGAGATTCCGTAAACCAGTGTCCTTTGCGAGCCTCTGTTGTTGTTGTTTTTGATGTTGCGCGAACATATCAGCCAAATCACATAAAAAATGAGACATTTACATTTAAATCAGCTAAACAAACAACTTTTAAATTATGGAGAAATTAAGCGTTAAAAACACAACATGCAGTTTAATGAAAGTTATCCCTTCCACTAGACTTCGAGCAGTTGTTTTTTTTATCTGGGGGAAAACGAGGAAAGAATCGCTGCTCGATCTCGATAATTCACATTCGTGTTTCCATGTCGCACGTTAGGAAAAGAAAGAGACTGCTCGCAGTGTACCCTTCCACAAAAGATCCTTTTTTCTGTATTACACCGTCAACCATAATGCTTTGCGTAATTCCTGGCCCTTCAGGCCGTCTCGTGTCACGCTTGTTTCAAGATTTTCGTGACACAAGAACATTGTTTGATTTTTACGTAGATATGAAAACTATATACATCTTCTACATTCCACCACTCTAATCACCAACGCAGTTGAACAGTAAATATCCTGTTAAAACCTGCAGCACCATTATTGTACGCGTTGGAAACAAAAATGATAATTGATTTTCAACTACTTTTCTAGACTGTTCACAGCCCTCTATTTTTTCGTGTTTTTTTCGATCAATGAGTGCGGTGAGAACGACGAGAAAACTGGACGCCAGCGCAAAACGGAAGAAGCAAGGGGGTGGGGGGCGGGGAGCGAAAATTTCGCTCGCTTCCCGCCCCCTCCCTCCGCGCGCTCGCGCTTCGCGCTCGCTTCGTTTGCTTTTTTGCGTTGAAAAATCGAGAGGCTGTGGACAGTCTACTACTTTTCCAAAGTTAGTACACCCACCACATTGATAGCTATCAAAGCACCCAGTATTCTTTAAATAGACAAAGAAAAGCTGTTATTCTGATACATCCTACAATTGCACTAATTAAAATTGTACAAGACAAGGCACTCAAAAGAGATTTCAGTATACTGTAGCGTGACATTCACAACAACGAAAATGAAAACTCTACAGGTCCGTCTACTAACACCTTTTTTATAGACATTTCAGCTTTTCAAATCAATCAGAACCGTGACGGTGGTTTAAAATCTGATCTTAATTAGCATAGATTTTTAAAGGCTGGTTCACACTAGCGACGGAATCGGAAGTGGAGACGGAATCGGAAGCGTAAGGAGTGTTCCGATCCAGTGTAAATCAAAAAACGGAATCGCAAGCTCGACGGAATCAGAGTCAGAAGGATCAGAACAGTTTCTTTTTCTATCGATTCCGCTTCCGCTTCCGTCGCTTCCGATCCAGTGAGAACAAGGTGATCGGAATCGGAAGCGAAAGCGGAATTATCAGCCAATCAAAAAACTATGTAGAGGTGTGTGTTATATTTTATTTAATGCATCTGGGACGTCGAACAAGTTTGTAAAACACTCGCAATCACTATGAAAACCAAAATACAAAACTGGCAACATATCGAAAGTAGAGCTCTCTTTCTGACGTACGACGTTCTCTCACAAGGTTTCCAAATTCACCTTGACTTTTCCTTTTTAAAAATACTCCACGTACCCGCAGCCTTCCGTTTCTCTGGTTCCGTTGCAGATTTGTTCTTCGTCGTATGAGAGGAAAAAGCAAAAGCAAATTAAAAGCGGCAGTCTCTCTTCATCTCCCGGGTCCGTCATCTTGAATTTCTGCAAGTGAAAGCGAGGCCTACGCTGAAAGCGAGGCTTACGATTCCACTTCCGTCGCGCCGATTCACACTAGATCAGAACTTTCTTCCGATTCCGACTCCACTTACGACTCCGCGTCTGTCGCTCCGTCGCTAGTGTAAACGAGGCTTAAGATTTTATTTCTGTTTTCTCCGTAGTTTTAGTTTCGATTGAGAAGATATATCAAACACTCGTGAGAGTGTTGCATCACTTGTCCAAACACCTCGAAGTTTGTCAAAAATACTCCGCTACGTGTCGTATTTTCAGCTCTCTTCTTGGTGTTTGAAAATGTGATGAAACACTCTCCTTTGTGTTTTATATAGAACTTCAACTGTCCGCTTGAAATTGTTGATAAGATAGGAGGAAAAGATATAAGTGACCGAAAAATGTCATTGACAGTATAAACGACCTTTGCAACAATTTAGGCCTCGATATTTGGCAACTACATCATCCCACTTCTCAATGTTTCACATGGAGCAATACAAAATACAATGCCGCTGGTGTCCAAACACTTGGTTGCGTGCACTCCTAAAACTGCGTTTAAGGGATATCATGATTCAGATCATTTCCAACTCTATGTTAAATTTCAGTACGAAAACTCACGGAGAAAACCTGGCCCAGAGTTTTGGAAATTCAACAATTCGCTCAGTTCTTGAAAATGAAGAGGTTGTCACAAACTTGAGATTTTTTCTTATTCACGCTAAAGAAAAACACAGCAACACAAACGACAAGAGGCTTTACTGGGAAATGATTAAGATCGAAATCAGGGATTTTTGTGTACGGTTTGCAAAACTCCTTTGCAAATACAAAAGTGACGAAGAAATGGACTTGCTTCGTAAATTAATTAAACGAGCTTAACATTCTTCTTGGCCAGAACTCCAGCAATGTAAATTTAATTGCTGAAGTGAAATGTGTTAAATCTTCAACTGAAAAAATTATCTGAGCACAAACCAAAAGGTGCTTTAATTAGGAGCAGAGTAAGGTGGTATGAGTATGGTGAAAAGAATAAGTGATAAGTATTTCGCTACTTTGGAAAAGCGCTCACATAATAGAAAGCACATTACCAAACTAAACACTGATGAAAACGGGTAGCTAAAAGATCCAGATAAAATCTTGCTGGAGATGGAACTTTTTTACAAAACGCTTTATACCTCACAACTCCCTGAAAACAGCATATTCAGTGAGTCCTATGAATCCTTTTTAAATCCAGAAAATGTACCAGAACTGAAGGCCGAACAGCAAAACGTCTGTGAAGGTTTTATAAGTGCCGATGAATGTCTTTCAATTCTCAAGACTTTTGCAAAACACTAAACCCCTGGTTCTGACAGCCTTGCGCCTTAATTTTACTTATGTTTTTGGGATGATGTTGTTGGTCCTTTAATTGATTGTCAGAACGACGCCTACCAAAGAGGAGAATTGCCAATCTCGCAAAGAAGAGGCGTAATTTCGCTCATACTAAAGAAAAAAAAGATAAACTCCTGAAAAAAATGGCGACCAATTTCTTTGTTGAACACTGATTACAAAGTTGCAACCAAATGCATCGCAAAACAAATAGAAAGAGTCTTATCTATATTGATAAACAGGGACCAAACTGGATACGTTAGAGATTTCTTCATCGGAGAAAATATCCGCTTGATACCTGATGTGATCGATTTTTATGAGAAGCAAATCTGCCCGGTATGCTCTTTTTAATAGATCGAAAAGGCATTCCATTCGCTTGAATGGAAGTATTTATTGGAGATTCTTAAGGCCATGAACTTTGGGCCAATATTTCTAAATTGGATTCAGGTATTTTATTCAAACATTTCCAGCTGCGTAGTTAATAACGGCTTCGCGTCAAAGTTCTTTGCGCCTCATATATAGAGGAGTTCGGCAAGCGTGCCCCTTGTCAGGACTATTATTCGTCTCAGCTATAACATACGCGGCCTGAAACTCAATGAAACTGAAATCCTGAAAAACTGTATCCTGATGATATCACAGCCTTTATACACAACGTCTCTTCTACAAACCACTTATTCAAACTGGGTGTAAGCCACCGAATTAACTTTGAGGAAAAACTTGTTTCTTTGAACATGTTGAAGACGACACTAAACCAGTGGTCAACGAGAAATCTAACTCTAACAGGAAAGATATGCATCGTTAAAACTTTCGCCATTTCTAAACTAGTCTATAAAACATATGTTCTTACAACCTCACCGGACGTATGCAAACAGGTCAATGGAGGCAGCGTGGCCAAGTGGTTAGGGCGCTGGTCCTCCCTGCCACTAGATGGATTTGTCTTCGGTGGTCCCGAATTCAACTCCTCTACGCTTTGTATATAGCCAACTGGTCAGCCTCCTGCCAGTTGGGATTTTTAACAAGTTTCTGTTTGATTTATAATATTTGCTTCACTATTTACAGTGTCCTCAATTAGTACAGCCGAGCTAAATACATTGACACTTAAATAAATTGATTTTTTTTTCCAGGTTTGTTTGGAATTTCCTCCACGCTTTGTATATAGCCAACTGGTCAGCCTCCTGCCAGTTGGGATTTTTAACAAGTTTCTGTTTGGTTTATAATATTTGCTTCACTATTTACAGTGTCCTCAATTAGTACAGCCGTGCTAAATACATTGACACTTAAATAAATTGATTTTTTTTTCCAGGTTTGTTTGGAATTTCAAGCCGGATAAAATCAAACGGCACACTCTTACAGCTCCCATACAAAAAGGCGGCCTTAAAATGGTTGATTTTACCATGATGAATAAATCTCTTAAAGCTGCGTGGGCAAAACGACTATTTGAAGCAAGGGACAGTAAATGGTGCACTGCTGTTACGCCTCAAATTGTAATAATCGCCGCAAAATGTAATACCAACGCAAAATGTAATAATAATCGCCGCAAAATGTAATAAAATTGACGCAAAATGTAACAAAAATGGTAACGCAAAATGTTACAACATTTTAACACAAAATGTAATAAACGTTCTAACGTTCTAAGTTCCAGACACAACAACCTATCCCATCAAGTTTGGCAGCGTTTGGTTGTATCTTGAAAAAGTTATAAACGTTCAATGTCAGGGCGGGCACTTTATAGCAATAAGATTCTGACCATGTATGGGCAGCGCGCACATCAATATATATCGATATTGAGTAAGATTTTTATTCCATTTGAAAATAATCGCAACCTGGCTTTTGAACTATTATTCGCAGGTTTAACACTGTTTTTACGCAAGTAATATAGGAGAAAAATATATTTTAGGGGGTTTTTACATATTGCGTTATTACGCTTTGCGTGAAAAGGTTCATTACATTTTGGGTTAAAAAGTTATTACATTTTGCATTAACAACTTTAATACATTTTGCGTTATTATTAATTTGTAGCGATTGTCATTACATTTTCCGTTACTAATAATAATAATGGGAATTTGCAGTGGCACTTCCACAGAGTGGCTCTTCGTCCACTGTTCCCGATCGAATTGGAATTTAGCAGTGTTGATTTTTGCGGAGAACCCGGAGAAAAACCCTCGGAGCGAGGACGAGAACCAACAACAAACTCAACCCACATATGGTACCGGGCCGGAATCGAACCTGGGCCACACCTGCGGCGTAACATATACGGCCTCCCGTACTGATTCCCGCTGATAACGATTCGCGCTGACTGCGAATCGCGGAAACCGTTATTCGCGCTGACCGCGTTTCACGGAGACAAAAATTTGCGATGACCGCGATTTGCGCTGACTGTGAATCGCGCTGACCAGGAATCGCGGAAACCGAGATTCGCACTACCCAAGATTCGCGCTGACCGCGATTCGCGGAGACCGCGATTTGCGATGACTGCAATGCGCGCAGACCGCGATGCGCCGAGACCACGATTCGCGCTGGCCGCGATACGCGGAGACCGCGTTTTGCAGTCTCTGCCAATCGCAGTCAGCGCAAATCGCAGTCTCCGCGCATCGCGGACAGCGCGAATTGCAGTCTCCGCGCATCGCGGTCAGCGCAAATCGCGGTCTCCGCGCATCGCGCTCAGCGCAAATCGCGGTCTCCGCGCATCGCGGTCAGCACGAATCGCGGTCTCCGCGCATCGTGGTCAGCATGAATAGCGGTCACCGCGAATCACGGTCTCCGCGCATCGCGGTCAGCGAAAATCACGGTCTCCGCGAATGGCAGTTTCAGCGTATACCGGTCAGTGCGAATCGCAGCCATCGCGAATCGCGGTCAGCGCAAATCGCAGTCTTCGCAAATCGCAGTTTCTGCGTATAGCGGTCAGCGCGAATCGCAGCCATCCCAAATCGCGGTCTCCGCGCATCGCGGTCATCGCGAATCGCGATCAGCGCGCATCGCGGTCAGCGGGAATCGCGGTCTCTTCGCATTGCGGGCATCGCATATTGCGATCTCCGCGAATCGCGGTCAGCGCAAATCCGCGTCTCCTAGCATCGCGGTCAGCGCCAATCGCGGTCTCCGCGAATCGTGGTCAGCGCGAATCGCGGTCTCCGCGAATCGCGGTCAGCGCAAATCGCGGGCAGCGCGTAACTCGGGCAGCGCGAATCGCGGTCACCGGGAATCGCGAGCAGCGCGAATCGCAGTCAGCGGGAATGTGGTCAGTGGGAATCGCTGTCAGCGCGAATCGTGGTTTTCGCGAATCGCGGTGAGTGCAAATCGCGGTCAGCGCGAATCGTGGTCTCCGTGCATCGCGGTCTGCGCGCATCGCGGTCATTGCGCTGACCGCGATGTGCGGAGACCGCGATTCGCGCTGACCGTTATTCGCGGAGACCGCGACTCGCACTGCCCGCAATGCACAGAGACCGCGACGACCGCTGACCGCGATACGTGGAGGCTGCGATGCGCGCTCACCGCGATTCGCGGAGACCGTGATTCGCGACAAACGCGATACGCGGGGACCGCTGATCGCGGCGACCGCTGACTGCAATACGCGGAGACTTCGATGCGCGCTGACCGCGATTCGCGATGAACGCGATACGCGGAGACCGCGATTCGCGCTGACCGCGCGAATCGCGGTTTTCGCGTATCACGTTCAGCGGAGATCGCGGTCTCCGCGCATTGCGATCAGCGCAAATCGCGGTTTCCGCCAATCGCAGTCAGCGCGAATCGTGGTCAGCGCGAATCGCGGTCAGCGCGAATCGCAGTGCGTATCGCGGTCAGCGCGAATCGCGGTCAGCGGGAATCGCGGTCAGCGCGAATCGTGGTTTTCGCGAATCGCGTTCAGCGCGAAGCGCGGTCTCTGCGAATCGCGGTGAGCGCGAATCGTGGTCTCCGTCCATCGCGGTCTACGCGCATCGCGGTCATCGCGAATGGCGGTCTCCGCGCATCGCAGTCATCGCAAATCGTTGTCTCTGCGAATCGCGGGTAGCGCGAGTTACGTTTCTGCGATTCGCAGTCAGCGGGAATCGCGGTCATCGCGAATTGTGGTGTCCGCGAATCGCAGTCAGCGCCAATCGTTATCGGCGGGAATTGCGGTCAGCGGGAATCAGTTCTAAAAAAAAGCGGAAATTGGGAGGCTGTATATGTTACGCCGTAAAATGTAATAATCACCGCAAAATGTACTACTAACGGAAAATGTAATGACAATCGCTGCAAATTAATAATAACGCAAAATGTATTAAAGTTGTTAATGCAAAATGTAATAACTTTTTAACCCAAAATGTAATGAACCTTTTCACGCAAAGCGTAATAACGCAATATGTAATAACTCGTAAAATATATTTTTCTCCTATATTACTTGCGTAAAAACAGTGTTAAACCTGCGAATAATATCATTCAAAAGCCAGGTTGCGATTATTTTCAAATGGAATAAAAATCTCACTCAATATCGATATATATTGATGTTTGCGCTCCCCATATATGGTCAGAATGTTATTGCTATGAAGTGCCCGCCCTGACTTTGAACGTTTATAACTTTTTCAAGATACAACCAAACGCTGCCAAACTTTGCGAGTTTATCTAACATTTATCTGGGATTAAATTGTAGGATAGGTTGTTGTGTCTGGAACTTGACGTTACCATGGCAACGTCATTTTGACAGACATGTTTTCCAAATATGTAAATTTTTGTGTTGCCATTAGTGAAAATTAACTTTAACTCAATTATTTTCACCTCTTTTAGTTTTTTCTGCAGTTTTATAGGTTTTGTGTATTTTTCAGTAATTTTGGGCGGTTTTCTGACGTTTTGGAAGAATTTTGAAATCCTGGATGGCGGCTGTTTTGATATCATGATGTAATTGTCACGTGTGTGACGTCATCATCTCACGTGACCTATATAAAAAGATAGATTTTTGGACATATCATATATCCTGTACTATAATTATATCCCCTCGTCGGTCTGAAAAGATTAAAAAAAGCCCGGTCTGAATAGGGTTAAGACGGAATCCGCCAGGACTTCGAGTAGTTATTGCACAAAATTATGTACCAAAATTATTTACACCTAATTGCAAGCTTTTGTGTTACTGCTTCAAATATCTTATCAAAAGAAATCTTTTATAACAACACCAAACATCGAAAACCGATTTCGAAGTTCCGCTGAATTCCACTAAATTCAGACGCGAGCTTTTGCCTATAGTTTGTGAACTTTGAATTTTAATTTTATTTTCTCAGGCTCTGATAAGAATTTATTGTGCCAAAATTATTTACACCTTATTGCAAACGTTTGTGTTACTGCTTCAAATATCTTATCGAAAGAAATCTTTTCTACCAACACCAAACACCGAAAACAAATTTCGAAGTTCCACTGAATTCCACTGAATCTCTTAAAGACGATTTTACAAAATGGCTGCACGTGAGAATTTGCCTATAGATTGTGAACTTTGAAATTCATTTTCGAAGACTCTGATAAGAAATTGTCGTTGGTGTTATCAAGGTTGATTACTTACATCTTTACCTTTTATTTAAGGTAGAAAATACCGCAATAGAATTGAAATTATTCTGGTACTCGATTTTTGTCCAACTTAAACAAATATTACTCGACTTCCTGGTGGATTCCGTCTTTATTAAAAAACCCACTTTGGGTTCGTCATAGGATACTTTAAGAGATATTACATATTCCGTTATTACATTTTGCGTTAGAACGTTTATTACATTACAATGTTGTTATATTTTGCGTTACCATTTTTGTTACATTTTGCTTCAATTTAATTACGTTTGCGTTATTATTACATTTTGCGGCGATTATTATTACATTTTGCGTTGGTATTACATTTTGCGGCGATTATTACATTTTGCGGCGTAACAGCTTCCTTCTGCTCTGTTACAGCCCATCTCGGTGGCACTTTCCTTTTTGAACAGTGTAATCTGCGCAATGGCTCCCAAAAGCTTGTTTTGGCGTCCCGCAGGTTTGTGGCTGGACAAATCATTGCGAAAGATATCTATTTCGGTTGAGAATATGAAAGGGGTTGACACGTGGTTGAGGGACCTAACGCGACTCCGTAGTTTCGGGTCTGTTGTCGTAACATTTGCCGAATTGCTGTTCTCGGAAAATTTGATCTTCTGGCCACTTTTCCTTCGCACTTTTATCTTAAGGGCACTATATCCCTTAAGGGCACTATATCCCTAAATGCATGTTTACATATAAAGTGATTTGAGAGAGAAATCAATTATTTTTTGTATGTCATTCAAGCTTTTTAGGATATTTTGCGTGAATGACGTAATATAACAGGAGCGATTTTGAAAACGATTTGATTAAAAAGTTAAACGCTAAAATGTTTTTAAATATCATTGTAAAAACGTTTAAAAAACAAGCAGACGACGTTTCAGCGCTACTCTACGCCATTATCAAGTCAAAAGGTCTAAAAGTACAACAAGAATATATAAAACGTGAAACAATTAAAACATTTGTGTGTCCTATGGGTACAAAGTAAGAAACAATAGAAATAACAAAAGAAGAAAGAATGAAAGAAATTGTAATAAAAGTACAAAGTGTCAAGTGAATAGTTTGGCGCTACTGGTATTGAGCGAAGGCTTGATGAAAAGCATCTCGTAAATTAAGCAATCAAACTTGCTTTTGCATTTCTTTAATACTTTAAAGAGGTGACTGATCCTTGCTCTTTTGTTTCCATGGTGCGTTTCAAGGTGTCACCCGATGGCAGATTAACGATGTTCACTAATGCGTTGATCCCTATCTATATTCGCCATCACCCCCGGAGGGAGTGGGGGGGGATACTCCCATATATGGGCTATATAGGTATGTGCCGCGGGATATGGTATGTTTTTTGAGGTTCTCGGTCCTTAAATAGGGTATCACTTTTGTTCCTTTTGACATTGTGTTCCCGGTGTGATCCTTAGATAGGGTAGCTAAATTCTATCGGCTCAAATAAACGCCCAGCTAAACGAAAAAAAATTGTCTGTTAAAACTGAACTATCCGTCATTGAGTATTAACAAAGCGATTTTGAAAGATTTGAGCTTTGCCGTGCGCAGTTAGCCGTTATTTGAGTCGCCACGCAATGCTTCTCCTCCCCTTGAATAGGGTGTCAATTTTCAGGTTTGGGCCTTAGAAAGGGTATTAATTTTCGTTTCTTTATCCTTAGATAGGGTCAGGGTTTGAGAACGTTCGCGGCACACCCCTATCCTAAATTTAGGGGAGTACCCCCCGGGCCATCACCATTTTAGCTCATCGTTTTTGGTCCAAGTTGCTCGCTCGTTTGATTATAATAATAATAAAGATATTTTAACAGGGAGCCCACATCACAAAAAGGTGGTTTTCAGTGGGGCCCTGCTTAAAATAAGTAACAAATACGATAAAATGATTTAAAAGTGAAAGTTAAAAATAGAGGATGTAAAAAGTTAAATTTAAAAAATGAGTATAAGAAATTTAAAAAACTTATTAAATACTTCTAATAAGTCTTTTAAAAGTTAAAATGTCAAAAGTGCTTTTTGCTTTGTCGGGTAAAATGTTCCATTCGTGAGCAGTTTGATTAATAAGTCGGTTCTGGCCCCAGGAGCGACATGACTTGGGTCTACAAATGTCATTTCTTCCACGAGTATTATAATTATGAATGTCTTTAAAGCTATAAAGATTAAAATCCCAGTCAATCAAGCCATTCAAGGCCTTAAAAAACAATATTAATCTATGAAGTCTTCTTCTTTTTTCCATTAAATTATCCCAGCCAAGCTGATGGAGCGCCTCAGTAGCAGATGAATGCCTTGGCATATCGAGTACGAATTTGGCAGCTAAATTTTGCAGAACTTGGACTTTCTTCATAAGAGTCAAATTAGCTTTGTCTCCCCATGTGACATCCGCATAGTCTAACAGAGGTATTATAGTTGATTTAACCAAAAGTTCTCTGATATCTCTTGGAAGAAAAAACTTAATTCTTCGTAGTAATCCCAACCTTTGCAAAACCTTGCTACGGAGGTTTTCTATATGATCTGTCCAAGTCAGATTCTCGTTGATGATTACATCCAGATACTTATACGAATTTACTCGATCCAGCCTTCTATCATTGGTCGACAAGGCCACCTCGCTGAAATAAGAAAGCTTCTTGGGGCCACCGATGAGCGTGAATTTAGATTTCGAAACATTTAATGTCAGTTTGTGTTCGTGAAGCCACTCTGCTAGTATGACAAGGTTTTCATTCGCAAAAGACCGCTGGATATGAAGGTCGCACAGTCTGACTTAAAAATCAGAATTTGCGGCTGATCGCGAAACGAGCCATTCGTGGAATTAGTGGGCTTCGCGAGCAAACACTTCAATTCGCAAGTTTGTTTCCTTCTTTGTACGAGATCAATTCACATTCTCGTCCCCAGAGACCGCGATCCTTCTGGTCTGTGCAAGGAATCGAGACCTCTGCCCGGCTCCTACACCGCAAGTGCGCGATTCGAGGACTCATTGTCAAATCTAACAAATCTGATTGGCTGAAAGATACAGAGCGAGTACTCTTCCCACCTATAAACAATAACCGCCATTTGGTGCGAAAATACGTACGGATATTTGTCCGCGGACATTATCTGCTCCGAGAAGAGAACTTTTCTCCCGAGAGCGACGCTAAAAAAAACTGTGATCTTCGAGGAACAGATAATGTGGAAGGACAAATATACGAGCATATTTTTGAAGCCAGATGGGTGCTATTGTGTTTATTATCCATCAAATATTTTTATGCAAGACCGCACATCTTGGGAGACATTTTCTCAAAGGTTTTAAGCGTCAAAGTAATTCTGTCGGCGTGCTTAGGGCTATTCAATACAGTCGAAGCTCTCGTAAGCGGACACCCTCGGGATGCGAAAAAAGTGTCCGTAACTGGAGCTGGCCGCTTACGAGAATGGTTCTCGTATGCAGCCACTAGAGGTGTAGGGGATAGATGGCCGCTTACGGGAACTTGCCCAGCTAACAATAAATACCGTATTGTAACTGGACGTTGATGACCTCAAAACAAACACTGAAATACGGTACTGTAATTACTGTAAAATCATTGTGACGAACGGCGATATAAAGTTGATTGATAAAAACAAGATACAGGGGTTGTTAATAGGATTTTCTTTCGGGTGTCCGCTTACGGGAGCTTAAAAACAAAGAAAAAGGCTAAGTCGTAATCTCTGAAAGTGTCCGCGGCCGCTTACGGGAATGTCCGCTTACGATAATGTATAAATACAGAGTTTATATGGGAGTTAAGGCGGCCGTAAGTAGAGCTGTCCGCTTACGAGAGTGTCCGTTAAGAGAGCTTCGACTGTATAACAGTTTACTTGGGATGTAAACTTAAGGTGCGAACGTAAAACGCAAAGTTGGCAAACTGGGGAATGTAACTTGGGGGATATCATCTATTATTAAAAACTAGCAATGGTATATTGCAATTCCTGAGTTTTGTTTGGCTAACAGACAATGGTATATGAGCTCATATACCATTGACCACAAATTTCGTAGCCAATACGCGTCAACGAAAACAGCTGGGGAGCTCAAATATTGAATTCTTAATTTTGGGCGTTTTTAATAAAACAATTCTTCCACTCGCGCTTGTTGGATATGAGATCATTATAGCCAACAGCGATGGAGTAGAAAGATCAGATCACCACATTTCAATGAACTTTTTATTGAAAAAAAAAAAATAGTCAGGTACCTCAGATCTTGTAATGAGAGAGCTTTGAAAAAATAGACAAATTGCCTGCTTTTTCAAATTGAATTGGAGTGAAACCAACAGCCTGCAAACAAAACAAACACTGTTACCGCAGCGTAGGATATCAAAATAATCACACAGCAAAACAGAAAAGCTTTTACATAGTCTGAAAGGCATCTTTCTTCAAGTAAGAAACAGTTCTTTGTCTTGGAAAGTGATTTTTATAAGGAAAGATGTTTTCGGGAATTTGAAAGGAAAATATAGCAAAACATGGCTTCTGCAGCTAATTTGCATATTGATATTTATTGTTGTTTTTAAATACTGCAAGAACAGCAGATTCTTTCCCCTAAGCAACGGCTAAATCGACAAATATTATTTATTTGCATGCCACCGTGTACTGTTTAGTGGTAGTGATCGTATCTATAGGCGTTCACGATAAGAAATCGGACCTCCGTTATCTTTGGTTTTAATCAAAATGGCGAAGATTTGGGAAATTCTTGCAGCTCTGTGCGGCGCTAAGTGCAGAGTGCCCACAAATTTCATTCGATAGGTTTGTAAGCTGGTATCGGTACATTCGAGGTACAATAGACTTGACTTCTGATCAGGTCCCACATTCGAGAAAATCGCTCTCAACTACAGGTATGTCACGTGTTACGCATTCCTGAGTCTGTCAGGAGGTGTTTTGAAAATTCATAACTCAGTCAAAATTTTATAAAATATAATTGTTTGACAACTGAATTATAGAAGAAACATCAAACCTTTAAATATAAAATATATAAAATATTCAATAATAATATAAAATATTCAATCACGCCTTGGCAGCGACCGACATTTAATCCTAAATTATGGAGTCTTCAAATACAAATTGGGTACTTTTGAGCTTGCAGTGAAAACAAAAACATAAAAATAAAAGGTTTCATCCAAACAAATGTGATATCTGTCCATGGGATATAATGGTCGACTTAGAAGGAATCGGTCATGGTCCGAAATTTGATTTATCCGTTCTTACGCGGACAGCCTTTTTACTATCAAAAGGACAGTGAACCAGACTGAATTGTTATATTGTACGCTCTGTAAATCAATGGATTTGACCCTTACAATGCGTACAAGCAAAAGAAAAAAATTCTCTTGATACAAGACATAATCATGCCATTTTGGGGAAATGTTTCCCAGTCGCCAAGATGTCGGTGTAGAAACCGAGATCTTGTTAACCGGGCTAACCCGCCTTCTCATATGAACACATCTTGCCAGCCCAGTCAACCGAGCTGATATAAAGAAGCCCCGAGAGATCGTTAACCGGACTAACCCGCCTTCAAATATAAACACATCGAAATTTATACAAAGGAAGTAAGAGTGACTGTTTAAACTACCATAAATGAGCGTCTCAAGCGTCTGTATTGCGCTGTTCAAGATGACAACGAATTACCTGAAGCTATCATCGAATTACCTTAAAACTGCCACCGAGTTACCAGTTACCAGTACTGCGAAGGCATTAAAGCAGATAGAAGAGTATAGATCTGTGTGAGTCGTTGCTGTTACGCTGTTCGACTGACAAGAGACAACGACCCTGTACCTGTGGTATTTAGTAAGGTGTGCCGTGCTGGGAGCCTGTGCTGTGCCCCAGCTAAGGTTCATATCCGTCCCTTTAGGTCCTGATTACATGAGCCATTAGAAGGAGGAACATTGATTTTTTCGTCGGATATTGTGCTCGGAAAAGAAATGTAATGCTGGCCCGTTCAGCCGGGCTGGCGGTGAACGCAGTTACATGGAAAATTTTCAGCCCGGTTGTCATGTAGTCGCGGAGTTGATATTTGTTGCGTTGAACAGATGTGCCGAGTTCTCGGCAAACCGAGCCAGCCCGGCTAATGTAATCAGGCCCTTAGACGTGAAGTCTCTGCCAAAAACCCTACGTTACAATTGCTTATTTAGCCGCTTTGTTTTGAGTTGTGTTTATAGATTTAGAAAACGAATACGGTGCTTCAGAAAATACAAAGGAGTATGTTTATTAACATTAAAAGTTAAGACAAGCCTTACTAGTGTTCACTGAGTGGCAGGAATTCTGCAGTTTTGCATGCGCTTTTATGCTATTTAAGGCCGCCGTGATATGTAAATACATGTGTTATATTTTTACCATCTCGAATAACCACTATTCTGCACTGACCAAGAAAAAACCTTAGTACCATTGAATTAATGGTAGCTCCTAAAATCACGCGCGGAGGTGAAGCTGTAATAAATTCATCCACAAAATTGATTTTTTTAGGATGATAATCTCTTTATTCATAAACCAGTCTTTTAACCACAGACAGCCTGTACGTTGTTTTCGATCAACAGGCGAATCAAGTTAGGTTACCTTTCAGCCGATAAGAAATGAATGAGAATGCTTTGAAAATTGCTCTAAAAAATAAAATAGAGCATGTATTAAAGAATTTGAATAAAATGTCGCACCAGAAACTCTGGTCGCACCTTATGTTTGCCTACCTCCCCCATTCTAAAAGAAGATCCCTTTTAAAGCAAAAATAACAACCATTTCTCTCTCTCACACACAAAATTGACTCGAACGCACTCGACTAATCTATGATTACAACTAGTATACATAGTAAAGTAGAATATAAGGTTGTGAGTTTTCTGGCATTTGTGACCCATGGATCGATGTATGGCTTCTTTCTCTTAAGATTGACAGTTGAAGTATCAAGTGTAACATTGTGATGGAAAAGTTTGACAAGCCCACAGATGTTGGAAGTTTTACTCCTCTCTGACTTTGATCCTGATGCATGCTGTTCCGTTGTATACGAGTCTTGAAGTTAAAGCCTTCGCTAGCTATCTACTATGAGTACTCTCCAAGCTAATTTCATTAACAGCGGGAGACAGACCATCAATTTCTTCCTTTGTCGAACTGTCCAATTCATCTCTCTATTTTCTGAATATACGTGTTGTTGCGGAAAAAGAAAGTAAGGAAGAAAGAAAGAGAAACATTAGTGCCTGCACATTGGCAATGGGAGTCAAATATACCTGCTATGGTGAGAACAAGTTCTTGTTCGCTTCTTACTCCTGTAAAACACCAAAGAGACTTGTGGCTTTCTATGTCCTTTTCATATGACACTCATGGGACCTTGGTTGTAAATTTACTTCTATCTCGTCGATCATAAAAGCAACGACTGCTAACAATTGAACTAAACGAACAAGAAACTTACATCAGCTCACGAAGTGCACTAAAAACTAGTGCAAACAAATTTTAAATAGTTCAACGAGTGAACTTGATATAAACTAAAAGAAACACCTCCAAACGCGAGTGGCTTTGTGCTAATCGATTCGCAGGGACCGCGGAGACCATTTAGAAGCAGTAGGGCTAAAAAATCTGGCCAAGACTAACAATTTTCAACAATTTTTGGCCAATACAAACAAACATGAGGGGCCACAGTTCCTCCATTTATCATGCACAGTTGCACGCCATCATATATACAGCCCCAGAAAATATAACATAGCCGTCGTAAGTTGGTATACCATCCAATACAGTAAATATGTCAAATAAAACTACCGCTCTCTACTTTTTGAGGTTGCAAAAACTTCTCATGCGATTCTCGTTTCGAGAAGCAGCTATACAGACACTGTCTGTTGAGGCCCCATTGGTCTCTGTTCTCTGCTTGTGGCTGCTATACCCTGTTCCAGGCTCTCGGTCATTAAGGCGAAAAGCGGGTAAGCGCGAGCGAAGCGAGTGAAAGAAAATTGAGGGGGGGTCTTGGGAAGGCACCTCCCCAAGACCCCCCTCAATTTTCTTTTGCTCACGCTCGCCTGCTTTTTGCCCTAATAACCGAGAGCCTGGAAAGGCAAAGGCTGCTAAGCCGTTCTTCATCCATCCTGAATCTAAGCCACGCCTTCAGAGGCCGGGCAGGTGAGAAAGAACGCTCGCAAGCAGCATAGGTAGCAGGATTTACAGCAAGCAGCCAGCAGATAGTTTGGACTTCATAAACGCGCTTTTCCTCTGGTTCTGGAACCATCGTCACCGCCTACAGAATGTCGTCGAAACATGATATCTTCAACATAGCTTCCAAAACACTTGGTTGCCCGGTTAGCGTCCTAGTATCAACATCTAGGCAGTACGATGCTTAAAGAAACTTGAACTCTGACTCATAGTCGTTACCATTAGCAGCTTTAACCAAGAGTCTCTATGAGAGCGCAGGAGTTGAAGATTTCCTGGTTAAAGCGCTTGTTGATAACACTGACGATAAGGTCACGGACCTCATAAAACACCCCTCTGTGTGTGAACGCCTGCGAAAATAACTGCCACCGCGGAGCTTTGCCGAGCCTTTGAGTTCGTGCATATGTAAGAGAAGACGCGATTTTTTGCTTTCAAGTGGTAAAATTCATAAAATATCCCTAAAAAATCAACCCAAGCAAAAAAGTTGTAGGGCTATAGCCCTACCAGTCCCTCTCCCTCCGCGGTCCTTGATTCGTAAACATTTCGTGAGAAAAAAAATTACTTTTTGTAAAATTGATAATCGAGTTTTGCAAATTGAATTAGCTTTGTCTGGGAAAAACAAACAAAGTAAACACCATTAAACTTGTTTATATGCGCAATACTACGAGGTACATAAGAAAACCCATATGGCTTTAATGTCGTTTTTGGTGGAAGAGACAATGTCTTGATAACAAATTCCAGCCTTTTTCATCCCGACATCGGCAGACGTTCTTTGTCGGTGATTGCCTTCTGCGTAAACCTGATCCTCTCCCCCACCCCCACTACAAAAACTTTTAACCGCCACGCCTCGTTAAACGAAGGATTGTAAGGAAATGTTAACTTTGCAATGAAAGGTATAACTCTAGCGACAGCTGCCAGAAAATGAACTGAATAATTATATTGTAAAAACAAAACGATCATAAAATGTACATCAGTGTTCGTTTACGTCGGAATAAGAGGATTTGATCCTTCAAACGCCGTTAACTTCGCCAGGCGGTTCTACAAAGCGAACTGAAGTTATTGAAGAAAAGACAGAAAGAAACGTTCTGAAAAGTCAAGATATCAAAACCGAACAGAAGTAAGTTTTTTTATCGACCAGATGGCATGATTTTGAATCTTGTTGTACGATTTGGAATAATTTTTTGATGAAAGCAAAATCATTTGCCCAAAGTAAACTCTACATAAATTGAAAGACCTATTCCGAGATATGGCACACGATGATTATCTTCACGCTTTTGACCGACCAGCTAACATGACATGAGAGCATACTCTGAATTTGTTCACCGCTAAACAATTAGATTAAGCCAAATCTTTTGAACTTGTGTTTCTTTATATAACGAAAACGTATTCAATAAGTTGGTTGTGCTGCGCTTGATAGTTTTTGCATGCGAATCGAATGAAAATGGTCGATTTTTCAACTCAGTTCCACCTCATTGTGGAGGTAAAATTGAAAATGTTGTCCTTCTATGAAAGACAAAACTATTTAAAGGACCTGTGTCACGGATTTTAGCCATAATAATACAGACTGAAACGTTTTTGAACGCTGATCGTTTAAAACGAGCTGTATTTATTTCAAATACTTGGCATATTTCGGAAAGAGTAGTATTTCAAGGGTTTCACTTTCCATATTTGGAAGAAACGAGTATTTCAAGGGCTTGAAATACTACTCTCTTCCAAATATGGCAAGTGCCAGCAAAACAAACAAGATGGCGGACAATTCTATCGTTTAGCGTGTGGACATGCGGACATTACAATGGGATAAGCTGTCAAAGTGCGCTACAAACATGGAATATGGAAAGCAAATTACTTTTGTGTATTGTAACTGAGCTGGAAAGAGGACTTTGTAGCTTAAACATTTCAAAACGAAGCTTTAATGAGCTACGATCGTGGTAAGTTACTCTGGTAGGATAAGATATTTGCCTTGTGTTATAAACAAATAATAGCACGAAGTGTACATAGTATTTTGAAATAATACCAGCTGGTAATATTTCAAAATTGCCCAAAATATCACGCGACTCCTGATATTTTGGACAATTTTGAAATATTACTCGCGGTGTTATTTTCAAATACTACTTCAATTCGTGCTATTAGCTATACAAATTTAGGCATGGGAAATGGCAATGAAAAATAACCGCTTAAAACAGTGAGGGAACATTTCAATAACACAGCAAATACAAAATAAGGTTCCGATGGTGGGGGAGGGAGGGGTGGTGTGGGGGAGGGGAATTTAATTCTTCCCCCACCCACAACCCGACCAGGCACAGTTGTACGTTATAATTCCTTGGTCCCTTACCATGTAAGTGAATTCTACTGGTAAGGTATGCACCCTTGGAACATGCTCCTCTTGCGCTTGGTAACAGATATTGTACAGATTTCGAATCTCAATCTGTGAACGTCGGTCACCGTTGGCGCAACAAATACTGCTTTGGGAGCAGAGGTGAACAGATCATAGGAGAATACCCAAAAACAATTGCATTTTTGTAAATATCCACCGGAATTTAGTTTAGTAGCAAAATGCAATACGCGATTCATTAAAAAAAAAAACCAGCCAGTTAAAAAGTGATATACGATCCTGTCGATGTAAGAAATTCAATCTCAAACAAGCCTCAGGTCTGATAGGAAAGGTCCTGACCCCCGGACTCTCCCCCTGGATCCGCCACTGTTGCAACAGATTGCGATGTGGATTTTAGATATACCTTCAGATTCGACCGTGAAAAATCTGTCTTCGCATAAACCACTTTTGTAAGTCCATGCGCACCGATTTGAGCCGTACGCACCAAGTTTCGAAAAAATTAAAGAGTCGGACCGTAAAAAATACATCTTGCCATGATCTAACGTCCAGACGCCCCTGTGCACCGATTAGGCCGTAAGAACCAAATTTCGAAAAACTATTTTGGAAAATTTGGAGCTCACGCCCCAAATCGGCGCAGAAGCGCTTCCCGACGTGAGGTCATGGCAGGATTGATTTTTCCCGCCGAATCTGAATTTTTTGGAAAATTTGGTCCTCATGGCCCAAATCGACCCAGAAACGCTTCCCCACGTGAGCTCATGCGAAAATGAATCTTCCGGCCGAACCTGAATTTTTTTTGAAATTCGGTCCTCAAGGAGAAAATCGGTGCATATGGGCTTCCCGAGATGAGCTCATGCCAAAACGAATTTTTTCGGCCGAATCTGAATTTTTTTTGAAATTCAGTCCTCAACGAGAAAATCGTTGCATATGCGCTCCCCGCGGTGAGCTCATGCCAAAACGAATTTTTCCGCCCGTATCTGAAATTTTTTTGAAATTCGGTCCTCAAGTAGAAAATCGGTGCATATGCGCTTCCCGAGGTGAGCTCACCCAAAATGAATTTTTCCGCCCGAATCTGAATTTTTTTGAAACTCGGTCCTAAACGAAAAAATCGATGCATATGCGCTTCCCGAGCTGAGATCATGCGAAAATGAATTTTCCAGACCGAATCTGAAATTTTTTTGAAATTCGGCTCTCTTTGAGAAAATCGCTGCAAATGCGCTTCCCGTGCGGAGAACATGCCAAAATGAATTTTCCAGGCCGAACCTGAAATTTTTTTGAAATTGGGCTCTCTTGGAGAAAATCGCTGCAAATGCGCTTCCCGAGCTGAGAACATGCCAAAATGAATTTTTCCAGGCCGAACCTGAAATTTTTTTGAAATTGGGCTCTCTTGGAGAAAATCGCTGCAAATGCCCTTCCCGAGCTGAGAACATGCCAAAATGAATTTTCCAGGCCGAACCTGAAATTTTTTTGAAATTGGGCTCTCTTGGAGAAAATCGCTGCAAATGCGCTTCCCGAGCTGAGAACATGCCAAAATGAATTTTTCCAGGCCGAACCTGAAATTTTTTTGAAATTGGGCTCTCTTGGAGAAAATCGCTGCAAATGCGCTTCCCGAGCTGAGAACATGCCAAAATGAATTTTCCAGGCCCAACCTGAAATTTTTTTGAAATTGGGCTCTCTTGGACAAAATCGCTGCAAATGCGCTTCCCGAGCTGAGAACATGCCAAAATGAATTTTTCCAGGCCGAACCTGAAATTTTTTTGAAATTGGGCTCTCTTGGACAAAATCGCTGCAAATGCGCTTCCCGAGCTGAGAACATGCCAAAATGAATTTTCCAGGCCGAACCTGAAATTTTTTTGAAATTGGGCTCTCTTGGACAAAATCGCTGCAAATGCGCTTCCCGAGCTGAGAACATGCCAAAATGAATTTTCCGGGCCGAACCTGAAATTTTTTTGAAATTCGGCCCTCTTGGAGAAAATCGCTGCAAATGCGCTTCCCGAGCTGAGAACATGCCAAAATGAATTTTCCAGGCCGAACCTGAAATTTTTTTGAAATTGGGCTCTCTTGGACAAAATCGCTGCAAATGCGCTTCCCGAGCTGAGAACATGCCAAAATGAATTTTCCAGGCCGAACCTGAAATTTTTTTGAAATTGGGCTCTCTTGGACAAAATCGCTGCAAATGCGCTTCCCGAGCTGAGAACATGCCAAAATGAATTTTCCAGGCCGAACCTGAAATTTTTTTGAAATTCGGCTCTCTTGGACAAAATCGCTGCAAATGCGCTTCCCGAGCTGAGAACATGCCAAAATGAATTTTCCAGGCCCAACCTGAAATTTTTTTGAAATTCGGCCCTCTTGGACAAAATCGCTGCAAATGCGCTTCCCGAGCTGAGAACATGCCAAAATGAATTTTCCAGGCCGAACCTGAAATTTTTTTGAAATTCGGCCCTCTTGGAGAAAATCGCTGCAAATGCGCTTCCCGAGCTGAGAACATGCCAAAATGAATTTTCCAGGCCGAACCTGAAATTTTTTTGAAATTGGGCTCTCTTGGACAAAATCGCTGCAAATGCGCTTCCCGAGCTGAGAACATGCCAAAATGAATTTTCCAGGCCGAACCTGAAATTTTTTTGAAATTCGGCTCTCTTGGACAAAATCGCTGCAAATGCGCTTCCCGAGCTGAGAACATGCCAAAATGAATTTTCCAGGCCGAACCTGAAATTTTTTTGAAATTCGGCTCTCTTGGACAAAATCGCTGCAAATGCGCTTCCCGAGCTGAGAACATGCAAAAATGAATTTTCCGGGCCGAACCTGAAATTTTTTTGAAATTCGGCCCTCTTGGAGAAAATCGCTGCAAATGCGCTTTCCGAGCTGAGAACATGCCAAAATGAATTTTCCAGGCCGAACCTGAAATTTTTTTGAAATTCGGCTCTCTTGGAGAATATCGCTGCAAATGCGCTTCCCGAGCTGAGAACATGCCAAAATGAATTTTCCAGGCCGAACCTGAAATTTTTTTGAAATTCGGCCCTCTTGGAGAAAATCGCTGCAAATGCGCTTTCCGAGCTGAGAACATGCCAAAATGAATTTTCCAGGCCGAACCTGAAATTTTTTTGAAATTCGGCCCTCTTGGAGAAAATCGCTGCAAATGCGCTTCCCGACCTGAGAACATGCCAAAATGAATTTTCCAGGCCGAACCTGAAATTTTTTTGAAATTCGGCCCTCTTGGAGAAAATCGCTGCAAATGCGCTTCCCGAGCTGAGAACATGCCAAAATGAATTTTCCGGGCCGAACCTGAAATTTTTTTGAAATTCGGCCCTCTTGGACAAAATCGCTGCAAATGCGCTTCCCGAGCTGAGAACATGCCAAAATGAATTTTCCAGGCCGAACCTGAAATTTTTTTGAAATTCGGCTCTCTTGGACAAAATCGCTGCAAATGCGCTTCCCGAGCTGAGAACATGCCAAAATGAATTTTCCAGGCCGAACCTGAAATTTTTTTGAAATTCGGCTCTCTTGGACAAAATCGCTGCAAATGCGCTTCCCGACCTGAGAACATGCCAAAATGAATTTTCCAGGCCGAACCTGAAATTTTTTTGAAATTCGGCTCTCTTGGACAAAATCGCTGCAAATGCGCTTCCCGAGCTGAGAACATGCCAAAATGAATTTTCCAGGCCGAACCTGAAATTTTTTTGAAATTCGGCCCTCTTGGAGAAAATCGCTGCAAATGCGCTTCCCGAGCTGAGAACATGCCAAAATGAATTTTCCAGGCCGAACCTTAAATTTTTTTGAAATTCGGCCCTCTTGGACAAAATCGCTGCAAATGCGCTTCCCGAGCTGAGAACATGCCAAAATGAATTTTCCAGGCCGAACCTGAAATTTTTTTGAAATTCGGCTCTCTTGGACAAAATCGCTGCAAATGCGCTTCCCGAGCTGAGAACATGCCAAAATGAATTTTCCAGGCCGAATCTGAAATTTTTTTTAAATTCGGCCCTGTTGGAGAAAATCGCTGCAAATGCGCTTCCCGAGCTGAGAACATGCCAAAATGAATTTTCCAGGCCGAACCTGAAATTTTTTTGAAATTCGGCTCTCTTGGACAAAATCGCTGCAAATGCGCTTCCCGAGCTGAGAACATGCCAAAATGAATTTTCCAGGCCGAACCTGAAATTTTTTTGAAATTCGGCTCTGTTGGACAAAATCGCTGCAAATGCGCTTCCCGAGCTGAGAACATGCCAAAATGAATTTTCCAGGCCGAATCTGAAATTTTTTTTAAATTCGGCCCTCTTGGAGAAAATCGCTGCAAATGCGCTTCCCGAGCTGAGAACATGCCAAAATGAATTTTCCAGGCCGAACCTGAAATTTTTTTGAAATTGGGCTCTCTTGGACAAAATCGCTGCAAATGCGCTTCCCGAGCTGAGAACATGCCAAAATGAATTTTCCAGGCCGAACCTGAAATTTTTTTGAAATTCGGCTCTGTTGGACAAAATCGCTGCAAATGCGCTTCCCGAGCTGAGAACATGCCAAAATGAATTTTCCAGGCCGAATCTGAAATTTTTTTTAAATTCGGCCCTCTTGGAGAAAATCGCTGCAAATGCGCTTCCCGAGCTGAGAACATGCCAAAATGAATTTTCCAGGCCGAACCTGAAATTTTTTTGAAATTCGGCTCTCTTGGACAAAATCGCTGCAAATGCGCTTCCCGAGCTGAGAACATGCCAAAATGAATTTTCCAGGCCGAACCTGAAATTTTTTTGAAATTGGGCTCTCTTGGACAAAATCGCTGCAAATGCGCTTCCCGAGCTGAGAACATGCCAAAATGAATTTTCCAGGCCGAACCTGAAATTTTTTTGAAATTCGGCTCTGTTGGACAAAATCGCTGCAAATGCGCTTCCCGAGCTGAGAACATGCCAAAATGAATTTTCCAGGCCGAATCTGAAATTTTTTTTAAATTCGGCCCTCTTGGAGAAAATCGCTGCAAATGCGCTTCCCGAGCTGAGAACATGCCAAAATGAATTTTCCAGGCCGAACCTGAAATTTTTTTGAAATTCGGCTCTCTTGGACAAAATCGCTGCAAATGCGCTTCCCGAGCTGAGAACATGCCAAAATGAATTTTCCAGGCCGAACCTGAAATTTTTTTGAAATTCGGCTCTGTTGGACAAAATCGCTGCAAATGCGCTTCCCGAGCTGAGAACATGCCAAAATGAATTTTCCAGGCCGAATCTGAAATTTTTTTGAAATTCGGCCCTCTTGGAGAAAATCGCTGCAAATGCGCTTCCCGAGCTGAGAACATGCCAAAATGAATTTTCCAGGCCGAACCTGAAATTTTTTTGAAATTGGGCTCTCTTGGACAAAATCGCTGCAAATGCGCTTCCCGAGCTGAGAACATGCCAAAATGAATTTTCCAGGCCGAACCTGAAATTTTTTTGAAATTCGGCTCTCTTGGACAAAATCGCTGCAAATGCGCTTCCCGAGCTGAGAACATGCCAAAATGAATTTTCCAGGCCGAACCTGAAATTTTTTTGAAATTCGGCTCTGTTGGACAAAATCGCTGCAAATGCGCTTCCCGAGCTGAGAACATGCCAAAATGATTTTTCCAGGCCGAACCTGAAATTTTTTTGAAATTCGGCCCTCTTGGAGAAAATCGCTGCAAATGCGCTTCCCGAGCTGAGAACATGCCAAAATGAATTTTCCAGGCCGAACCTGAAATTTTTTTGAAATTCGGCTCTCTTGGACAAAATCGCTGCAAATGCGCTTCCCGAGCTGAGAACATGCCAAAATGAATTTTCCAGGCCGAACCTGCAATTTTTTTGAAATTCGGCCCTCTTGGACAAAATCGCTGCAAATGCGCTTCCCGAGCTGAGAACATGCCAAAATGAATTTTCCAGGCCGAACCTGAAATTTTTTTGAAATTCGGCCCTCTTGGAGAAAATCGCTGCAAATGCGCTTCCCGAGCTGAGAACATGCCAAAATGAATTTTCCGGGCCGAACCTGAAATTGTTTTGAAATTGGGCTCTCTTGGAGAAAATCGCTGCAAATGCGCTTCCCGAGCTGAGAACATGCCAAAATGAATTTTCCAGGCCGAACCTGAAATTTTTTTGAAATTCGGCTCTCTTGGACAAAATCGCTGCAAATGCGCTTCCCGAGCTGAGAACATGCCAAAATGAATTTTCCAGGCCGAACCTGAAATTTTTTTGAAATTCGGCTCTCTTGGACAAAATCGCTGCAAATGCGCTTCCCGAGCTGAGAACATGCCAAAATGAATTTTCCAGGCCGAACCTGAAATTTTTTTGAAATTCGGCTCTGTTGGACAAAATCGCTGCAAATGCGCTTCCCGAGCTGAGAACATGCCAAAATGAATTTTCCAGGCCGAACCTGAAATTTTTTTGAAATTCGGCTCTGTTGGACAAAATCGCTGCAAATGCGCTTCCCGAGCTGAGAACATGCCAAAATGAATTTTCCAGGCCGAACCTGAAATTTTTTTGAAATTCGGCTCTGTTGGACAAAATCGCTGCAAATGCGCTTCCCGAGCTGAGAACATGCCAAAATGAATTTTCCAGGCCGAACCTGAAATTTTTTTGAAATTCGGCTCTGTTGGACAAAATCGCTGCAAATGCGCTTCCCGAGCTGAGAACATGCCAAAATGAATTTTCCAGGCCGAACCTGAAATTTTTTTGAAATTCGGCTCTCTTGGACAAAATCGCTGCAAATGCGCTTCCCGAGCTGAGAACATGCCAAAATGAATTTTCCAGGCCGAACCTGAAATTTTTTTGAAATTGGGCTCTCTTGGACAAAATCGCTGCAAATGCGCTTCCCGAGCTGAGAACATGCCAAAATGAATTTTCCAGGCCGAACCTGAAATTTTTTTGAAATTCGGCTCTCTTGGACAAAATCGCTGCAAATGCGCTTCCCGAGCTGAGAACATGCCAAAATGAATTTTCCAGGCCGAACCTGAAATTTTTTTGAAATTCGGCTCTCTTGGACAAAATCGCTGCAAATGCGCTTCCCGAGCTGAGAACATGCCAAAATGAATTTTCCAGGCCGAACCTGAAATTTTTTTGAAATTCGGCTCTGTTGGACAAAATCGCTGCAAATGCGCTTCCCGAGCTGAGAACATGCCAAAATGAATTTTCCAGGCCGAACCTGAAATTTTTTTGAAATTCGGCCCTCTTGGACAAAATCGCTGCAAATGCGCTTCCCGAGCTGAGAACATGCCAAAATGAATTTTCCAGGCCGAACCTGAAATTTTTTTGAAATTCGGCTCTGTTGGACAAAATCGCTGCAAATGCGCTTCCCGAGCTGAGAACATGCCAAAATGAATTTTCCAGGCCGAACCTGAAATTTTTTTGAAATTCGGCCCTCTTGGACAAAATCGCTGCAAATGCGCTTCCCGAGCTGAGAACATGCCAAAATTAATTTTCCAGGCCGAACCTGAAATTTTTTTGAAATTCGGCTCTGTTGGACAAAATCGCTGCAAATGCGCTTCCCGAGCTGAGAACATGCCAAAATGAATTTTCCAGGCCGAACCTGAAATTTTTTTGAAATTGGGCTCTCTTGGACAAAATCGCTGCAAATGCGCTTCCCGAGCTGAGAACATGCCAAAATGAATTTTCCAGGCCGAACCTGAAATTTTTTTGAAATTCGGCCCTCTTGGAGAAAATCGCTGCAAATGCGCTTCCCGAGCTGAGAACATGCCAAAATGAATTTTCCAGGCCGAACCTGAAATTTTTTTGAAATTCGGCCCTCTTGGAGAAAATCGCTGCAAATGCGCTTCCCGAGCTGAGAACATGCCAAAATGAATTTTCCAGGCCGAACCTGAAATTTTTTTGAAATTCGGCCCTCTTGGAGAAAATCGCTGCAAATGCGCTTCCCGAGCTGAGAACATGCCAAAATGAATTTTCCAGGCCGAACCTGAAATTTTTTTGAAATTCGGCTCTCTTGGACAAAATCGCTGCAAATGCGCTTCCCGAGCTGAGAACATGCCAAAATTAATTTTCCAGGCCGAACCTGAAATTTTTTTGAAATTCGGCTCTGTTGGACAAAATCGCTGCAAATGCGCTTCCCGAGCTGAGAACATGCCAAAATGAATTTTCCAGGCCGAACCTGAAATTTTTTTGAAATTCGGCCCTCTTGGAGAAAATCGCTGCAAATGCGCTTCCCGAGCTGAGAACATGCCAAAATGAATTTTCCAGGCCGAACCTGAAATTTTTTTGAAATTCGGCTCTCTTGGACAAAATCGCTGCAAATGCGCTTCCCGAGCTGAGAACATGCCAAAATGAATTTTCCAGGCCGAACCTGAAATTTTTTTGAAATTCGGCCCTCTTGGAGAAAATCGCTGCAAATGCGCTTCCCGAGCTGAGAACATGCCAAAATGAATTTTCCAGGCCGAACCTGAAATTTTTTTGAAATTCGGCCCTCTTGGAGAAAATCGCTGCAAATGCGCTTCCCGAGCTGAGAACATGCCAAAATGAATTTTCCAGGCCGAACCTGAAATTTTTTTGAAATTCGGCCCTCTTGGAGAAAATCGCTGCAAATGCGCTTCCCGAGCTGAGAACATGCCAAAATGAATTTTCCAGGCCGAACCTGAAATTTTTTTGAAATTCGGCCCTCTTGGAGAAAATCGCTGCAAATGCGCTTCCCGAGCTGAGAACATGCCAAAATGAATTTTCCAGGCCGAACCTGAAATTTTTTTGAAATTCGGCCCTCTTGGAGAAAATCGCTCCAAATGCGCTTCCCGAGCTGAGAACATGCCAAAATGAATTTTCCAGGCCGAACCTGAAATTTTTTTGAAATTCGGCTCTCTTGGACAAAATCGCTGCAAATGCGCTTCCCGAGCTGAGAACATGCCAAAATGAATTTTCCAGGCCGAACCTGAAATTTTTTTGAAATTCGGCTCTGTTGGACAAAATCGCTGCAAATGCGCTTCCCGAGCTGAGAACATGCCAAAATGAATTTTCCAGGCCGAACCTGAAATTTTTTTGAAATTCGGCCCTCTTGGAGAAAATCGCTGCAAATGCGCTTCCCGAGCTGAGAACATGCCAAAATGAATTTTCCAGGCCGAACCTGAAATTTTTTTGAAATTCGGCCCTCTTGGAGAAAATCGCTGCAAATGCGCTTCCCGAGCTGAGAACATGCCAAAATGAATTTTCCAGGCCGAACCTGAAATTTTTTTGAAATTCGGCCCTCTTGGAGAAAATCGCTGCAAATGCGCTTCCCGAGCTGAGAACATGCCAAAATGAATTTTCCAGGCCGAACCTGAAATTTTTTTGAAATTCGGCCCTCTTGGAGAAAATCGCTGCAAATGCGCTTCCCGAGCTGAGAACATGCCAAAATGAATTTTCCAGGCCGAACCTGAAATTTTTTTGAAATTCGGCCCTCTTGGAGAAAATCGCTGCAAATGCGCTTCCCGAGCTGAGAACATGCCAAAATGAATTTTCCAGGCCGAACCTGAAATTTTTTTGAAATTCGGCCCTCTTGGAGAAAATCGCTGCAAATGCGCTTCCCGAGCTGAGAACATGCCAAAATGAATTTTCCAGGCCGAACCTGAAATTTTTTTGAAATTCGGCCCTCTTGGAGAAAATCGCTGCAAATGCGCTTCCCGAGCTGAGAACATGCCAAAATGAATTTTCCAGGCCGAACCTGAAATTTTTTTGAAATTCGGCCCTCTTGGAGAAAATCGCTGCAAATGCGCTTCCCGAGCTGAGAACATGCCAAAATGAATTTTCCAGGCCGAACCTGAAATTTTTTTGAAATTCGGCCCTCTTGGAGAAAATCGCTGCAAATGCGCTTCCCGAGCTGAGAACATGCCAAAATGAATTTTCCAGGCCGAACCTGAAATTTTTTTGAAATTCGGCCCTCTTGGAGAAAATCGCTGCAAATGCGCTTCCCGAGCTGAGAACATGCCAAAATGAATTTTCCAGGCCGAACCTGAAATTTTTTTTAAATTCGGCTCTCTTGGACAAAATCGCTGCAAATGCGCTTCCCGAGCTGAGAACATGCCAAAATGAATTTTCCAGGCCGAACCTGAAATTTTTTTGAAATTCGGCCCTCTTGGAGAAAATCGCTGCAAATGCGCTTCCCGAGCTGAGAACATGCCAAAATGAATTTTCCAGGCCGAACCTGAAATTTTTTTGAAATTCGGCCCTCTTGGAGAAAATCGCTGCAAATGCGCTTCCCGAGCTGAGAACATGCCAAAATGAATTTTCCAGGCCGAACCTGAAATTTTTTTGAAATTCGGCCCTCTTGGACAAAATCGCTGCAAATGCGCTTCCCGAGCTGAGAACATGCCAAAATGAATTTTCCAGGCCGAACCTGAAATTTTTTTGAAATTCGGCCCTCTTGGAGAAAATCGCTGCAAATGCGCTTCCCGAGCTGAGAACATGCCAAAATGAATTTTCCAGGCCGAACCTGAAATTTTTTTGAAATTCGGCCCTCTTGGAGAAAATCGCTGCAAATGCGCTTCCCGAGCTGAGAACATGCCAAAATGAATTTTCCAGGCCGAACCTGAAATTTTTTTGAAATTCGGCCCTCTTGGAGAAAATCGCTGCAAATGCGCTTCCCGAGCTGAGAACATGCCAAAATGAATTTTCCAGGCCGAACCTGCAATTTTTTTGAAATTCGGCCCTCTTGGACAAAATCGCTGCAAATGCGCTTCCCGAGCTGAGAACATGCCAAAATGAATTTTCCAGGCCGAACCTGAAATTTTTTTGAAATTCGGCCCTCTTGGAGAAAATCGCTGCAAATGCGCTTCCCGAGCTGAGAACATGCCAAAATGAATTTTCCAGGCCGAACCTGAAATTTTTTTGAAATTCGGCTCTCTTGGACAAAATCGCTGCAAATGCGCTTCCCGAGCTGAGAACATGCCAAAATGAATTTTCCAGCCGAACCTGCAATTTTTTTGAAATTCGGCCCTCTTGGACAAAATCGCTGCAAATGGCTTCCCGAGCTGAGAACATGCCAAAATGAATTTTCCAGGCCGAACCTGAAATTTTTTTGAAATTCGGCCCTCTTGGAGAAAATCGCTGCAAATGCGCTTCCCGAGCTGAGAACATGCCAAAATGAATTTTCCAGGCCGAACCTGAAATTTTTTGAAATTCGGCTCTCTTGGACAAAATCGCTGCAAATGCGCTTCCCGAGCTGAGAACATGCCAAAATGAATTTTCCAGGCCGAACCTGCAATTTTTTTGAAATTCGGCCCTCTTGGACAAAATCGCTGCAAATGCGCTTCCCGAGCTGAGAACATGCCAAAATGAATTTTCCAGGCCGAACCTGAAATTTTTTTGAAATTCGGCCCTCTTGGACAAAATCGCTGCAAATGCGCTTCCCGAGCTGAGAACATGCCAAAATGAATTTTCCAGGCCGAACCTGAAATTTTTTTGAAATTCGGCCCTCTTGGAGAAAATCGCTGCAAATGCGCTTCCCGAGCTGAGAACATGCCAAAATGAATTTTCCAGGCCGAACCTGAAATTTTTTTGAAATTCGGCTCTCTTGGACAAAATCGCTGCAAATGCGCTTCCCGAGCTGAGAACATGCCAAAATGAATTTTCCAGGCCGAACCTGCAATTTTTTTGAAATTCGGCCCTCTTGGACAAAATCGCTGCAAATGCGCTTCCCGAGCTGAGAACATGCCAAAATGAATTTTCCAGGCCGAACCTGAAATTTTTTTGAAATTCGGCCCTCTTGGAGAAAATCGCTGCAAATGCGCTTCCCGAGCTGAGAACATGCCAAAATGAATTTTCCAGGCCGAACCTGAAATTTTTTTGAAATTCGGCTCTCTTGGACAAAATCGCTGCAAATGCGCTTCCCGAGCTGAGAACATGCCAAAATGAATTTTCCAGGCCGAACCTGCAATTTTTTTGAAATTCGGCCCTCTTGG